>JAFJYI010000160.1:1200000-1792621 GCA_019022655.1 Acacia acuminata
AAAGGGTGTTTCGCTTGGGTAAAAATAGGTAATTTGCACATGTTGAAAAATAAAAATCTGAAGTGTATGGGCAGGGCTGCACCACATCACCACCTTATGGAATGCTTTGGATTTTCTTGGGAAATAACAAAGGAGCCCTAGTTCATGCTATTAACCAGGGGACAAAAGCATGAACCGGATAATTCAATGCACCCTGGTCATTTAATTCATTTTATAAAAGCATAATGTTCTCATTTTTGGCACCTAAGAGGCGTGCTCAGAAAAAGCAAGAAGAAATTCCAACAAGGTCTCCAAGACTTAGAGAGAGCTAGATCACCAAGCAAACCTCTGATTTCAGGTAAACACCAAAAACCTAAACCTTTGAAGTTTGAAGTTAGGGTTTTCGTCCACTTGACTATGGCATGAAGTTGTGATCTGATTTTGGTGTTTTTAAGGATTCCAATGGGTTTAAAATGTGATTTTGCATGGGTTTAGGTTAGAGTTAAGATTTGCGAACCCAAAAACACCGAAAACCTAAAGCTTGACTTATTTGTTGCCGGCTTCAGGATTTTCTGGGCAGCAAAGCTTCATCTGCATTTTTAAAATAGTAAACAAAGTTGGTTTCATCTGAAATTTTACAGGAATAAATTAGACTTCCTGAGATTCATTTTATATAATATTTGACCAACGAATAAAGTTTGGGTTTGTGATAAAATATGGACCCTTTTGGACTTTGGAGTATTTTTAACATAAACTAGATATTCTAAGGTTCCATAGTCTTTGATTTAGTACCAATTGGATTTTTTTGGAATTAATTAAAAATAGATGAAGTTAGACAAGGTTTTCTGGAATTTTGGGAAAGTGGCTCGGATTTTCAAGAATAAAAAAGGGTATTTATGGAAATACTAAAAATAAGGTATATTGATGTTGTCTAGGGCAAGAACATATCCGGGGAGACTCTTGGACGCCGAGGAAGTTTATTAGTCTCTGAACAGCTATCAGGTAGTAACTGTTTACTTAAGTACTTGATATGTGTTTGTTGTATGTTTTGTTTGCCATATGTGTTTTGTATTGCCAAATATGCATACAGAGCATGTTGGGGTTCGAGTCCCTAACTATTGTATTCCTAGCGCTGAGGATTAGTACGGGCATGCCTTAATTGGCGACTCTACGGGTCGTTAGGTCCAGGGCTGGCTTGGTACAGGCGGCTTTACGGGTTGTGATTCCGGTAATTCAGAGCTTGCCTTGGTAAGGCAGCTCGACGGTGCGTGATGATTGGTTATTGTGTATGTTTCTGAATGATATGTGGTATGTTGGCATTTCATTTGTGATTTTATATGACATGGTTTTAGGCATACACTATACACATATAGTACATGAGTTTGAAAATTACTCTTGGGTTCATTTTTGAACTCCAGATCGTTCTGTAGACACATGTGATACACCCTGAGCTGTTCAAAAGTTGAAAGATAACGGCAAGCGATGGAGAATTGAAGAAATGGGGAAATGCCCCATCTCCTTATGTATTTTGGGATGACGATATGAGTTTAATTACTTCTCAACATTTTATTTTGGATGACTGTATCCTTAACCCTACGGGGACTATTTACTTTTGGTTTTCATGCTTTTACCAGTATATCATATTTTCCAAACCGATGATATGCTCTGTTGCGCACACTCTGATATATGTTAAAAGGACTAATCAACAAAGGATAGGCAATAAGCAAAAGGAATCTCTCTAATTCGCCACCCGAAAAGGCGAGGTCGGTTGGGGTGTAACAAGTTATGTAGTTCTTATAGTAAATATTAGGTTGGAGGTAGAAAGTGTGTATGGGAGCATGTACAAAGTATATTTTTATTGAATATAATCTTTGATATACAAGTGCCATATTAATATTTGACCCAACCGGTAATTTGGAAGATTTGTTGTGAACTTGGGAGTTGGGAGTTTGAATATATTCTACAAATGTGATTTATAGTATATAAATTGTTGTAGTTATTCAATAAAAACCAGAAGCTGCTTTGATTATAATTTAGAAATCTCCAATGCATATGAACACTCAAACAACTAAATAATTTCCTCTTACATTTCTGAATATAAAACTGGGACAACGTGTTTTTTAGTCTTTATCCAGGCGTATAATCGGCCAATATGGAGCGGCGGTTTCAAATATTTTTTAACTATTTACTAATAGCTTAAAGTTTCAGAAACAAATTTACTCTCTGCATGTGTATGAATAATCCTCATCTTAATCTTAATTTTTTTTCCCTTAAAGTTGAAGTCCTCTTTCACGCCAATAATGCCGTTATATATATAGCACATGGCATACCCAGAACCTCTCCTATAAACGCTAGTTGTGAGTTTAATCCCACTAATAATATCAAGTTCCTAGTACTTGGCTTTTGCAATTAAAAAAGAAAATCTTCCTCACACTCAAAAAAGAAAAGAAAAGAAAATCTTCTATCACAATTTTAATTGTAATATAATATAACATAACTCCTATAAATGATGTGTCACACTCATTCACCGGTGTAGATAAAAGATGCAGACATCAGATATGAGAAACCGAGAAAATTAAAAGGGCATCATTAAAAAAAAAAAAAAAAAAAAAAAAAAAAAAAAAAAAAAAAAAAATTGTTTTGTAAAGTAAAAGTAAGAAACACATAAACAAATACAACTTTTGAGGGAAAAAACCTAACTATTCAATGTGGACATATTCTAATATTAACAACTTCAACTTGATGCTATAATCTCAGTTAGGAATATATATAGTTGATATTTGATAAGCAAACCCTGACGCCTTATTAATATATTACAATTTTCTAAGACCTTATAACTCATGATTCACAACATTCACAAGGTAGCATGTATGTATCAAGACGCATAACTGTCTAAAACAACGCAATATTAATGTCTCCGAATCATAATCCTCAACCAAAAAAGAAATCAACACTGATAGGCTCCCTAGGATGATAGGTATCAAAGGAAATCCTTGGGCATAAAGTCTCAATAATCATCATAATTAATATTTCAGCACAAGCTAGCATAATATATCATATTTTCCAGGTAATTGCTTCTAAACAATATGATCAGGGACCTACCTGCTTCCATCAGTTTGATAAATCATGGATAATCATATATGATGAATTTACTTTGTTCTTTGTGAGATAGCAATCCGGCAGTAATGGAAGTGCTAGTCGAGGAATTTGTTTTACTTATGCCCAAATGCATAACTATTCTCTGCCTGTAGTGATGTATTATGCATGCATGATATATAATACTTCAGCAAGTTGATACTAAGTTAGGAATCTTTTAAGTTAATTTAGCTGCTAAATGAGATGACAGCACAGATAATTCAAGCAAATCAATTTTTAATCACCATCTAAATTGCCTCTCTCTCTCATTCACACACAAACACACACTATACAATATAGGAAAATGGAAATACCTCCTACTACAGTTAATTTATTTGCATTTTGCAATGACTCTAGGTCATAAAAACTGACAAATATTCCCCCCAGTTATAACTCATCTTCAAATGCACCCAGAGCTTAAAACCAATAATTAAATACTCTCTTCTTCATTTGTTTGCAGTCGTTAAATTCATTTTCCCCTAATTTTAAATAGACATACTCTCTTCTTCATTTGTTTGCAGTGGTTAAATTCATTTGCCCTTAATTTTAAGTAGACATAGTTAATTTTCACTAAAAGTTAACTTATGACTCTGTACACTCTTCTTGTCTTAGAAACAGAACCTCGAGAATTTCCAAAAAAATGTCACTCTTTTCCATTTGATTCAACCTCCATATTGAGCCAAATTATAAGTGGGATCTAATGTAAAATTGCTCTGTCAACTCAATTATATATCAAGAATGGGGCAAACACAAATTTAATTACAAACATGCATGTGGAAGCTTAGTGCTTATTTGGCAATTTTTATAACTAATTAGAAGAGCATTCACAAGTTACCAAGTTAGTCTAACGGTATAAGACCCTATTAGATTTCTCTAGATCTTGAGTTCGAGTCTCAGAGGAAACATTGTGTTGGGAGAGGTAGTCATGAACCCCAACTCGAATAACGGATGATAATATATATATATATCTGTGTGTGTGTGTGTTTGTGTATATAAAGAGTATTCACAGGTTGCTCATAGTTTAAAGGAGTATAAATTTGCATTTTTCCACAAGATATATATTAATACACAGTGCTAACCACACCGTTGTGAATTTGTCACACTATTCAAGTACATTCAAAATATAAGCTCACAAACATCAAGTACCAACTAGTTAATTGCCCGTATAGGCAAGTTGAGAATCCAGAATTATAATACATATTCAGATCCATCATGCTCACAATGTGCACGAGTCACTCTCAAAGCAAATCCTTGATCGACCAGAAGATTGCACCATTCAATTTCTGTTCCAACCCAGCTATATCAAGACTTTCCAACTTATTCACCTGTTCAACAACAAGTTCATTCAACTTTTTCACTTAAATGTTTAATTAAATGCCTGGCCAAAAAATAAAATCTACCTAAAAGAAACCGGCCTAGTCACAAAAATCGCTTATATATTTGTTAGTACCTCAGCCTTAATAGAGTGGTATAGCCTTCCATTCACTTGGGAGGACACACAACTCACAACATTACATCCTTCTTGTGTCAATATTTCCAGCAAGAGTGATAGTGGAAAACTGTTTTCCTCGAGGCCACTATCTACAGAAATTTCAATAATGCCACCCGGAAAAGGAGAAATGCTTACACACTTAACCATATTTGAATGGCTTGAACTTTCACCAAACAAACTTTGATTAGCCTCTTGTTTCAGCTTATCTCTCTTAATTTGGAGTTCTTGATTTTTCTCCTCCAAATATTTTATATAACTTGCAGCGTCCCCTATGTGGTCAGAAGATGAACGCTTTCCCTGTAATTAACCAGACCAAGAAAAACCTAAATCAACCCATACAGTTCAGCTTCTTGTGAGTGACATATTAATTGTGACCGTGAAATTGATAGAAAAACATGAACTGAAATGTAAATAGGAAAATATTATAGAAACGGAATTCAATTAAGTAAGAAAGACCTTGATGAGCTCAAAAGGAAGCAAAGATCGGAGTGATTCACAAAGGATGGTCATTTGTTGCCTTCTTTTCCTTTCAGTTTCCCTACGAATGATCTTCTTTTCATCATCATTATTGTCTGAAGGAGGCAGTGTAATATGCTTCTTCCCTCTGCTCATTGTGTGGTAGGTAGAGAGGCAAGAATCAAATCTTGATGATTTGCAATATCTTGTTCTGGGATATTAATTAATGGGTATATATATAAAGGAAGGATCCTTGTTTTGGTAGAAAGGAAAGCTGAGCACTGAACAAAGACTCTAACAGTAGTCTTAGTTTAGTCTTCAAGTTTTTGCTTAGCCCCTTCCTCTTCTATAATATATATATATATATATATATATATTTTTTTTTTTTCCCGTGCTTCTACTGCTGCAGTATATAATAATAATAATAATACACCTAATCATGCATGTTAGGGGAAAATATTTTTGCGGTAGAGAGATATATATATTTATATGTTACAGAAAGTAAAAAGGAACATAAGAGAGCTCTAATCAGGGAAGAGGTGGACCACAGAGAAAGATGAGGTAGGATCTCTTTCACGAGAGAAGGCCTGGAGAGAGAAAGGTAAAGGCAAGCTAACATAGTAACATAGGATGTTGTTTAGTAGGAACAAAAATTTTGGAAGGTAGGAAAATGACTAAGTTATAATTATGCCAATTCACTTTTTGTTGGACCAGCTTTTGTCAACATGGGGCAGGGAGAGCAATTCAGTAAGGTTAACTACCCAAACCATAAATCCTGGAAAAAAAAAAAAAAAAAAAAAAAAAAAAAAAAAAAAAAAACCACATTTGAAGAAATTAAGAGGATTAAAGTGAAATTCTACCTATAAGGTTTTTTCAAAATTGCGCAAGGTCCTATAAAATTGTCCTATAAAGTTTTATTGGGTGTAAGAATACACATGAACATCTTTTTGATATTATAATTCAATATCCGGTTTTGGGTTTGCGGTTGCCCCTCCCACCACAAGTATCTCCTTTGAAACTCGAATTCAAGACCCAAAATGATCTAGTATAGCCTTACACCGTGAGATTAACTTTATATTGGTTACACATGAACACTTTAAAATGAGCCAAAAATGACAAAATCGTTAATTTGGGAATCCGTTACTCTATATTTGTGGGGCCCAAGAGATTTCTCTTTGTATAAAGTAGCAGCGTTTATTAAAATTAACAGTTTTGTTATTTTTTTCCCCATTTTAAAGAAGATGATGTGTATTTTTTTACCCAATAAAATTTTATGGAGCCAGGTGCAATATTAGAAAAATATTATGGGTGGTTTTGCACCTTAACTCAAGTTTAAATTACCATAAATATTTATTTTTTTAAAAAAATATTTTTCTTGCTTTTTATAGAATGAAAATCTTAAATACTTTGAATTCCTTTGGAACATAAAAATAATTTTCTTACAAGACAAACGGTAAATTACAAATTAGGACATAAGAGGATCCCATCACCACAAATTGCTCTCACTATACTGAGTACAATATATTTTAATAAATTGTGATCTATGATTAATCATTGATTTTAATGAGAATATTTGATGTTAGATGAATTATTTAAACTGTAGGTGCATGAAGAAATTAGACCATGTTTGAAAATGAAAATTTGGGCTGAAGTTGTAAAATATTTCAGTTTGGTCCCTCTTTGAAACATTTTAAGAGTTCAATCGAGTCCCTGCGCTGAAGTTGTGCATTTTTGGCATTGGCAATTAGGTTTTTCTGATTCAATTAAGTACCATGCCAAATGAATGCACTTTGGTGACAGTGAAAGGGCCATACCATTTATCTTCACCACCAAGAAGCAAGGATTTAGCTACACATAGCAATTGAACAGTCCATCAAAATCTGCAAAAATGAACCAGCCATAGGAACCAAGCTTGCTGGAAATAATGGAGTTAAGAGCAGATGGTTGGTGAAGGAAGTGGTGTGGGTGATGGTGAAGGAAGGGAGAAATGGATAAATGGTCAAAGGAATCAAGAATGAAAGATCAAAGTTGATGGATCCGTGAATGAATGATAATCAATCCATTCCCAAGGTCTAAGTGTGAATGAATTCCAAGGTGAAGGCGTGATTGAATAATTCCTCCAGGTGAAGAAAATCCATCGACTGAGGGTGAGAATCGATGATAATGGAGAATTTCCCAGTGTGAACGCGTCCCTGCTTCTGCAATTAATTTCCCCCCAAATCCCTCAGCTCGTGATTGGCGTGAATCATCCTTCAGCTCCCATGAATCATCCCTCAGCTTCTCGGTGTGAACGCGTCAATGAATCCTCAAGCTCCTCGCGGCGCTGAATCCCCTGAATATTAAATCTCTCCTTTCATAAATGTGTCGGGTCCCCATTTAATGAATCAGAAAAACCTCATTGCCAATGCCAAAAACGCACAGCTTCAGTGCAGGGACTTAATTGAACTCTTAAAAAGTTTCAAAGAGGGACCAAACTGAAATATTTTACAACTTCAGCCCAAACTTTCATTTTCAAATATGGTCTAATTTCTTCATGCACCTACAGTTTAAATAATTCATCTAACATCAAATATTCTCATTAAAATCAATGATTAAGAGTAATTACAATTTCTTTGACAATTTTGCCCTTTTAGTCCTAATTTAATGTACTTACTCTTAATCTCAATTTATCACAAGAGATACATTTAAAGCTTAATAACCATGAAAAAAGTGCATTAAAAACCCCAATTTAATTATTAAAAATTATGTAAAAATATGGTACAATCAATGATGTACTCCATCTGCTTTTTATTATAAGGTCATTCACTATGATTCCTGATATAACTTATGTTACACCCTTATTTACCTCGCCTTTTCAGGTGGTGGGTAGTGTGACCTTTTCCTTCTTATTAGTTAAAGACATATATCATAGTTATTACGCAGCAGAGCATGTAATAATTTGGATAATCTAGTACTGGTAAAGTAAATAAGTATCTCAAAATACTAAGTTTCCCCAAAGGGTTATTTTACAATCATCCCAAATAAAAATTCTAAGTAACCAAAGGTAATATACAGTCATCTGGGTATATAAGGAAATAGCCAAAATTATCTCTAACAATCTCCACAAGGTCCTCAATCATGCTCCACAATCTTACCTTTATCCTTCTGTTCCGTACTACCTGTACTCTTATAATAGCCATGGGATTCATAAATGAATCTCAGAGTAACCATTCATCTCATATCCAGAGTATATACATAGTATGTAAGAAAACCATAAACACAAACCATACGCATTTAGTAGGTCACACAGAGAGGCACAAAGCTTAATCCAGAATTGAACAAGCAATCTCAATAACACATAACATAAACTACAGGCGCATCATATATCAAAGCCCAAGTCGCACATAGTGGGTTCCGGTACCAAAATGCTTGGAAAATAAAACTAAATGCATACACAATTATGGTAAAAAAACATACAAAGTCATACAAAGCCTATGTGATTAAGGTTACGTACCTGCAAATAACTGATCAGTGGACTAACAAACTCCGGCTACTAAATAGGAACGATAGTAATATAATACAAATGGTGTCATCATCAATATAATTTTTTCTTTAAAATATGTAACTATATAACTTGTATGAAGGGTTCTTTCACCATTTGAAACTCATTACTTTTTTTTTATTAATGAGTATCCCTTCATTGACCATTAAACTTCATTTTCGCATAGGGTCAAAAAAATTCCAGAAATTTGACCCAACTCCAAAAATTCATAACTAATTGTAGAAAAATACGATTGAGGTGTTTCAAAAATCTACGTGACCCTTGTCATATCTATTTTTGAGTAAAAAATGCTTGTCAAGACCAAAAACACGTAAATCATTCCCAGTTACAAAAATACCTCTGCTTGTTTTTCAACTTCTCAAGTTGTACGTGTTTTTCCCTATATATTAACCCTAATACTTCCAAGATCATGCTCTACACTCTTCCTTATACAAAATTCCATTTTAAACACTTTAAAACCATCAAAGTTACCAAAATAGAATCATAACATCATGTTCCAACCACTAACCAAAATCTCCTTCAAAATCACACGAGATTAAGAAGATGACTTACTTGCTTAAAGTCCTTGCTTTTTTCACCACCTTTCTTGAATTCCTTCGTAAAGATGATTAGAGCTTCAACAATATCATACAAAGGTATTTACTAAAACCTTAGACATAACTACATGAATTTGAAGGAAGTAGAGTAAAATTCATAATTTCCTTACCTTAATTCAATCTTCCTTGCACTTGCTTCTTGCTTTATCTCTCAAGTTCACTACTCTCTTCTTCATTTATATATGTGTGTGTGTGGTGCCTTTATGTTGCCAATTGGGGTCTCTTTAGAGGTCTTGGCACCAAAATATCTCCTTGCAACTTTACCATTTTGCCCTTATAATTATCTCTTTGAATTCTCTAGGTTTTTCTTCCACTTTCTAGAGAAATTCTGACTTTTCTTCTCCTTTGAACACGCCATATGTCATCTTTTAGGCACAAAATATCTTTTCATCATATGCCTACTTGGTGGTTGAAATACTTTGCTTAAGGAAGAAGGTGATTAGGTGTCAATTATATGTCCAAGTGTCCTTATCCTAATCTCCTTTAAATATTATGTTAACACTTGGTAACCTTAGGTGTCCACTTCTTAATTTCCATGATTCCATGTGTCTTTGTATTTTTCTCCCTTTGTCTTCACCTAGGCGCAATTTTTGACTCTCTTGGAAGAGTCATCTTATCCCTTTAATCCTTATTAGATGAAGGTGTCCGTGTGTCCCTTCTAGAATTCCAAAATTTGATCTTTAATTTAGCCAATCATATTAAAACAAATATCATTTGCCATGGATTTAATGCAAAGTCCATATATTCCAATAATATGAAATTAATCCACTTTATGCAATAATTTACATAAAAATGGGGTTATTACGACTTGTCAAAATTATGCATTAAACTTCATCAGCCTTAATGATATAGTTCGTTTTTGCCAACCTTGATGAAATAGATTGAATTATCGTAGATTTATGAAAATCTCAGTCTGTTTATACAACTTCCTTTGATATCATAATGTAAAGTGTTGTACTTTTTCTTACATGCATAAATATAAAATATTTGCAATATCATGTGCATTAGTTATGACTTACGATAAAATATTGATAATATCAAAGCACCACGGATGCGACATCAATAAGAGGTTAATTCTATGAAGGCATCGAATAAAGATCAGTCTCCTGTGCTTGATATAAAGTATAAATTACACATATTTTAAGAAAATGGTTATTATATTACGTTATTGAAAAGATATGCTAATAAAATATTAAAATGTACTAAATCATGTCGCGCAAGTAGTAAATATTCTCGTTTCTTAGGTAGAATGGTGGTAGTTTATTTTACCTGAACAATTACATTGAGACTTCATTGATCATCTCTTATGTGAAAAGCAAATCTAATCAGAGAGCAACTACCTTTTACCTTCAATAACTTGAGGGAGATTATTGTTTGTTGTCCGTCGATCCATATATATAATATCCTCGTCTATCCCCGAAAAATAATATAATGGAATATAAATCTCTACCAAAAAAAAAAAAAAAACAATCTCTTATAGCAGAGTATATAAAAGTCAAGTATGTATTTTATTATTATTATTATTATTCTTACGTAAATTAAATCAATGTAACTTTTTTCTTGCTTAAAATATTTTTAAAAGCCAGCAACGATTATTATTATTATTATTTATAATATTCCCATTCATGCTTAATATAAGAGTTACTTAACTAATTTTGGTAGATTAAAAATATTGACAAAACCCTATTTTCATGATATATTTTTATATTTTATTTGGGGTTTTGTCATAATAATTGAGCTTAAAACATCTCTTTTGTGATTAATTGATTAAAGATGTTTGTATGAAATTAAGTTTGAGAAAGCGCAAAAACGTCATACATTTTATGATTTACCTTAACTGATTGATTTTTAGAATATAAGATATTATATTTTGGGTTTATTTTCTTTGCATATCAGTTTGGGAAAATTACAGAAAAACACAGAATTTATGAAAAATACAAATTGATGAAGAAAGGAACTGAATAAAATTATAGAAAAGAGCCCATATTTTTTAAAGTTGCAGTTAACCCATAAAATTTTCAATTTTTCACTTTAGTGCCTCCCGGGAATCTTCCATTTTAGTCCCTTGAAAAAACACATGTTTTAACCAAGGGATCTGATTAAAAATGTGGAGCTCCGACCCAGGCTGAGTTTCTTCTTCGTGCAAGATGAGACAAAGTACTTGGTTGGTATGGCATTGCCACACTTTAAGGGCCCGTTTGGTATGGGGAAAATTTGAGAAAAAAAGGAATTTAAAAGAAGGAAAGGAAGGGAAGGGAAGATTTTGAAAAGTAAGGAAGATGGTTTGAGGGAAGATGAGTTGTTTGGTAAAAAGAAAATGAAGGGGTGGTGATTTGACGAAAACCTTAGTCGCCTCGGGGTCAAATCACAATTTACTACAAATTAAAATGCAATATAGTGCAAACAAATCGGGATCGTTCTCTTATCAAGGAGCCTTTTATTTTGAATTCCCTAAGTTAAACTAGATGCTAAAAACATGGTTAAAAAAGGGGTTTTGAAATTGATTTTCTCTAAACTAAAATTCATAAAAATATAAAGAAACTAATTCTCTTCTTTTTGGTATTTTTGGAAAATAGTGAAGAATGCTTTGGATTAAAAGGGATTAATGATGGATGCTCTTGGTAATGAAGGAGATGGCTATCATTGCTAAAAAATATATGGGAGTTAAACTTAAGAACAACCTCAAGATAACACTTGAGTCCAATAATCTCAATTAATAGTAGCTCTTACAAATATAGCAAACTACTACCTCTTGAGATATTGTTAAAATCCACTTAATGTGTAATTTAAATTGGGATGATACAAATTGTTCTTCTCAATTAGAATGTTATAACGAACCATTCAAAAGCTAAAATCAACTATGATTACAAATCACAAACATGATAGCAAACATAATTTCATCAAGCATATAAAGAAATATATAAATATGAACTTCAAAATAATCATCCAATTAAAACTACATTAATCAATCTACATGGACACATAACAGCAATCCAAGTCTCACAACTAAATAATGATAAACCTAAACAAGGAAATTAAAAAGATAATCTAAAGACTGAATTAAATAACTCCCCTATTGAAGCACAAATGATCAAGCCACAAGTCTTCATCACCAAGAAGCAAAGGATTTAGCTACACATAGCAATTAAACAGTCCATCACAATCTACAAAAATGAACCAGCCATAGGAACCAAGCTTGCTGGAATCTGGAATTATCTCCCCGAAAAATCACCGAGAAGAGGGAATGGTGGTGAATGGAGGATGATGAAGTCGAAGGTAAGAGAGAAACCAAGGTCCAGAGGTCTCTCGCCACTTGTGGTGTTAATTCTTTTTTTTTCCCTCCAATCAATCTTCTTCGCGGCGCTTGATTCTCTTTTTACGTGTGTGCTGATTTCCTTCTTTTTGCGGCGCCGGTTCCCCCCTTCTATCTAGGTCTCTCGAGTCCCTCCATTTGAATCTCTCCGCTGGCCCTAATTCATTAATTCTTGGTCAAAACGTAGAGTTTTGACCAGGGACCAAATGGCAAAGTTTAAACTTTTTCACAGAGGGACTAAACTGAAACTTTTCTAATTTTAGTTCAAACTTCCATTTTCAAATTTGATTTTATCTTTTTAGCCATCTACAATAAAAATAATTAAACTAACATCATATATTCTCATAAAAATCAATGATTAAGAGAAATTACAATTTCTTTGACAATTTTGCCCTTTTTAGTCCTAATTTAATGTATTTACTCTTAATATCAATTTATCACAAGAAAGACATTTTAAGCTCAATAACTGTAACAAAATGCATTAAAAATCTAATTTAATTATCAAAAATCATATAAAAATATGGTTCGGTCAGGTGGTAGTTGATAAAGAATAAAGAAATATCTATTTTACTCTCAAAAGTAATTAATTCAAAATAAAAAAGAAAAATATTTTTTTTTGCTGGAATATATTTTTAAAAAATATATATTAAGTTTGAACTTGTGTAAAAAAATTCCCCAAGTTTGAACTTAAATTTGAATGTTCCGCCAAGTTCGAACTTAAAAGTTTGAATTTGAATTTGAGGGGTAAATTTGTCAAAAAGTGTGAACAATGACGTGGGAAGTTGAGATCCCACCAAAATTTTGATCTTCCCACATATGAGGGAAGATTGGTGGACTTGGGGTGGGTCCGGGAAGATTGGTCCAAAATGTGTACCAAACGAAGGAACTCTCTAAATTTTATTTCCCTTCCCACCGATTCCGTGTACCAAACGGCCCTAAAAGTGCAGTGGCATGGAATAAAAGCTTGGTATGAGAAAAAAAAAAACCCATTTTATTGTGTTTGGGTTAGCATCGAGTTAAATGGGGTTATTTGAAAAAAGTAACTCGAGCAAAGCTGAATATTGTAGGTTTTGTGGCGTTGGCAACCATTGCAAGCATTGATTCAAATGGAAATTTAATTCCCACACATATTTCATGCTTTCCTGCCAACTACCTTATCTCTTTACATTGCCCCATCTTTCTCCTTTCCTACAACCAATGGAACCTTTTTCTCTTTGGTGTTGGACGCCGACTTGTCAACAAATTGTGAAGTATATAGTTTTTAAATGTTATCTATAAAAATATTTAATTAAGAACTTTAGTGTCTTTAATTTTTTTAATAATAATTTTATTTTTTAATCAAATTTAAATTTAAATTTTTATCTTTAATTATCACAATATATGCAACTAATATATAAATGTAGTATTCAGTAACATTTTTATCATTTCAATCATTTTTCATCTCAACTTATTTTTCAAATAATAATCCAAACAAGTTTCAATTTGGAAAAAAGTCACTTCTGCCACCGTCAATCCAAACACAAATCACATTTACAATTTGATTTTTATCTCATCTTAAGTTTGAAAAAGTCGTATTAAAAATAAGTCACTTCTGCCACCGCTAATTCAAACGGGCTAGAGAATGCGGTGAACACAAATAAGCTCTCACATCCATCTTCATTCTCCTACACCTCACCTTCCTCCATCGACTTCCCATCACCATTCCTTCATGGCCGACGTCGCTGGCGACTTCACTTCCTTCACCATCGTCGGCGACCTTACATTTCACTGGAGAAGGCAGAAGGAGAGACACAATGTTGAGACAGAGACAAGGTCGAGAGCACCGGTGAACCTTCTTCATTCCACCTTCGCACACTACCTTCGCTTCCGTCCTCCTCTTCGCCGGTGAACTGAACATGAGGAGAAAAACATAATTTCAGGCTCGATTAGTAGCATCCTTCACCTTCAATTTTGAACTTTCTTTGCTCTATTCGACCTTCACTTCATCGTCGTCTTGTCAATTCCTATGTTCCTAGCTCTTCCATTATCACTTGCCATTTTCCATCTTAATCTTTAATCTCTCATTTAAGTGCATTTCTCCATGGCTGTGATTTTTTGATGAGGGTGGCTAAGCTTCTTCAAGCTAATTCTATGAAATGGTGGCTAATTTTTCTTCTCCTAGAGTAATGGTTTGATTCTTGAGCTTGGTGCTTCAAAGGAGTGTTGTACTATATAATTTCTATATTTAATCTTTTGTATTAGTTAAATTCTAGGTTTAAAGTTTAATTAGTATATTGGATTGGAGCTTTGTATTGGGTTCCATACATTTCTTGAGATTATATGTGTATTTGGGTTTAACTTTGTGCATTTGACACTTTTGAACTTAATTAATAGCAATTTCTTTTGTGTATCGACTTCATTAAACTTATGCTTGGGGTTGCTATGTGTAATATCCTAAATTTTGGGCATTGAAACTTGAGAATAAGCCTAAATTAGCAAGACTACTAAGCCTGGTTCAGGAGGTGTGACATTCTCAAATAAAGTCATATCTTCGCTAAGAGATAAAAAGGGGCACAGAAGACCTATACGATGTAAATCCGATGGGAAAAGATGCCACCCAACTATGCTCTGAGGTATAGGACAACTAAGTTGAGCAAAAATATGTCGGTATAAGTAATTATATAGCATTTTTAGGGTAGTCGGGTATGCCCTACGCTTTTTAGAAAAACATCGATATGTAGCGTCGTTTGTTGGGTCTTGGTATATGTGTCGCAATCCTGAGTAGGCGCCGATAAATTGACTTTAATAAGTTAGGTCATGATGACTAATGATCACATAGCTTTTGAGTCGTCACCACAAGATTATGACATGTGTACCTTATCATGACAAAGCATAAAAGTTGCTTTTGTGTTGGTCTAATAAGAGTAAGACATGTATCCCGTCATCATTACAAGGTACAAGATTACTTTTATGTTGTCACAGTGAAACTATAACATGTGTCCGTCATGATTACAAAGAAAAATCTACTTTTGCGTTGGCCCAATGAGAACATGACACGTGTCGTCTCATTATGACACACTTTTGTGTTGGTCCAATAGAAACATAACGCGTGTCCACATCATGACAAGTAAAAAGCTACTTTTGTTGGTCAAATGGAAATGTGATACATGTCCCCTCATTATGACATAGCTTTTAAGTCATCGCTACGAGATCATCACTCGTGCTCCATGATCATGAAAAGGCATAAAGCTACTTTTATGTTGGTCCAATGGAAAGACGACACGTGGCGTGACAAGTGGTGCATTCTGGACCAGACACGTGGCGTGTTTTGCACTAGACAGATGGCGTGTTCTGGACCACACCAGTGTTCTATATATACCCTTTTTCCCCTCATTTGTCTTTTGGCATTTTTTACCAAAGCATAGAAAAGAGAAGAGAAAGAGAGAGAGAGAGAGAAACAAAATAGAAAGAGAAGGAAAACAAGAAAAAGGAGCTAGAGGAGAGAAAAAGAGTTTGGGGCTGATTTTGCCTCCAATTTAGTGTTTTTAGCTCCCGAGGCCTTCTCTAAAGTTGTTCTTATTGATGAGACCAACATTTGTACGATTTTGGAATCTTGATCTGAGGTGTTTGGTGCCGTCTGCATGGTGGAGGTACTGCCAGATCTCCACACCGATCGCAGAATCAAGCCTTGACTGAAAATACAAGGGAGTCTAAGGATGAGAGATTTCAAAGAAAAGCTAAGATCAAGGAAGTGTGACAAATATTGGTTAAGCAATAGTCGAAGGCAGAACAATAGTAATAAGAACCCTAAGGAGGGGGTTGCAACTCAGGTGAGTTGAGGCTCTAGGGATGAGATAGGCACAGAATATAGATTCTGTTGCTAACTATAGGGTTTCTGATATTGAGATAAGATATGATTTAAATCCTTAGATCTTATTGGTACTTTGAGGTTAAGTGAGCTTAGGCAAGAGAAATCTCGGGATAGATGACCTCCTGAGAAATATCATATGAATTTGAAATCCTTTGACTTAAGACCTGAATACCTTGAGGTATGACATAATTGAATCATCCTCTATTTTACTTAACATAATAACTATATAATAGTTTGATCAATAACTTAATAATGCCTTCATCATTTATTAAAATATCCAAAATAAACAAAGTATTAAAAATATAATTCACCAATATCCACATCACAATTTCATATCATGAGTTTGTATAAAAATTTTCCTAACACAATTCCCAATATGCTTCCCTTCAATCCAACCGAACCGCCTTATTTTCGCCGACTAGACCCATAGGACTAAGTTACTATCCATATTACCGACTACTCAAAAGTTCACTGGTCATGTGATGAAGACCGGCCAAAATCCCCATGGCACATGTCCCAGACCGTAGGTCTTTTCCCCTCATTAAACTAGTGGGGTGTCGCAAGCCCTCATTGAAACAATGTAGCAGTCCCTTATTGAACTAGTGGGACGATAGAGAGCCAACCATCGTGCACCAATGGAGGCTATACCACGTGGTACATAAACTACTCCATTTATTCCCAATTCAACCATTACCATAATTATCACAATAAATAGCTCAACATGAATTTTTCGATTTTCACGTTCATATTATGTTATTTAAATAATTCTCATATACATGTCTTAATATCTCAATTCAAAATTCTTATATAGATATATGCATACATTTCCTAATTCAAATCATAACATTGCACAAGGAAATTTCTACTAAAATATTCATAATAATTTCACAATGTACTCACAAAATGACATATCAATACACAAAACAAATGGAAAATGGTTACCTCTCGCCAAAGCTAATTATTATCACACTGCTCCTAATCCAAGAGCTCAAACACATGCCAAAAATCAGTCTACCACAATCAATTTACTAACCATTAATAACTCTTCAAAACTCCATATAATCAAAATTATAACTTATAATTTCATATAATTCAAAATATACAAATTTTAATAATAATATATTATTATAACAAAAACACATAAAATTACAGTTTAGTGCTACAAATTTCACAAATGACATTTTAGTCCCACAAATTTCGAAATGACAGTTTAGTTCATGAATTTCGAAATGACAGTTTAGTCTACCAATTTCATAAATGCTAGTTTAGTCCATGAATTTCATAAATGACAGTTTAGTTCACGAATTTCAAAATGACAATTTAGTCCATGAATTCCAAAAATGACAGTTTAGCCCACAAATTTCGAAATGACAAGTCGGTCCTTCATATTTCAAAAATAAACTGATTAAAATTTCAATAATATCTCCGCTAACCTAAATAAATTATTTACATAACATTTAATTGGTAAAAACATTTTATAGGTCATAAATCCTAAACTTCTTAAATAGAAAAATTCATTTTAAATTCCTATAACAACCAAACAATAAATCTAAACCGATGAAAATTTACTATTAGTCACCCACTACATATGTACAGTCTTCTATTGTCAAAACTCAAAAATCTCCCAAAATCTTTAACTCAAAATTTTCACTAACAAATACAATATTATCCTCATTAGAAAGAGAAAAATATACCAAATAACTTTCATGAAGAAAGTTTATTGAAAAGAAGCTAATTTAGCTACTTAAATAATCTTATTAGATAAATAATCCTCTCACTCTTGGCTCTCACTAATCGAGTGTGTGTGTGTGTGTGTGTGAGTGTTTTAGGTGTATATAAAGGGGTAAGATGTGAAAAGGGGTGGTTGGGAATGGGTAAACCACTCCCTTATCACCACAAAAATTAAAAGGTGGGCAGCAACACGTGCTGCCCTCCTTATAATATAATTTAATATAATAATATTTTTATTTTTATTTATTTTTTAAAATCCTAAAAAGTAAAATAGGATATTACAATAATAATGATCCTTATAGATGTTTTGAGGATGTTAGATTGAATAGGATAATGATTAAGGCTAGGTTTGAATCTGATCTAAATTGAAATAGTGTTTAGGTTAAGGTATAACTGAGGTTACCCTAAATTCCAATACATGAGAGTATGAATCTCGTGAATATTGATTGATGATAAATTATCAGCATGTTTGTTTGGATATGATTGAGGATTAATGATTAATCTTAAGGTGAAAGAATGATATTAGGAATATACCATGTGATATTGTGGATTGAGATGGAATTAAAACCTTATGAATAATGTTATGGATTGAGATTTAGACTAGGAATATGAAATATGATCCTAGTTTAAATATTGGGTATTGTTGAGGCAATATGATTTCTCAACCCAGTTAATGTTAAGGTTCTAAGAATTGAATTGTGAATCTAACAATTGTTAGTTGAGGTTTCAGAATTAGGTTGATGAACCTAAGATTTGGTAGGCATCTACATGGTGTTAGACCAGGCTATCACCCAAGATGGGGTGAATTGGATGTCTGATAAAAACATTGGAACTTTGAAAATCTTTTTGCAATTTATTGAAATTAGTTTGTATGACAGTTAGGATTTTTAAAACAATAAACAGTCATTCAAACTATATGCTGGGAATATAAGAGATAAGGGAAGAGAATATGCAAACTGAGATTTATATTGGTTCGGCCCAATCCTTGACCTATGTCTAGTCCCCAAGCTCTACTTAATTACACGCTATGTACCCGAAGTAATCCTCTCACTAGGATTCACTCCCCTTACAAGCTGTAATCAATACAATGTGTTTCCCACTCAAGATCACCCAATCTTGAGTAACTCTCAGATAAAGTGTTTACAATATATCTTCTCTCTTAGAAGTGAATGAATAAACACTGAAGTACAATTCAAGATCATCTCACTCTCTATGGCAAACTATGTAAGCATTGAGAACATCAGAGTAAGTGAATATCAGAGTATTGGTATTTTGAAGATGTAAGCTCGTGTTTCTGTGTTCTCATGTACGCCTTCTTCCATCGCTCTTCCTCTATTTATAGACCATTAGTATTGATGTTGTTGGAAGCATTCTTCCATTGCATTTTGGCCATTGTGAATAGTAGCCGTTGAGTCATTTCAAAAATGTCTGTTAGAGTTAGAGAGCGAAAATGTCCGTTAGAGTAGCCCTGAAGGCGTGAAGTGAGATAAGGAAAACATCTATTTTGTCATTATATTCTTTAATTCTTTTGTTGCCTGAAAATTACTATTCCAAATTTTTACTATTTTTTTCGGGTTTTTTCTAAAGAAATATAATTAGTAAATTGCAACTATTAAAGTTCTAATCTATCAAATAAATATTATCAACATTAATATCTAAACAATACAAAAATGTCATTTTCGGATGTTCATAATTGTCTCATAAAACGTTGGCATTTAAGCAACATTAAATAACTCACATAAAATATAAAAGCATACCACTATCATTGTCAATTGGTAATTGCATTAAATGCTTTGACACAATCCGAACTTTGACTTTTTTTTTTTAAAAAATGAAAATTTTGGAAAATCTCAATTTGAACAACTATTTTTAATCCACTACAAATCACTCACAAAGATGTTTAGAGATATTGTAAATATGATTGGAGAAGTAGGCGAAGGAATAAGATATGAATGAGTTGGTTTAGTGTCTCGAAGTGGTAAATTAATCTCAACTTTTCAAATCACTCACAAAGATGTTTAGAGATATGATAAATATGATTTGAATAAAGATATTTGTAGTTTTGTTTCTTTGATAGACGATGAACCATGCTCGAGTAGATGATCTAGGTTGCTCGAGCATTAACAAGAAGGTAGCCTTTGTATCAGCAAAGTTCACTCATGCTTGAGCAACATCAAGCCCTTGCTCGGGCACTAAGTTCATACTGCTCAAGTAACATCAACCCCTCATTGATATAGGTTGATCTGAAGAGTCTGTTGGTGGTCATCTATGTTATGCTTGAGTAGGTTGCTCAAGTAGACCTGAAACCTTGCTCGAGCATTAGTCAGACAGAGAAGAAATAACATATAGAAGTATGAATGCTCAAGCATTACATTTACCATGCTCAAGCAACCCTTAGGTGTTGCTCGGGTATAGTTTAGATAGAAAGGAGTTTAAGATGAAGATTGACACTGCTCGAGCAATCTGAAGGTTCTGCTTGAGCACCATGCTCGGGTAATACATGAACCTTGCTCGAGTATCATGCAAACAGAGAGAAAACATGAAGGTGCTTGAGCATATTTTTACCTCTGCTCAAGTAGCATACTCGAGTAATAGCTTCACAGAGAGTGTTCTTTATTCTAGCTTCGTCCATGCTCGGGCACGAAGAATACCTTGCTCGAGTAGGCTGCTCAAGGTTACTTAACTGATGCTTGAGTAAGCTTCTGATCATGCGCGAACAAGCATAATTCTCTCCCGTACAAGGCTCAACTTCCAGAATGTACAGACTTTTAAAGAATAAGAATATTGGCAGCTCAATAGTCAATTTCCAGTAAGCATAACGTCTTCAATATAGCTCCAATTTTGGAAAACTACCCATGCTTTAAAATCTCTTTAATTCTTCTTTCCATTGCAAAAGAATCTGCTCCAAACTCGTTGTATTTCGTCTGTTATCATCAGATGAATGGAAGTTGTTCTTGACTAGCATTTTTTGCAGCATCCTGAACTGACCGTCAACTTCAAAACATCATATGTCCTTCAATTGATTTTTTTTTTCATGATCTTGATGTTTTGGAAAATGTATTTGAGTCTAGTTTCAAATGGCACTAGTTTCAGCTCATTTGGATTTGTCGTTTGTGAGATATACTCAAAATATTGAAGTTGGGTGGGGATTGTGATGTTGATTTTTGTTGCAACTTTCAAATCATATCTCTCTCATCTAAACTCCTTTGGACTTGAATTTTATGTCAAAATGATGCATTGGGAGTCTAGTTTCCAAAAAATTTGTTTCACCTTAATCCAATTTCTTGTTTAGGAGATATCATTGAATTATTAGACATCGCTCATGCTGAACGTGAAACAGAGTTGAACAGAGTGCTGAAAAACAATGTTTCTCGAGCACCAGAGTTTCCCCGCTCGAGTATGGCATTTTTGTGCTCGAGCATGACCCTCTTTATGCGAGAATAAGAGTTGGAACTGTAGTAAAGTTTTGTAGCAAACTACTATTCATCCGAAAGCTTGAACTTGCTTATTTTAACTTCTAAGTGAGCCGTTCCAACTTCGTTTAATCATAGAGACTTGAATATTGATATTCCCATAATTTTTAACAAGTTATTCTTTCTTCAATTTCCATTCTTGATCATTCTTCATTATTTAAACTTGGACTAACCTACATTAAACAAAGTAGTTAGTCAATGTATATGATATAAACTTTTTGCTCTGAATAATGGCATCTATATAAGACATCATCAAAACTAATCATATCCAACACAGGGTTGCTATCAATTTAATTGTGACATAATAATCCAACTTGATAGTTGAGTGACTCTTTAGGCATTAATCGATCTTAATGCATTTAGGCACTAGAGTATGGTACTAATGTGTATGAGGTATTTGGAGGTTACTAGTTACTAGGAAATGATTTTAATCTCATAATATTCCCTTAGAAAGAATGATTTAGAATAAAAACTTGATAATATTGATTGATGCTGTGTCATCAGGATGTTATTTGAGGTATGTTTGAGGATAGTACCTATTTGATATAGGATATTTTGAGGTTGTTAGTTGCTGTATCAGCATAAGGAAAGATCTTGAATATAAAATATTCCCTGAGAAGTGTATGATTGAGAATTGGTGTCTCGATGGAATTGATTGACAGCTAAAACACTGGTAATCACATGTTACAGTCTCGTGATTGGGACCGATAGTTGTAGATATGATTATGGCTAGTGGTTTTCCTACAAAATATGGGTTGAATACCCAATAGGGAAAGATGGATCTATGACTATGCTTGAAGCTAGACCATTATCGAAAGTCCATATATACAAAATGACCCAGATGAGGTTTATATAATGCAATGTATTGTCATAGGGTACTCCAGTGCTATGTGTATTATTATTTGAGTGAAAATTGAGGCATAGATATACAGTAGGTAAGGAGACCTACTAGATTGATATGATTATGAGTTCTTATATATGTTCAATAAGAAGCTCTAAGTCCTATGGACTATTATGTTTATAGGCTAGCAGAAGCTCACAGTTAGACCATGAATATCGGGCAATGTCTCAAAAAGGTTGTAAGCCTAAGAATTACAAGCATTATTTTTAGAATGGTTAGACGGATGGAATAGAATGGCTGTGGGGTAAGTGGCTTAAGTAGCAAAAGCTAGAGCACAGAATGTCAGAAGTGATATAATTAATGACCTTTTATGTCAGTTGTCTGGTTCCTGGTATGTTTGAAAATTAAATATTGAACATGCCAATGCACCTTCCGTATTTGTGAAATTTTTAAATTGAATTTTCTGAATAGCATTTTTGAATGAAATGCTTTTTTAGCAGAATTTGAGACTGGTTTGAAATGGTTATTTTTTGAACTTTGTTGTCTAATAGTTGAGGTCCTTATGAAACCCCAATTTGAAACTGAATTGTGAATTATGTTGTAGTGGAAGCAGTACGGAATTGGAAGAGGCCAGAAACTGTTGTAGAAATATTCAGTTTGTTGGATCTTACCAGATGTGTTTAGAATTTTTCTTGAATTACTTGCCATTGATATAGCTCATTTGAATTAAAAATTGTTTTGATGGAATATGAGAGATTGACACTCACGCCAACAGTGAATACTCTCAATCTGAGTGGTTTCACCTTGTAGGGGCATGTGTTTTTCCTTGTCTGGCCGGTATCCACGCAAGCGTTTGGAGTAGGGCTCTATGGACGATGGTACTTTGTCCCGGTATGTGATTCTGGTGGGTGGCCCATTATTGTTTATGCCAGTGCGGATACTGGGTCCCTTATGGTGAGGGACGGGAATTCTCTCACATTGGTTGAAGTGCTTGCCATTTCGGTAGTTTGTGCATGAAAGAATTAGGATATGTCCTGATGAAGCAGGACAAAGTGGTAGCGTGTGTCTCTTAGTTGTTGAAATGATTATCTCATTTGTAAATTAAACTATCAGAAAATATGTTTTCTTGAATTTAAGCCGATAGTATATGTGTTTTCTTGAAATTGAGCATGCGATTTTGATTTATTGAAAATGTGCAAAATTATTATATGCAATTATGAAATGTATCGCAACCACAGAAATTTTGTATGTTTGAAAATTAAAAGTTTGAATATGATACAACATAAAGGAATGGAAGGCAGTGGCGTGATTGTCATTGCTAATGTGTTAAAGACGGTGCAGTTGGTAATTATGATGATACAGGAACAAAAGTTGATAGGATGGTTTAGAAATCCAAACTGGTTAAGTCAGATAGAATTTGCCAGCCATAGTGCTAAGTAAGACCAAAATAATTTGAGAGCTTGAATTGAAAAGGCTCAGTTATGAGATAGGCGAGCAGAGGATCGAGGCGGTAAAACTTGATGTGCAAGTTTGCACGGGGCAATGTCCCTAGGCCGTAAGACCTGTATGCCAAGCACTATATTTGTTGCCTAGCATGGTAACCTTGGACCAAAATGTCCAGAGTATGTCTTAAGGCTGGTAGAGTATACAGACTGTACCAGGTTGAAGTTGAAATGGTTATGCTTTGAGGATAATTCCAATACTATAGTAATATAATGAGCTGGAAGGCAGAATGCATTGGGTAGTAAAGTCTGTGTAATTAAGCAATATAAGGATAGATCATTGGGTCTTGTGTTAAATATTACACCTAGGTACAGAATGAAGGAGAATGTTGTAAGATGATTTATTACATGATTAGTGAGTATGCATAAAGAATGAATAAACTAAGTGGTTAGAATGATTTCCCGAGGAATATGTGTTCAAATTTCAAGGACGAAATTTATTGAACGGGAGGAGAAATGTAATATCCTGAATTTTGGGCATTGAAACTTGAGAATAAGCCTAAATTAGGCAAACTACTAAGCCTGGTTCAGGAGGTGTGACATTCCGAATAAGGCTATATATTTGCTTCGAGAGGCAAAAGGAGACACAGAAGACCTATACGGTGTAAATTTGGTTGGAAAAGATGTCACACAACTATATCCTGAGGTATAGGAAAATTAGTTGAGCAAAAATATGTCGGTATAAGTATGTATACGACATTTTCAGGAAAGTCGGGTATGATCTGTGTTTTTTTTAGAAAACATCAGTATGTGGCAACATTTATCAGGTCTTGGTATACGTCCGCAATCTTGAGTAGGTGCCGCTAAAGTGACTTTAATAAGTTAGATCATGATGACTAATGATCACATAATTTTTGAGTCATCACCACAAGATTATGACACGTGTCCCTCATCATGGCAAAGCATAAAAGTTGCTTTTGTGTTGTTCTAATAAGAGTAAGACACGTGTCCTGTCATCATGACAAGGTACAAGATTACTTTTATGTGGTCACAATGAAACAATGACATGTGTCCCGTCATGATTACAAAGAAAAAGCTACTTTTGCTTTGGCGTAATGAGAACATGACACTTGTCGTCTCATTATGACACACTTTTATGTTGGTCCAATAGAAACATGACGCGTGTCCACCATCATGACAAGTAAAAAGCTACTTTTGTTGGTCAAATGGAAATCTGACACATGCCTCCTCATTATGAGATAGCTTTTGAGTCATCGCCATGAGATCATGACATGTGTTCAGTCATCATGGCAAGCCATAAAGCAACTTTTATGTTGGTCCAATGGAAAGAGGACACATGGCGCGACAAGTGGCGGGTTCTGGACCATACACATGGCGCATTCTAGACTGCACTCATGTTCTATATATACCCCTTTTTCCCCTCATTTGTCTTTAGGCCATTCTTGGTCAAAGCATGGAAAAGAGAAAGAGAAAGAGAAACAAAATAGAGAGAGAAGGAAAACAAGAAGAAGGAGCTAGAAGAGAGAAAAAGAGTTTGGGGCCGATTTCACCTCCGATTTAGTGTTTCTAGCTCCCCGAGGCCTTCTCTAAATTTGTTCCTCTCGATGAGAGCAACATTTGTACAGTTTTGGAATTTTGATCTGAGGTGTTTGGTGTCGTCTGCATGGTTGAGGTACTGCTGGATCTCCAAACCGATTGCAGAATCAAGCCTTGAATGAAAAATACAAGGGAGTTCAATGAGGAAAGATTTCAAAGAAAAGCTAAGATCAAGGACAAGAAGTGTCATTATCCGAAGCTTTAAGCAATTCTCAGAGTTGATTGTCAGTCTAAGAATTTACCAAGTAGTAACCCTAATCTCATATGCTTTGTATGTCTCTGTATGTATGTTTTACCATGATTATGTATGCATTCAGTTATTATTATTTTCTAAGCGCTTTGGTACCGGAACACGCTGTGTGTGATAGGGCCTTGATGTGCGCCGTGCCTTCCAATCTGTGTTGTGTGCTATAAAGATTGCTTGTTCCAGATTAGACTTTGTGCCTCGCTGTGTGTGACTTACTAAATGCGTTACGATTTGGTTTTCTTACATACTCTGTATATACTTTGAATATGAGATTAATGGTTACTCTGTGATCCTTTGGGATTCTAGCCTCTATTGCTACCTGTATGTTGTACAATTTATTGGAAGTAACTCTCAGGTGGATGTTAGCAAATTGAGGTATTGGACCGGTTCCAAATCATTCGAAGAATTTTTGTGGAAATTTTATGTAGTTATGTCTAGAATTTTGTAACCAAGATTTGTAATTTATTATCAGTATACTACACCCAAAACTATCTTGCCTCTGCGCTACCCTATAATGCTCTTATGAATAATGGAGTTAAGTAATATTTTTGAGAAATAGAGTAATATCACACTACCCGCCACTCAAAAGAGCGAGGCCAATAGGGGTGTAACACTATCAATATATTATGTTTTTAATTTAAGGGTCCTTGGTTACTTGTGTCTTACATATTGTTAATTTTATTGGCTAGAGTTTTGAATTGGGCTTCGATTAAAGGAATTAAGTCCTACCCGGTGTAGGAGATTTAATTCACCTAACTTAAGTTAGCTCAAAGGGTCTTTTGTGCACTTTTGTCAAACTAGCATACTCCTATTATCTTTTGAAGTAAGGATAGATAAAATTCATTGTTCTTGTTCTTTTGAGTGCCAAAGAATCATCTGCAACCCCCATTCGTCGACTTGTATTTGAATAGGATTTTGGAAAGTGGATTTGCGAAGGAGGATAGGAAATTTAGCCTTTTACGAAGGCCCTTGAGTGCTAGAGAATTGTCTACAATCCCCATTCATCGATGATGAACATAAAGGCATCAACACAACCCTTCTACCTCGCGTCTTCTCGAATCGGGTCTCTGCCATTGAACTCCCTTTCTCGGATTTCCCTTTTTCTGGCTTGAACTACGTCATTAGAACTCCGTCGCATACACTGGAACTCTGTCGGTGATTTAGCTGGTGATCTTGGCTCCACTCTTGCGCTCATCAATCGCTTGAGGTCCAACTCTTGCGCCCAACTTGCCACTCCCTTTCTTTGGATCGAGTTCTCTTATGTTATTCCTAGCCCTAACTTCGATCTATCTCGGAAAATCCCCAAATCTCAAAATGAATTATTATTATTATTATTATTATTATTATTATTATTATTATTATTATTATTATTATTATTATTATTAACTAAAAATCATTTTATATATATATATATATGGGATATGATATTTTCACTACCAATTTTGGTCACTACCATTTTTTCACCGTTAGATCAGAATCTCATCTACCTTTATCATTTCTCTCTCCCATTGAAATTTTGATCTAATGGTGAAAAAACTTGTAGTGACAATATCTTATCCTTACACACACACGGGGTTTAATGTTTGTGCTTTTACTGCAAAAATATTTTTCTATCATACTCACATAAAAGTGAATGGGTCCCACTAATATTTTCTCTCTCTTCTCTTTACAATGGGACCCACTTACTTTTATATGAATGTTACAGAAAAAGTTCTGCAGCAAAAATAGAAACATTAAACTCATATATATATATATATATATATATATTAGTTATTAATAATAGGGAGAATTATAATAAAGGACCTAATAAAAATAATATTTATTAAGAATACCATAAAAATGGTAATTATTTTGAAGGATCATAAGTTAAAAAATTAAAATAGAAAGACTAAATTTCCCTTTGCCAAATTTCCTATATTCTCTCTAATTAAATCAGAATCTTGAGTGATTGGTAGAAAATGACTAATAGAGACCAATTCAAATAACCTCCTTCTTTTTTGATTGCATAAACTTGAAACTAACCCTGACTTTTCATATTTAATATCATATTAAACTTGAAAATATTAGCGATATATGAAGAAGAATATCACTTTTTGATCGTCTACTTCCAAGGTCAAGTTGCAGCTTAGGTAAAGGATTTTGAGTGACTTAATTAGTTGCTTTGGAGGGATAGATATTTTTTGAAAACAATTAATATGGTACTCTTTTCCCACATTTTGGGTTTTAGGTCAGTGAAATCCAAGGTTGATTAGAGTGATGAAATGAGAATGGTAACTGCAGCTTAATCTGATATGGAATATGAAAAGTCAAGTTAGTTTTAAATTTATGCAATCGAAAAAAAACGAGGCTATTTGAATTGGTCTCTATTTGTCATTATCCATCAATCACTCTAGATTCTGATTCAGGTAGAAAGAATATAGAAAATCTGGCTAAGGGCAATTTAGTCTTTCTATTTTAGTGATCCACTAATCACTCCAAATTCTGATTCAAGTAGAGAGAATATAGAAAATTTGGCTAAGGGCAATTTAGTCTTTCTATTTTAATTTTTTGTCCTTCAAAATAATTACAATTTTTTATTGTCCTTTTTAATAAATATTATTTTTCTTAGGTCCTTATTATAATTTTCCATTAACAATAATACTAATTCCTCATTTTGATTTAAAATATTGCCGAGTCAGCAACTAAAACTTCCACTTGTCCATCCAACATACATATCATCGCCCACATCATCACTTGTGGTATAGAAAAAGTCAAACTAATTGTCAAATACTATTTTTACACTTAATTTGAAAACTAATAGTTACTTTTACCCATAAAAAAATATTTAGTGTTGAGCACCTTGAAAAAATCATATATATATAACAAACAAACAAAAAAAAAAAAGAAAGAAAGAAAGAAATCGTGAAGATAGGCACACATAATTTGTCTATCGATCTTCGTGCTGAAATTATTAGTTTCCGTATTTTGCATCAACAAATTATGCATTTAACTTTATCCATCCAACTCTTCTTATTTGAACGAACTATATAATAATATCATAACAAATATAGAATGTTTGTCCAAAAAAGAACTAATACAGAATAAATCAGAGAACAATTCATATTTTGGTAGGTTACTAAACATAATAAAGCTAACATAAGGATAGTATCCAAAAATGCTTTGATTCGACCTACATCTTTTCAGATGAGGCCTGAGGGATACCTAAGGAAAACTGGTTATTCCGGTAGAGTTTGAGAAGTTAGTTTTCTGTTTTACGTAGAGTTGTACACAGAAGGCGATTGGAAACGCCGGTGAGGAAGGCAAATCAAACATTATGAAGTTCTATAAAAAAGGGCAAAGAAAGATTGAAGAGAACATTTAATGAAATAATTGAATATGACATTTTGGTTAACAACTTATTTAAGGATTTGGTTGTTGATAGAGCACAATGTTATTATTTAATTCATGTAGCCAAATAGCCAATCCATCTAGTGGGATAAAACTTATTATTACTGTTGTATCAATACAATTATATATGTGATATCCATTTTCTTCTTTCTCTTTTTGGCCAAAAGATTATGCTGTATTGGATTAATGATGGACGAATAAATGTAAGAACCATCTTTTTTTGGTACTTCTTTTTTAAAAATTTGTTTTAAGTTC
Organism: Acacia acuminata; assembly: GCA_019022655.1. Taxonomy (NCBI): domain Eukaryota; kingdom Viridiplantae; phylum Streptophyta; class Magnoliopsida; order Fabales; family Fabaceae; genus Acacia; species Acacia acuminata. The sequence continues at coordinate 1,229,356 of JAFJYI010000160.1, forward strand.
CAAGGAAAAAATCATTAATTCAGCTGGATTAATTTCCATTTTATAAATATCCAGGCTAAATAGAATACAATCCTTATAACCTAGAGAATCTCATATTTTCAACATATCGAAGTCAAACCATAGAATCATAAAACTAGATTAATACCTTTATACACAAATTTTAACCTTCTTGGTCTTTGTTTTTCCTTTTACTTGGTCTCCTAAATTCAAATATATATATATATATAAAATAAATATATAAAGAAGGAAGCTTTTACCATTTTGAGAGAAGAGAATTACTTGAAGACGAAATTGATTCTGCTAGTTTTCTTTGTAATGCTGAGGGTTCGATTCCAATTAAATCAGGAACCTCCTGCAAATTAATTAAGGCTAGAAATTAGGGAAAATCCATATAAAGCGGTTGAAATATGAAAATTCTAAATAAAGCTAATAAATTCAACAAATCTTAAATTGGGTCAATGACTCAATCTTAGTTATTTTCCAATAATACCCCTAACCTTAGTCCAAAAAAAGAGGAAAGGAAAAAAAGAGAAGTCGGATATCTTCTCGTGCAGTCAGATTACTAACCCCTTCAAAGTTCAAAATTGTATATATTACTTTGTTATTATTGTATACCCTCTGCGTAATTTTGAAAGGCTACTGATCGTTGTTGTTATTATTGATTACTAATCCCTTCAAGTAAGAAAATTTCTGCGTGGAGGATGCATACGTCGCGTAAAAGAGGAAGTATGAATAATAAAGATGCACAAACCCACAAACGTAAGGATATGCAAACCCTATAAATATGCTCTATACGGTGGATAGCCAGCCTGTTGTAAGTTATCCTTATACCTCGTTCGATCGTCTAATTATACTAATATTAACCAAAAGGATTTAGGGATGAAGATTTAAAATTGGAACCAACTTACTGTAGCTTTCTTTGTTGATTTTCTGACGGTGTCGAGGCCTCTAATAAATTTTCTGTCATTAGGGCTCTTTCGTGGCGCGTAAACAACATTGTTCTGTCTCCAATTTTGTTTTTTGTTTTTTAATAAATAAGGGATATAAAGGTAATTTAACTCAAATTCTAAATCCCTTATTGTGTCACATAATCTAATTAATAATTTGTTAAGTTTAGTAACCCAAATTAGAATTTGGATAATTCAACCGTCTTTATATGAGATTTTCCCGAGAAATTAATCAAAAATAATATAATTGGAAGCAAAAAATCAGAAACTACCATTTAAGTTTCTTTGAAGAAACATAAACAAACAAGCAAAACATTACCTCAGCGTGGATGATATATATCTTCCTTCCTTCTACATTTGTTTGAACATAATTAACAACACTTAACCGCTCTTTGACTAGTAAATCCAATATTTTTTAAAGAGGCAACACTTGTGCTGTGCTGAGAACAACCTCAACCCCAGCCAAATTTCGAGTAACAGTTAATAACAATTGTCGGTGGCTCAAGAGTTGTAGCTTTGGTTAAGGTTGTAATATCAGGGCCATCAACATTCAAATTGCACTTCATCCTTAGCCTTTTCCTCTTACAACTCAGTTCCTCGATCCTATTTTGTAGATGTTTGGTGTATTTGGCAGCCTCATTTAAGTGATCTGATGCCGATCGCTTTCCCTAATCAAATTTATCAATTCAATCATCCATCGTCATCATTATGAAAGTTTCAGCCAAAAAATGGTTGTAATATCCTGAATTTTGAACCTAGCAACTTGAGATTTAGCTTTGTGAGCGAAAATACCACAGCTTTTAACTTTTCTTAACAGTACGTTAAGTGCCTTACAAAAATACTAAATTACCCTCACACCATCTCCCTTCGCACCTCGCTCTTCTATTGAAGAACAAGATCGAAGAACACGACCGAGCCTATCGAAGAATAAGAATAGTGACCTTCATTTCAGATAAATCAAAACTCAATGACTAAGTCTACACAAAGCTCTCCATATCATTTTTGAAACAAGAACCCGAAGCTTCAAACATAGGGGGATATGGTAAAGTGGAAAAAAGGAAAGATAAAGGAATATATAGAATTTTCAGTAAATCCATGACAAGTGATATTTGTTTTAATGTGATTGGCTAAATTAAAGATTAATTAGGAGAAAATAGATTTTATCACATGATTAACAAGAAGACATCTAGAACATGGCCACATGTCTTCTTATGAATTGAAGATTAGTTGAAAGGGACACATGTACACCTTCATCTACTAAAAAATTAAAGAAGTGGACACATGGAAAGGTGAACAATCATGGAAGGGACACCTAAATTAAAGATTAAGTGGACACATGCAAAGGTAGGTAATTATGATTAGTTGAGGGACACCTAAGCACACATGCGGCAATTTAATATTGGAAAAAGAAAAGTTGAGGACACATAAGCATATTTAATCAATTAAGGGGACACCTAAGCTATTGAGGTGTCAACATAAGATTTAAAGGGGAAAAGATAAGGGACACATGTGAATATTTTATTGCTAATTTATGCCACCTACTCATCTTAACCATTAAGCAAATCTTTTCCACCACAAAATAAGACATATGACTAGAGAGATATTATGGGCCAAGAAGGTGCAAAGTGGCATAAGATATGAGGAGGAGATGGAATATTCTTGGTGCCTCAATCTCTATAAATAGGACCTCACTCTCCTCATTTTTAAAAAGCAAGAGGCACCACCCACACTAAAGAAAAAGAGAGATAGGAGAGTGTTGTGAGAATCACAAGCAAGGAAAAATTCAAGAGAAGCAAAAACGAAATAGAGAAAGAGAGGGAGAAGAAAGGGTCCGATTTCACCTCTGATTTGGTGTTTTTAGCTCCCGGGGTCTTCTCCAATGTTGTTCCTTTTAGCGAAAGCAATCTTTCTATGGTTTTGAATTCTTAATATGAGGTGTTTGGTGCCATTTACATGGTAGAGATGCTGTCAGATCTCCAAACCAATCACGGAATCGAGGTAAGTAGGACTTAGATTCTTGCTCTACTCCCGTCAATCTTCATAAACATTCCTGAGACCTTGACGAATGATTCTTGCATGGTGTTTTGATGTTTTGACTGAAAATATAAGGGAGTTCAATGAGGAAAGATGTCAAGGAAAAGATAAGATCAAAGACAAGAAGTATCGTTATTCGAAGCTTTAAGGAACCTTGGGAGTTGATTATCAGTCTAAGACTTTATCAGGTAGTAACCTTAATCCTCATATGCTTTGTGTGTCTCTGTATGTATGCTTTACCATGATGCTTTGGTACCAGAACCACTGTGTGCTACCCGCTATGTGCGACCCGCTGTGTACGACTAGGGCCTTGTTGTGCCCTGCAGTCTGTGCTATGTGCTATAGAGATTGCTTGTTCTGGATTAGGATTCGTGCCTTGCTGTGTGCGATTTACTGAATGCTATGGTTTGTATTTATGGTTTTCTTACATACTTTGAATATACTTTGTGTATGAGATTAACGGTTACTCTGGGATTCTTCGGGATTCCAGTCTATATTGCTACCTGAGTATTACAACCTATTGAAAGTAGCTCCGAGGATAAAGTGGTGGATACTAGCACATGAAGGTGCCGGACGGGTTTCAAATCATTCAAGGAAGATTTGTAGATATTTTTTGTATTTATGTTTGAAATTTGTAACCAAGATTTGTAATATCTTGCCAGTACACTACGCCCAAATGGAAGGTATGCTCTGCTACGTAATTTACTCTGATACATGTTGTTAAGTAATATAATATAAGAATTAAGAGCTATCACACTACCCGCCACTCGAAAGGGCGAGGCCGGTAGGGGTGTAACAATGGCAATACAATATTAATAAAGGGTAAAGGTACAAATTTGCCTAGAAAGTAGCCATTCAAGAGCATGGAGCTTTTTTTATAAGCAATTTTGTCTCAGAAGTGTTAAGAAAGAGTATATTCACCCTAACCATTAAAAAACTAACGTTGAACATTAAAAATTGAAATTGACTGTTAACATTTTTAACGAGGGACAAAAAGGCTATATTCTTATTACTAATTGCTCCTAAGCGTTCTTGAGTGATTACTTCTAAGATAAAATTGTACCTTAACCCTACTATAAATTTGGAGCAAGTATGTATCCATATATTACCCATGTGAATCTTGGTTTAATGATTTTCTGGGGTGTATATTGAACTAAAATTCTAAATGCAACAAGATGATTGGATATAGAAGAGACTTCAACCGTAACATGCATGATCCGGGGTGGGCTACAAGTTACTCACGCACTTCTTAATTGTTTGGTTCTTTAATTTCTTCTTCTTTTCTTAATATATGTAATCCTAATTGAAAAAGCAACTGTTTTTTAAGGTACTATTTTACTGGGCTACGAAACATACGCTTTCTAAGTACAAATTAAGAAAAGGAATATATACCTTGATGTACTCGAGAGGGAGTAAGGATCTAAGAGAAGCACGGAGATCGGCCATTTCTTGCCTCCTTTGTCTTTCTGTGTGCCGTCGGATCAGTTTCTTTTGAACATCATCGTAATATTCTAGCAGAGCAACAGGTGGGTTCGGCCGCCGACTCTTTGTCTGTTTGTTCTTGTGAAATTTCAGATCCACCTTCTGGGAATTTTGGTTTCTTATAAATGGGAATTATGTAATTAAGAGGAGGATCAACTGGGTCTGGAAAGAAACACTTCTTATTCGTCATGATTGGGTTGTTATAAGAAAACAAAACCAAGTTGATCTTCTTGATTCTCAGTGCTGAGCAAAAAGAGAAGGGTTTGACCCATAATGGGACAAAAGGTGGCTAACCAAAATGAGATGAGTGAGAATATTATTTAGTATTTACTCCATTCTTAATTATAAGCTTCAAATAACCAATTTGTTTTTATCAAGAAAACTATTAAAATTAGTTAAGAACAATAAATATGTATTTTTTTTAACTATATGCCCTTATTTGTAAAGATGATCGATAAGTGAGGGATTTTGTAAATGCAACAAAAACAGTCAAGAGATAAAGTTGGAACAAGTGTAATAAATAGTTTAACAAACCTAAAACAAATATTATATTTTGGAATACACTCATTTATAAAATTGAAGCTTATACTTTGAGACGGAGGAGAACTATATATGATAATTTGGATATTGTCAAGCTCAAATGAGGAAGTCCTTTAATGTTTACATTATTTTTATTCAGAGAACTTGAATTTTCGTTAATATCAGAATCACCAACCATATAATTCAAAGTTTTATGTTTCTTAATTAATATCTTAGTTTGATTAATTATTTTATTCCTAATACTGGTCGCACATTACTCTTTTCTTGAACAATAGACGGGCCTCTGGTTATATGAGCAGGAAAGGGCTAATTATCCTCCTAACTTTCCTATTAAATTGATTACCCTAATTATGTTCTGAGTGCTATAGCTAGTATTTATTATACGTATGTAAATATGTCTTTAAGTAATTTATTCTTCCGATCCCTTTATTTATAGTACAAAAACATATCAAGAGGGACTGTATTTTTACCCTTAAACTTCAACCAGTTAATTGTAAAAGAATCATCAATGCCATAATTTAACCCACAAATTCTTTGTCCCCCCCCCCCCCCCCCCCCCCAAAAAAAAATTCACCAATAAATTCTATTTGCTAACGATCAATAAATATATATTTTAAGAGCATCATTGACAACCAAATAACCACACATTAATTATGTCACTATATATGTGTGCGTAACGTGTATATATAATTTATATTCCTTTTCTTTCCATACAAGCAAGCATGAACAAGGTTTTATTCAATAGTCATGTCAACCTTCAAGAACTCAATAATGTGTTGATTTTAAAATTTTGGTTTCAAATGATGTCAAAACATCAAATTGGCCTTTCACTACATAGCAAACAAAGAAGCACCCGAAGGTATATAATATATACAATAAGACGTAATTGCTTCTTATACATGTAACTTTCTCGTCCTATATGATACATTTAATATGAACATTACAACGGTTGAAGTCTAGTGGAAATGACTAATTTTCATGATGTGGTGAATTAAGGTTTCACTTTTTTCACTAAAAGATGTGCCCACATTTCAAAAGGAGGATACATGCATGGGCTTAGAGGAAAAAAAAAAAAATAATACCAACACTACTAAATACTTTTTTTCTTACTAAAAACGTTGAACATGGGAGTGAATCATTACTGAAATATTGAACTAATAGAAGTGACTAATTAAAGCAAAATTTTGACTCCAAACTTATTCTCTAAAATTAAGCACTAGTCGATTCCTTTTATAACCAAGAGCAAGTTGCGTGTTCTAGAAAGCATGCCCCATTAATATTAGATTATGTATAGATTATCAACTTAATTGGAAGAACTTATAAAAGCAAAGAGGAAATGCACCAAACATGTTAGGAGAGAAGATCTCCATGGAATAATATATAATATACTATTTTTTATCCTAATTATAGAAACACTTTTGTAGTGCAATTTGTACTACAGAAATGTTCTTATAATTAAGAACGGAGGTAGACAGGTAGTAACTAGGTACACTTCGTCATTATAGTGGAGAAGAAATTTTAAATATATATATATATATATATATATATATATATATTTAAGGGATACAAAGAACCAATACATAAAGTATGAGAAAAGTTAACACTAGAGAGAATAAAGAAAAGTTACAGTAAAAAGAAAGCCTACGAATTTAGATACAGCCGCACAGAACTGACCCTTGACAGCTTATTTAATGTTGGTTGGGATCATGTCGTTGTCCTGCAAATTATAGATATTGATAAAAAATTTACTTTTAATTTTTTTTAAAGTTCACTGGGTCCCATGGTTCTCAATCCTCTAACTTTTAAAGCCTATTTTAATTGAGCTAATATGACCCATGTATTGAAAGCAACGCCCCTCCTCATAAAACTTTAGGGTTTCATTATTTTATTACTTGATATATGAGCATTAATTGATGCATTAAAGAGTACAAAATTCAAGCACACTGCTTCTATTATTATACTAAATAATACTCGGCAGGAGATTACAGGAGGATTTGATTAGAATAAATAATTAAAATTACGTCACTAGTTAAAATATTAATTAGAAGTGGGAGTTTTTTAATTTGTTCTTTCTTCAATAGCAACGCATTATGCTGATGGGTTTAGGGTTTCCAGCTGTCAAAAAGATCGAGGCTATCTTGTGTATAAATCGACACCATTTTTTTACAAATTTATAAGAATTGAATCATGTGACAAAAAAAAAATAAACTGATAGTTTCCTTTGTCGAAATGCTTTCTTCTAATATCCATAATTATTCGTTTAGTAATGTTCCCATAATTAACAATATAATTAACCGTCACCAAAAGGTTCTTCAAAACATCATCCAAATCCACACAACTAACAACACTTTGACCACCAAAGTCTTTTTAATTATCAGCAGGCAATGTTGTTCTCATTTAAATATGTAATTAAAATGAAGTTTCTCGATCGCTTTCATTAATAATGGTGTATATCAAGAGGCCAGCATACCAAATTCCATCAGGATTTGTGTCGTTAGTTGGTATGAAAGAAATCTCCGAAGACAACTCATTGCTCTGTTGTAAAGGGTTTTTCTTTCTTTCTTTTTTTCAAAAAAAAAAAAAAAAAAAAAAAAAAAAAAAAAAAAAAATTGATTATCTATTCCATTATTTGCTGCATTATGCGTGTGGTACCACTCAAAGGGAAGATAAGGAAGTAATTAAGTGGATATGTTTGATCTCAATAATGAACCTTAGAACTTATGTTAGTGGGCATGAGATACGAATCCTGATCCTCTGGAAAACAAAAAAGGCAAGTGTACTGTAGAATATGTAATGTTTAAAACTTTATATTTATCACATTAGTTCACCTAGAATACTTTAGATCAATCATGACTAACCTAGCAGCTCAAATTTATGCCAAAATAGACCACGGCATTTGAAACCAGGTCTCAAATAACATCGTCTCCAGTAAGAAAATACCCGTTAGTTAAAAAATAAAAGCTTCTTTTGAAAATACACGTAACAATTAAAATATCCTTCAATTAAAAAAATATATATATATCCTTTTGAGTATTGAAAATGCTTGCTTATTAAGATCCTTTAAATCTTTTGTTGTTGTTCTCGCTCAGTCACTCCTCCAATATAATATAATACTCGAGTAAGGTTATAAGCAAATTTCTTAACACAGGTAGTTGCAACCGTTCTTAATTTAATGAACAGACACACATGCATCAGCTGCTTTTCAGAACTGAACTTGTTTAATTTATTTTTATTTGATATTCACATTAATTAACTTAAACTTACATCAGGATGAAAGCATCCTTATCTTCAATCATTGCAGTTGAAAGTTTTATTTTTTTAATTGATTTTTTATTCACATTATTTCACTTAAACTTATGTCAGGACGGAAGTATCCTTATTAATTTGTCCCTTTTTTCAGTGCTTTTCATTGTCGCTGTGCTATGCTTGTTTGGAATCAAGATTCACAAGTACATTGACATGAGTTGAAACAAAATTCATTCCACAAACATACCTTATACACTGTAAGTTATGATTGAAAAGCTATTTTTGAAAGCTTCAATCATTATTTCAAATAAACTTATAATAACTTTTAACTATTACTACCTCCGGTCCTAATTATAGGAACTCTTTTGTAATACAAATTGCACTACAAAAGTAGTCTTATAATTAGGACCGGATGGAGTATAAACAAAAATGACATAATGAAATCCTTTTATTAATTAGATTAATAATCACACTATTTTCATGAATACTCGTAAATTATTATATTTGCTTCAATATACATGTAAAATTATAATTTATAAATGTTTGACTTACAATAAGATCGGTACTTAATAAGAAAGCTGTTATATGAAAAATTGATCATTTTCTTTTCTTCTATCTTGTTGGAAACATTTTTCTATATAGGCTATATAGCCATGTGTAACACAACAAAGTAAGAAAAGGCACAGGAAATTCTATAATTAAAAACCTGACCAACTATTTGCTTTTATCTTGGCCATCAGTCTCCCAAATAAAACAGATTTTCTGAGGATTCGTCCACATCGCTCTGACATTTTTTCCACCAAACTTCACCATTTTAATATTCAATATAATTTAAGTGCTTTTTAAGTTCACACTTTGCACAGGCATAGATACCAAAATATGGTTCTACCATAATTAAATTTGGCAGAGATCATAAAAACCATGTCTGTTGCTTCTAATAATTTTTTATGATTCATAAATGGTTCAACCAGCAACTGAACTTTCAATTTCCAATAATAATATTAGCTTGAAATATGGTTGCCACTATAGTAGCATTCATATTCCGTATTGCAAGTTTCTTCTTGTTTTTTTTTTCAGGTTTATTGATGTACGTCTGTCGGTCACTAGCGCCTAATATCTGGGATTCTTCCAAGTAATATAGTACATCATGATAGAGTGAGAAGATCAAAAGATACACACACACACACATATAATCTATATATCGACCACGTGACATGAATTGCTTAATCGCATTTTCTATATATATTAGTACATTGAACCTTTCAATGATGGTAAAAAACCATGATTATCGCAGGTTAATTTTTCCACGACAGTGACTTTGAAGGAGGTTAAATTGTACAGCGGCCGGTAAAATTAAAGGTGATGAGCCACAAGTTTTGAACCATTCATAACCTAATTAATTTTCCATCCATGAAATTGTGGTTGAAGGTAGGAATATAATTTTTATATCACAGGGAAATATTCATGTTGATACTGTTCATGTATTCTATTAGCTTATGTTAGCTTTTTGACCACAAGGAATCTGGTCCATACTTTGTATTTGGAAGATAAAAAAAACCAGATAATGTCTTGGATGATCTTCATACAAAAAAAAAAAAAAAAACTGAAGAATACCAAAGAATTCAGAAGAAAGAGGTGTCAGCTGGCATTATATATGATCCGTGTTTGGCACGAAATTAAACCAGTAATATTTAAAATAAAAATTATAGCTTTTCATACTTTTCTATGATTCTATCTATCAAGTATTTTAAAATTTAGCTTCTTTAACTTTTCCTCTAAAGGAGTTATTGCCGCATAATTCGCTGGTTCTCAAATGATCTTAACTACTTATTCACTTAAATTAAATTTAGCTCAAGTTTTTATCAATAACCAATCTGTGAGTAAACTCTTAGGAAGTCAAGCATAAAAGTTTTAAACTTAACTCATTGAGCCGACTCACATTCAACATTTTGATCGAGTTGGATTTCATAGTTCGTAATTGGTTTAGCCAATTTTATACCTCGGATTAATATTTCTTTCTATTATTATCAAAGATTAAAATTTTCTCACTCAAAGGATAACGATAGGTTCTCTTCTAAAGTAAGCCATATATTGGTTAAATATGCACAGTGTACGACATAACTAATTAATTAATGATGAGGAACAGAACTTGTTTTCAAGTTGTTCATAATGACTTAAAATATTATGGATCTTGTAATTAAATTTCTTATATTGAGAGAGCTATATATTATTCCTCCAGTATAGAGTTTAATTAATTATTCAGTATGTTAAAAAAGGATCTAAATTTTCACCTATTATACTTTAAGATTATTAAATTATTATAAAAATGAAATTGATAATAAAGCAGATAACATTAAATAAAATAAAAATATTCTGAAGGACATACGGGGCTGGAGACGTTTTTTCCCTCATGCGAAAGAGAAATTAATAATTAATAATGGGGATATAGTATACTTGTACATCCATAACTCTTATTGTCCTACATGCATGCATACATTATGCATAGATGCATGCATGGTACATATTACTTGAAAAATTACATGGCTTTTAGATATTAATGCTCACTTATAATTATAAATAACTTTTCCCACTATTTCTAAAAATTTAAAGAGGTTAAATTTTAAGTTTTAATTTCTTAATTATCAAAGTCCAATCAAATAATAGGTTGGTTTTTGCCAGAAAATCAAGCAAAAATAATTATGTTAGTACTATATTTTACCGATATTCAGCAAAAACTAAGAAATGCCTAAAGTAAAGCGATGATCCACATGACATGTACGCAAATTAAAAGTAACCAAGGGTACTATAGTACATGAGAAAAGCTTGTTTTATACTTTTATATATAATGCATTTAATACCCCAATTAGGTCACTTCCCATATAAAGTCACTATGCCATTGATAAGGTCTCTATGAAAGAAAGCAAACCCCAAGAAATCTGTGCTTCCTGCAGCCTCCATAGCCAAATTCCAAAGAGCACAGTATGTTTCCTTCACAACAACGAGGCAACAAGGAGAGGGTCATCGAATTTTCTAGCCGTCCCCACCACCAGCAGCAGAAAATCTCAGAGGACCTCATTCTGGACGCCGGCCAAGCTCATCATCATGCTTCTCTGGGCATCATCAATTTCTCCGATAAAAAATTACAAAGTATTAGAACGAACAAGCTACTTTGTGAGTCTACAGCTAGTGATAAGATTAACCATTATCGAAATTCTGATAATAAGGACTACAAGAAGAAGAACGAGAAGCTCATTCACAGAGAAATTGAGAGGCAAAGAAGGCAAGAAATGGCTACTCTCTATACTTCCCTTAGATCTCTTCTTCCACTCGAGTTCATCAAGGTAAAGTTTCTAAATTCCTAGCTATCTCCTTTTCTTCTATCTCTATATATACTAACTCTGTAACTCTTTGCAAAATTATTCCTCTAATCTGGTTTTTGAGATCTGAGCAAAATTAAAATCCCCTTCTCTCTCTTGTTCTACTTGGCTTCGACTTTGTTCAAACCTGAGTTCTTCATACATGAGATAATTACAGTACTTAATCTGTCCAAGCCTTGGTTCTAATGCCACTTGTAACATCCAACGCCTCACTTTAGATATGATCTACTTTGGGGTCATTACCTACTCATAGTTTTAAAACGCGTCGATATGGATTCTTATAAGGGGGAAAAATTGGATTTGATATTTTACTATAGTTAATTTTAGGTTTTTGTTGTGGTGGGCTTTTAGGGGAAGCGTTCTATGTCAGATCACATGAATGAAGCAAAGAACTACATAAAGCACCTGCAAAAGAGAATCAAAGAACTGAGCGCCAAGAGAGATGAACTGAAGAAACTAACGGAGAATAATTCTTCGAATCCAGAAGAAACACACGAGTGCGAAAAGTACACATATAGCGGCTTTTTCAGTGTTCACGAGATTAATAACGATGTTGGTGTTGGAATAGAAGTTTCTAGTTCTTTCGGAGAGGAAAGGTTGTTTCCCCTTTCAAAATTACTTAAATTGATGCTTGACGAAGGACTTGCAGTTGTTAATTGTGTCACCAGCCAAATCAATGGAAGATTAATTCACAGTGTTCAGTGTGAGGTATGGAAATTAAAGGGACGATTGTCTATCTTATTTTATTTTTACTTTTTTCAGAATTTTTTGATCTATTTAATAATATTTTTCTTTCTTCAATTATTGTACTTGATTCACAGGTTACTAACAGTTCCGACGACCGTGCAGACCTACCTGCTCTGAGAAGGAAAATTGTCGATCTAGTCCCGTCATTTAAATGTTCTGATTAATTAGGCTTATGTTAAAATTAATTTGGATATTGACAAGACAAGAAAACGCATGACAATTTGTCCTTTTCTAACCGGTTAGTTAGTACTAGTACTACTTCTGATGTTTGGGTGAGTTTGCTTGAAATGTTTCACGTCACCTTGCTTTTGTTTCAGATCCTTCTTTTTCTGAACTATGAGGGAAATCAGATAAAACATTTAACTTACTGCAAGCCTTGCCCTCTCAGTTTTCTCAGACAGATAGATAGCTAGTGATGATTCGATTTCTGTCTTTGTTGATATTTAATCTGTTATGTGTGCTGTTATAACTTCACAGCGTTAATTGGTATAGTTATATCTAAATTTTTTTTTTATTTACTTTGAGATGTCTATCTTATGTCTACTTCGTATGAGTATGATATAAATTTTGTATATCAGAAAATTTTGCATAAAAAGGTATCCGTTTTGTGTGTTTGTGGATAAGAGCACGTTTTCACTATATGGGGGAAAGGGCTGGTATTAAAAAACCACATCAAACACATGCTTTCGATTTTGATATATGTATCCACACATTCATTTTTATTTTATTTTTTATAAATTTTTGTGAGCTCTAGGTTCTGTATTCGATCTTATGTGTGATCAGGTTAGCATTAATTTTTTGTTCTTGGGAAGTTGTAGCTAAGCTTTCTGGTACTTGCTGAATCTGATCTGATTCTTTGCCCCATATTTAAGATAATGTCCTTAAAACTTTAAGGCTTTGTTTGGTTGGAGAGTAGGGGAAAGAGGGGAGGGGAGATAAAATTTTAACCAAATTATCCATGGGAAATTTAAAAAATTACATAGTTTTTTGCATTGTTTTTAGCACACTAACTTTGGAAGCATGTCACATCATGATTATATCTAATTTTTCACACTAGGGATGGGTACCTCCCTTCCCTCCCTCACCTCCAACCAAACATAGCCTAAGTAACCAATGTGAAAGAAAAGTTTCAGGGCAGTTCCAATGCAGGATGGTTTTATATATACAAGGAATGAACTAAATTATCATTGAGAAAACTTCACATATATGTAATGTTATCAATATGCATCAAAACTTGTTAATTACTATTTGAGGGAAATAGGAAGGGAAGGTTGTTTCTATAGAAGTTGGATTAGTTGTGCATGCATGTTCATCTGAACCTATAATATATATCATTGCTTTTGATACGCACACTCACACACACAAGCGATTGTAGTGCTGAGTAAGAATGAAGATTTAGAAAATCATTGAAAAGGAAAATGAATGGTATGGTCTGTTGATGAGAAGCAATGATTGGTTGTGTGTGAGCTGCCATAATCTGATATGGTGCATGTGCTGTTTGATACTTTGAGTATTACTATTATTATTATTATTATTATTATTATTATTATTATTATTATTGTGGTTGATCCACAAGTGACCTTCACATGTGTGTGTCTGTGTGTTATATATATTGTTAATTAACTGTCAAAGTATAATATCCCAATCCTGTACGTACCTGCTCGTGTTATACAAGAGATTCTCCATTATTCTCCTACAGCTAGCCTGCCTCTGCTGATCACAACTTGCTTGCTCTCTTAAATAAGGTAAAAAACCATTTGCCATATATATATATCTGTGTGTGTGTGTGATTGTATATATAAACATAATTAAGAAGCTTAAAATACTACTAGTATTTGATAGTTTTGTTTGTAATCGTCAAACTTGTTCAAATACTACTACTCCTATTTAATAAGTTCTACAATCTCTATCTCCGCCCCAACGTATTCCATGTTTAGAGTGTGAATCCGTATGAATACAAAAAAAAATGTCTTTTGGAAGAACTACACCCATTTAGGCTTGACAATGCTTAAATTTGACCTCATTATATAATCAGCCATTTATCAAAAAGAAAAGAAAGAAATTAAATATGTAAAGCCACTTTGATGAAGCAACTAAGTTAAAAACATTCACACATAATTTTTTTCCCAGACTGATACCTTCTCTCTCTCACACACACACAGGCACACTTGTCATGATATACTCTTCCTTGGTACTCCTTTGTAATATCCTGAATTTCTGGATTAGAGAGTTGAAGAATAAGCCTAAAGTAGGCAGACGACTAAGCCCGGTTTGGGTAGAGTCCCAAGAATGATGAGAGGTAAGAAGCCTCTCAGGGGTTAAATGACTCGGTTATACAGGTCAGTGAACCTAGTATGTATAAGCCATGAAATTAAAAGTGCAGACCTATACAATGTGAACCAGTTGGTAAAAAAAATGATATTTATGTAACACCCCGATCATGGGACTAGAAGTTTAGGAATAAGATTGGGATAAGTAAATTGTCAAGTTAGTAATAGGCAAAAGTCTTAAGTTTATTTTGAGGAAATGTTCAAAAAGTATTAGAATATGCTAATTGCTCTAGCATGATGCTTGTTTAGTTAGAAATATTTTAAGAATAAATAATTGGTGGTTTTATCTTATTCATGCAACACTTCTTCTTTTTTTTTTTCTTTCATTTTAAATAATAAACCATTCTGGACAAAGAAGTCACGTGCCTTTCATGCACAACAATTCTCCATTCCTACCTATTTCTTATTATTCATTGGGCCATATACCAAACAGAACCTATTCAACGCCTTTTTTCTCTTATTATTGATTTCCCATTTAATTAAACCTTGGTTTCCCATTTAATTAAACCCTTACAGCCCATACTTCCTCGGCCCGTACTCCATTTTGTCCAACGTAAAGAAATAGCTAGGTGAGATATCAGCACACTTCCTTATTTCTTTCAAAGCCACGTACTCCTTTACATGCAGAACCTATTTAACCCACTAATTCTCTCATTAATCGACACCTATACACTCCTCATTCAATTATTTTTTGTATTTTCCCATTCGGTTATATATCCACGCATACACCCATATCGCCTCATTTCATTCTGCATTAAGAAAATCAGAGGCTGAGAGCGTGAGATAGGGAGCCGAGAGTGAGAGAGAGTCGGATGATCAGCGAGGAGAGGCCGAATTCCCATGCAAGCTTGGATTTGAAGTAAGGTAAGTCTTCCAAGAACTCTCCCAAACTTGTTGTCTTCATTGAGACATTTTGGAAGGGGATGATGTAATACCCGGATAATTATCTATCTGGAATATTATATTTTAGCAAATAATACCTATTTGGAAATAGATAAATATGTGGTTTTAAAACCTTGTAGGATACTTATTCTATTGTCTAGGGAAATTTCTAATGAAATTAGAGGGATTTAAGTGTCAAAATCCCTAAATGTAATTATGGGCCATGAAATGCCCGAAAATATTATGATAAATCCCAAGAGACAATAAAATATTTATTGAAAATTATAAAGTATGTTGTCTCTAATTTTAGGAATTTTTGGGATTATTTCCCTTGAAAAATAATGAGGCAAAATTAAATATAATTTTGGGGAGCATAAGTTGCCCCATGATTTTTAATATGATATGTGGGACATAAAATACCAATGTCAATAAAATAGTTGTGAGAAAATGATTAATCCTAATTAAGAAAATTATCAACAATTAGAAAGTGATTAGTTAAGTAATTAATGGCTAATTGTTTAAGCCTGAACAAGAGAATATTTAAGGTAGATTATGAAAAATCCTTTAATTAAGTGTTTATGGCTAATATTAGCATAAAGTGTGCTTGCTAATCAATTAGAAAAGATTAAGAAAAATTGGTGAGATTAAGAACATGAAAACCCTATATCCTAAAAGATTGCTAATCATGGGATTAAGGCTCTAATTAAGCTTCTAGCTAATTTAGATAAATTAAAGAAAATAATAATAATAAAGGGAAGAGAAAACCAAAATTTGAGTGTGAAAAGGGTTTTGGGTTTTTCAAAAATAATATCATGATATTTTGTTAATTAAATAATAATATAATTAAGATATTTGTGGAAGAACCAGGTTGGATAAAGGAACCGATAGAAATTAAATCCTACCTAAAACCGTGAACTAAGTTTCTTAGGTCAGGACATATTACAAACAAGTGAATTTTTGTCCGGAGGTTGGTGTTAGCGGAAGTCATTTCCGTAACCGTGGGGCGAATAAGGGATCGATGAAAAGATATTTTGTAAACAAAGGGCGAGATAAGAAAAGTGAGAACCAATGGAAAATAAATCATAACTTGAAATCCTTGAACTAAGTAGAAAACAACCGGACATATTATGAATCGTGAATTTTTGTCCCGAAGTTGATGTTACCCGAAGTAATTTCCGTAAATCGACAGGCGGTTATCCGAAAATGTTCAACAGTTACGAAATACCTGAATGGGATCAAAAATTTAGTTAATCCAAATATTCTTAAAGAGGAAGATTAGATCTTCAGTGAGTTGCTAAGGACTTTTTGAGATTTTCTAAGATTACGCGATTAGAACACCGAATAGGAAGACTTATGAGAAGAAACTCATAAAGTGAATAGATGACATCATGTTGATGACATAAGGGAACATTTTTGTGGTGGAGAGAAGAGGAAAATGAGTGATGTTCATAAGGCCACATCTTCATCATCCTAACCCTTGATGCAAAAGTTGATCCAAGGGATGAGATCCTTTTGCTTTTGCTATAAATAGCCTTTCACATTTCTCTTCAAACTCACCAATTCACAAAGGAATCCTAGAGAGGTTAGAGAGAAGTGAGAGCAAGGAGGAGCTCGGAAAAGAAGTAGCGAAGTCTTGGGTAATTTCTTCGGTCTTTAGTCTTAAGCTTTTGTAGTTTTTCGGTAGTTATAGTAAAAATGTTAGTTTGATCTTTAATCTTCCAAGTATTATTTTAGTATCATGTTTTAGGGTTAAATATGATATGTATTTCGAAAATTATGTTGGAGAAAGAGATATGGCAAAATTTTGGAAGATTAGAGTCAAAGTAACGGCTCGGCGAGATTCCGCCGATTAAGGGAGTCGGGGGTAAAATGGTAATTTGGGACTAGAATGTCTGGTATAATGTTGACCATTGATTAGAAACGTTATTATCCTTATAGGATATCGTGATTACGCCCGATCAACAAATCATTAAGTTTAAGTTTCGTCAACGAAGGTACGTTCGCGCACCGTAACACTAACTCGATGTTTATTGTATGCGTACATGTGCTATGTGTATGGTATGTTTATGTGAGGTAGTTGATAGCTCTGTGGTATGTTCAATGTACTGTTATTATGCTTGCTGGGTGTTGGGATACGTGTGCTTGGTGCGAAATGCTAGGTGCGAAACGTATGCTAAGTGTGACATATTTGCCAGGGGGCGTGTGTGCTGTTGGGATAAGCTTGTTTGTATGGTCATATACTGTCTATGTTGTATATATAAACATGAGGTTAACAGTTACCTGAAGTTCAATGGGCATTGAACCTCAGCTCTTAACATAGCGTCAAGGTCAAGAGGACCGAGGATCGAGGAGAAAGGCAAGCGGCACGCATAGGGACTCAGTTGAAGACTTTCTTCTTTTGTTATTTACTTTTGAAAACACTCGGTATAACGTACCGCTACTGTAATTAGCTAGACTTTCGGCATTTTGAATATAAATATCAGTTACTCAATCGCTCCGATGCTCTACTCTGATGAAAAAAATATATATACTGCTTTTGAAAATGGGATGTTACATATGATGCTTTGAAATCTGATTCTAGTGAGAGAAAGTTGAGGAAATAGTAGGAAAAGCATAGATTGAGATTCACACGGTTAATTTATGTTTTTATAAGTAGATTAATACTATTGCATGTTGAGTTTGAACTTTTGGGAGTATATTTCAAATCTAGAAATTTCATGATAGATGAATGATGCTGTTCCAACTTTGTGGAGAATTTAGAGCGTTCATATTCCAAGGAAATTCTCTGATGTAAGGTTTATCTATTGGTTTGTTGTTGGACGTTAATGAATTCAAAGATGTGGAGGTTCCAAGGTTGAAATACCCACTGTTTGTTGTTTTATTATATTCTAAGTTTTATACGTTAGTGAAAAATATATATATATATATATATAATAACAATATTAATGCCTACTGTGATGATTCGAGAGTGCGTTAAGTTGGAAATTTTTAGAGTTGAGTTTTATTAATTGTTCCTATACCCCTGTTCAGCCAGCCCTATTTTGGTATATAGTAGTTAAGTTTTGCTTAATTTCTTGCTCTCAATGTGTTAAGCTGAGAGTTTTGGGTAGGATAATAGGTATTTAATTATGTCTTGGTGAGTATATATTTATAAGGATAAAAGATCACCAATGATGACCTATCTCTATAAATTTCAAAATCTATAGGAATTGCCAATTGCCTAAGCTCAAGAGAAAAGCGAATCAAAAAGAAGTTTTGGTAAAGGTATAGTTTTGAAAGGAGTAACAGGTGAGTGAATAGCGTCCCTAGTTTTTATAAATGATATTTTTGTTGTTGAAATTTATTTTAGTTTTCATATTTAAAAGTATGATTTTATGAAGGTATATTTGTTGATAGTATATGAGTAAAGATTTATGTATTTTCTTCCAATTGTTTCAAAGCATAATTCATGATTATGCAATTAAAGAGAAATGATACTTTTGAGATATTTTTCATAAATTTTATATTGAAATGATTTTGGATTTTGGAAAGTTTATAAGCTATGATTTATTATTTATTTGAAAAAGATTTTATCAATAGATTGAATTTGAAGGAAAGTTTTGAAATATTGTTTGTGCAACTTCATGCTGGGGATTTAATTATGAAATATGGGACAAATGTTATTATCTTAAAGAAAGAATTTTCATTGCTTTAACAAGCATGCTTGAAAAATGTTTTTTTTTAGAGGATGGAGTACAGAACGTAACACTGGTTACTAACAAGAGTATTGTTAGTCCTTGGTGCACCATGATTAACCTCGAGCTCACTTGATATTCATTTGTTCTCATGGATTTATTCTCATGCTTGTTTCATGGACTGTGTGTCCATACTTGTTTCATGGCCTCGTGTCATGTTTGGTTAATTACCCTCATGGACTGTATGTCCATGCTTGTTTCATGGCCTCGTGTCATACTTGGTTAGTTACCCTCGTAGACTGTGTGGCCACGCTTGTCATTCGTTCTGTAAGAAGTTCTACGGAAAAATGTGGATTTAAGAACTATGGTTTAAATTGATTATATTAAATCAAAGGTTTTATTTTGTACAGGAAATTATTTTACTAACAATATTTTATATAGAGTTTTGTTTTCAATTGTAACACCCCACTATTCTGAACCTAGAACAGAGTGGCATCTTCACTTATTATGTATTTTCATGTATTATTTAATAAAGTATTTAGATCACTGAGCTAGATTTGAACCTAGAAAATGGAAGCCCTTCTTATAGAGAGTTTAAAACAATATTACAGTTCAAATGGGCTGTTCTGTAACATTTAAAACATTTGAAAACATTTTAACAGTGGTTCAAACTTTTCATTAAAAATGCATCATACTTGAAACCTTGTTAGGTTTTATCAGAGTATTTCCTTATTTCTCCATTTAACCTAGTGCTCTACTACATCATTCACCACATATTGGGCTTGTTATATACAAGCCTGTCCCTGCAGCAATAGTTAGCAACATAAATATATATCATGTCTACTTCTACGATCATGTATATCTAATTAATTATATACATCCCAATAGTCACATTCGGCTTTCTCAAAATATTATCTAAGTCATAAGGAAATAAAATTATTCATATACAAAAGTGAAACTATATGTTTCAATCTGCATCATCAACTCCACCTTCTTCTCAAGATGAATCAATATCTACGCCTTGCCTCTTCCTCCTTGCCTACTAGACTTCCCACATCCTGGATTTATGGAAGGTTCTGAGATTCAAATGAATGAATCTCAAAGTAACAGGTTAATCTCAAATCCTAGCATATGCAATATATGTAAATCAACCAAACAAAGTAGTCCACACAGCATATAAAGCATTCAAATTCAAACAACAAGTATTACATCTCAAATGCAACTTGTAATACAAGTAAATCATAAAATGATTTCAAATACCTTAGCACTAGGAAATTCATTTTGGTAAATTGAGAACCAAAATTAACTGAATGCACTAGGCCCTGCCTAGCCACCAAGAAGTTGGCCTCATGGTCGGCCCTTCTGATAAGTGTATATTTTATGATTAAATAAGTGTATGTTTTATGAGAATTAATTGGAATTATTGATATTATATACCTATTTAATTATCTTTTATTGACTTTTCCATCATTGAATCAAACTTAGGATCAAAGAATAAATCGACATAAAATCTACTCATATCCTATTTTTAATGTGCGAGGAAATATTAGGCGATTTGGAAAGAAGTAGAAAAAGCAATTAAGAGGATATGCAATCAATCAAACTCGATGGTCCCACGCAAGAAAAATAGAAACAAAATCAATTGCGTGATCTGGTGGAGTAAATTACAAGATATGAGATATCTTTGTAATAAGAAAAGGAGAATCAGTGACCCAAGACCTAAATTATAAATAGGGAGGCAAAGACAAGCAAGAGATCAAGCAAGAAAGGATTGAGAGACGCAGAACAAGAAGGAACGAAGAAGGAGGAGCGGCGAAGCGTTTGATTCTCTTCATCATCTCCACGAAGGACGGAAGGAATTTGTGGAGGCGACGAAGAGATTTTCTTTCCTCTCTCTCTTTATTCTTTGAACCTGAATTGTTATCTTTTTGTTATGGATTTTGAATAAAGCCATGTGTGGCTAGTTTGTTTTGCAACCTAGAGAACCTATGAACTTGGGGGTGAATTGGATTTTGTTTTCATTATTTAGTTAAATTTGATATGAATTTTGGTTACTTAATCTTGTTTAGTTTTATCTATTTAGTGATTGGCCATCATTGAATATGATCTTGAGCATTAGGATTTATCTTGACGAAGGAGATTTTAATTAGGCTCTGAGATTAAGTAATATGGGATTAGATTACGACTTAATTTGCGATTAGGATAGACATATACCTAATGGCCCCATATAATTGTTGAAGAGTGTGTCGAGTTTTGTTGCCTCTTGAGTAACTATGTTAGACATAACAAGTTATACTCAAGAGAGGGTTGTAAGTGGACCAACAAGCACTTATAGCTATTTATACTCGAGATTAACAAAATTGATATTAAAGCTGATTAAATTAGTGGAAACAAGGTTTATGAAGCTAATAAGGGATTAGTGACTCTGGGTTGCTCATTTGATTATTGTGGTAGTTTTCTTATTTTTATTTTTATTTCTTTTCTCTTAATTAAATTCAATTAGGTTTGCTCACTTAAACGAAAGTGTAAAATTAATGCTTAACTGAAGTTTTGGTACTAAGTCATTGTGGGAACGATACTTTACTTACTCTTTATTACTTGATACGGCCCGTATACTTGCGGAGTTATAGGCTTAAAGTTTTGCCCTATCACCTTCCGCTCAATCGATCCACGAGTGGTGCTGGCCCCATACAGACAGGACATACAATATGGTTTACAAAAACATATAAAGCTATGCAAAGAATGTGAGATTATAGTTACTACCTGTTGGTCTTACCGACAAAACCCCTTCCACCAGATTCTTATCACTACGCTTATGCTTCAGGCACCGGCGATTCTCAGGTTCTATAATTAAACATTTATATAGTGATGGGTCATTAACCAATCCAAACATAATTATAAATTCAACTTCTCTAGACCCACCCCAAAAATACTTGTCTTTTTAATATCCTTATGACTAGAAATGTATACTTGTCGGGACTTATTTAATTAAATACTATTCACTATGGATAATTATCATCTCAGCCATTTAACCTTTCATTTTATCCAAAGAAACCTTTACTTTAAAGGTTTAACACAACTAACAACTTATATGACTATTTTAAGACTTATAAAAAATTCAGCCTTCTTTTTCGATAATTTAGAAAATTCATAACTTGACTGATATAACTCCAAATAGAGTGATTCTAATTTCTAATAAAACCTTGATAAGTCTATTTTCATAAATTAAAGTCACTAAGTTGATTTATGGCTGAGAAAAATTTCCAAAATTCAAAAACATAAACATTGTCCAGAAATTTTTCAGATTTTCTGACCAATCTTCGAGAAACCATAACTCCTTCAATACTTATCAAAGTTCGATGAATTACCTATCAAATTAAACCTCTATATGTCTACTATTTAAATAAAAATTTCAAATTTTAATGATTTTTTTTAGTCAGTCCGAAATGCCACGTCATCCCCTGACTCCAGAGGCATACCAGATTTTTGGCTCAACTTCTAAAAATCATAACTGGAGTTGTAGACCTCTGTTTTAGGTGATCCAAAACTTATTTTAAACCTTGGAGTGTACTATCTTCTGTAAAAATTTCAGATCAAAACTCAACCTCTAACTTTCAAAAACGCCAAGCACAATATGCTCTATTCTTGCGTCATGTTGCAGAGTTGAGAAAACAACACATGCAATTTTATTTTCTGACTTATACTCTTGGAAATCAGACCCAATGAACCTATAATAGACATGCACAGCTCTAAAACTTAATTCCATAGCCAAATGAGATCAAAACCGACTGGAAGTTAACATGCATGCCTTAAAAATGTTGACATAAGCTCCCTCTCTCCAAAATATGAGTTTTAGACACTACAAGCTTCTCAAAAACTTCTGCAAATCCCAGAAAATCAGATGGAAATGAGTTTAAAAGACTCACCTAATCCCAAAAATGTTCTTGCTTGTGAGTCTATGCCTTCTTCTTCTTTTTCAGCTCGACTTCCAACTCACGGTGGTTTCGATCTCCCTCTTGGTGTCTCAAACTCTCCCTGTCTCTATCTCTATCTTGCTCTCTTTGGTTTGCTCTAGATAAAAGAGGAATGAAGTAGGAGTGTAGGTAGTGGTGTGTTTGTGTGTTTATGGGAGTAACTGGATGGAGGAAGTGTGGGTGTGTGTGTGCGTGAGTGTTTACGGAAGAGGGAGAGGGAAGTGGGGGGTGTGTGTGTGTGTCGTATGAGTGAAGTGAGAAAGAAGAAGGGAGTTTATGTGTGTGATGTGTTGTCCGTGAGAAGTGAGTATGGAGTGTGTGCACGTGGCTTGCATGCATATTAGATTGAGAGTGTGTGTGTCGTGAGATGGAGGAATAAGGGAGTTTGAGGTGTCAATAAATTAGAAAGGGAAGTGAGTGCTGTCATGCAATAAGGAAGATAGTTGGGCTGAATGTTATGCCAACTAAATGGGCCAAATAGAGTACGGGCTGAGGGAGTGTGCCTGTTTTCCTGTCCAATGCTTCTATCTGAAATGCTCTATTAGAGAAAATAATGAATGTTGCATGTGGTTAATGTACGTGGCTTGCACATGCACTAATATATATATTCCCCACATTTATATGCCTTTTCTAATTTATTTGCAACCTTAGATAATTGATACAAATAAATCCTTATTTTTATTTAAGGATTTTTTTTCTTTAGGCCATGAAATATTATCTTCAAAATATTTAGGTCAAAATTTATTCCCAACTATTTGTCCTTAATTTTATAGAAAATTATGCCTTAAATCCCAAATAAAAATTCTTAAAATAATTAAGGCCAATTTTCCATAATAATCCCATATCATATTTTTAATTCCATAATTCCAAATTTGGGATGTCACATCAATCATGATCTTATGGTTTTGAAATTGAAGTTATTGTCACATTGATATTATTAGAAGATAAAAATATTTAAATTCTTTACTCTTGTATTTTATTCAATTAAAAGAATGGGACGTTATTCACCGGAAAATTTGTTTTGGTTCAAACGATATCACTGATCCTGTACCTCCTGCTAAGCGGTGAAGAATCTTCCTAACAACTTAAAGCTTGCGGTCTCATTTTGGAGTGCTACTAGTTGATGTAATTATAAACCTAGACTTTTTGTATTGTTATTAATACTAGATGCTCCACATAGTCTATAGGTAGGATCCTACCTCCTTTTTGTTGTATGGAATGCATGAATATTCTATATTATGGTATTATGATTATTAATTAGCATTTGTATCTAAGTTTAAGGCTTAAGGAAAGTGAGTCCTCTCATATTTCTTGTCGGTCACCCCTTTAGGTTTTTAGGGCGTGACAATTTAGCTATGCCCTAAGGTATGAGATGATTAGCTAAGCAAAAATGTACTAAAATAAGTGTGCACACGACATTTCCTGGTCAGGTAAGGATTTCCTGCATTTTTTAAGAGATAAAAAAGAAAAGTCAGCTGTAATATAATTACCTAAGGACAAGTGTCACTATGGGATTAAAAAAAGCAAAAAGTAAGTAATGAATACAGGGGCAAAATAGTCAAATATTTACCCCTTAAGCATTCAATTCCGTCCACCCAGGAGAGAGAAGGAAAAATCAGATGATTTTATCTGTACTCAGGCCCAAACACAAACACAAAGTACGGTCCCATAGGATGCTAACCGGTAGAAAGGGGACCGATAGGGACCAGTTAGGGGCTTCTTTTGGACTGAATGAGACAAATGCGGGGCCATATTGAAAAATGAAATGGTGCCACATATGTATGTTCAATCAAGGGAAAATATCGATAAGTTGAAGAAAAGTGCAAAAGGGAGGCGCATATAATAGAAAATAAAAATATTTTATAAGAAAAGAAAAAGTCATCAAGCATTTAAAGAAATATGGAAATTTGAATATCAAAATAATCATCCAATTTAAACTACAATAATCAATCCACATGAACACATAACAGCAATCCAAGTCTCACAACTAAATAATAATAAACCTAAATAAGAAAATCAAATAAATAGTCTAAGCAAAAGATTGAATTAAATAACTCCCCTATTGAAGCACAAATGCTCAAGCCACAAGTCTCCATCACCAAGAAGCAAAGGTTTTAGCCACACATAACCATGGGATAAAATCTAATACAATCCTCTCAATCCGTCAGCAAAGACAAAGCAATGGATGTGACGGTGAGGTGAAGGTAAAGAACACGATGGCATTGAGGGTGAAGGAAGAAAGAAGGTGATACGCGTGAAGGTCTTAGTTGAGAATGATTCGCGGCGCTATTCCCATTCCTCTTCTTTTTTTTTCTCGTGGCGCTGGATATATATATATATATATATATATTGGCTTGGTAAAGACACATATATTACCATAAAGACAGAGATACAACATCCTTAGGTATTACAAAGCATAGGAAACAAAAGCAGCAAAGCGAAAAACATAGCAAAAGGGCAAAATCTCCCAACTGAAAACAAAGTCTATTACAAACAAGATTAACCCTCCTCAAATACAGAATGAGAGGTAAAAGCTTGATCCATTTCAATATGAGCCTCCTGAGCATCTAAGGTTAAAAGGGAAGATAAAGAAGGTGATGGTTGGTTAACCCACCTAATTGGGCACACCTCGTAATAAGCATTTGCCGCTAATAAATCAGCAACTCTATTGCCCCACCGAGGAACAAAGGAAAACGAAAACCCAACCTTATCAGAAAAGAGACAAATAATATCATGAATAATGCTCCTACACTGCCAATGAAATAAATCAGGGGATTTGGCATCAATACAAGAAAGCAGAGGAAGACAATCAGTTTCAAAAATCACTTTATCCAGGCCTAGATCCAAGACTAATAGTAAGGCCCTTTTAAGGGCCAAAGCCTCAGTCATAAATGTAGAAATAGATTTTACCTTATCCACATAACCCATTTAAAAAGACAAAGACTATCACAGCACACCACACCTATGGCAGCCGAAACCTTCCATTTAAAAAAGCACCATCACATTGATCTTGAAATACTCAGGACAAGGTGGCAACCAGCGAGCATACAATGAGGAGGGCTTGACCGAACTACCCAACACAAGACGTGCTTCATGAATTTGGCCCCAAAATTCAACATTATTTCTTCTTGCAAGGTGAAGGACAATAAAGGGGTTTGGGGCCACATGATTAAATACAAACTCATTCCTCTGCTTCCAGATAAACCATAATAGCCAGCATATTAAAGAAACATCATGTGAGGAAATGGATTTCATACCTAAAATACATAACCACCAGGCATTAAAATTAGTGACACGATCAAGCTCAAAACGCGCTCCCAAACTACTACCAAACCATACACATCGAGTCCACGGGCACTGAAAGAATATATGTTCAATGGTTTCCTCAGTCATATCACAAATCGAGCAAACGTCGAAGAGGGAGCGTTTCTGCCTAAAGAGGGCGGCATTAGTAGCCAAGGCTTTACTAAGAAGATGCCAAATAAATTGTTGCACCCTCTAAATGGTTTTAATATCCCATACTGCGTTCCATGAAGAAGGGGGCATCACAATAGAAGATCCAGCCTTGTTGACATCCACCAAGTGACTTTCCTTCTTGCTCTGATAACCCATCTTAACCACATATTCATCATTCTTCGCATTGGTCCAAACCAATTTGTCCTCAAGCGTTCTCGGGTGTACTCATTGCATAGATAGCCGATTTAACCTCATCCGAAAGATACTAGGAAATGGGAGCTAGATTCCATGCACCATCAACAATGAGATCACTCACCTTACCCTGTGTTACATAAGGGTTGTTACAATTCTAAGGCTTCACAGGAAAAGTGACATCAGGAACCCATTTATCACCCCAAATCCTTATTGCTCGACCGGAACCCACATCCCAACAAAGGTTAGAACGGATAAAGTTAAGGCCATCAACAATGCTCGACCAACACCAAGAGGCTTTATAGCCTTTCTTAATATCAAGAAATCCATCCTCAGGAAAGTACACACTCCTCAAAACTTGGGCCCATAAGTCAGTAGGCCTCGACAAAAGCCTCCAAGTCGTCTTTAGCCAATAAAGCCTCATTTATAATACTCAAATCACGGAAACCCATACCCCCTTGAGACTTCTCTCCGGTAAGATAATCCCATGCCTTCCAATGAGTGCGCGAGCCCAATACATTTCCATCCCACCAAAAATTAGCAATGAGGTTGTGAATTTCTTTGCATGTTTCGAAAGAGAATCTAAAACAATTTATAGGATAAATAGGGATAGCCTGTATAATGGCTTTGATCAAAACTTCATGGCTGCAAAGTATAGAAAGGAGTGTCCCCAACTTTGGATTTTACTAGTAACTCGCTCCCTAATGTAGGCCAAAGCTTGGTGTTTGGTTTTCCCCCAGATGCTAGGAATACCAAGGTACTTCCCAAGATCCTCTAAAGCAGGAATCCCAAGAATATCCCCTACTGCTGCTATAACATTGTCAAGAGTGTTGGAGGAGAAAAAGATACTAGATTTATCAAGATTGATAACATGTCCCGAAGCAACACAATACTAGTGGAAAATATGAGCTAATTGCCTACAGTTCCCTTGGCTCGCATTCACTACAAAAAAAAAATGACATTTTGTAGCGGTTGAAATTACGTATTTGTAGCGATTTTAACCGCTACAAATGACATTAGTAACGGTTTAAAGAACCGCTACAAAGTACGCCGTAACAAGATGTTTTATAGCTATTTTCTAAAACCGCTACTCATGTAATAAAACCTCTTGTATTAGTAGCGGTTTTGAGTTACCGCTACAAGATGCGATCAAGATGACGAATTTCAAAAAATGGCGCCAAAATACAATCGCTACAAATATTGGATAAAATTTCATAAATTGTGCCAAATATTTAAGCCAAATTTGAATTAAAATTTGTAGTGGTTTTACAACCACTACAAAATATTACAATTTTTTATAATAAAAAAATCATCATAATTTGAGTCCATTATTATAATATTTTGCTGAATATTTTTTTTATTTAAGTGACAAATTAAATGATAATAGTTAATATTTAAAAAAATGATTAACTTAAGTTAGATAAGTATAAATATTATATAGATATAATACCGAGAATGTGTAGATAATAAGGATTTATTGTGTTGCCCACCTCTCGAGCAAAAAAATTATGTTATCCTTTAGATGATATTTGATTATGGAAAGAATGTTGATGATGATAGAAGGAATATTGAGGAAATATTCTTAAAGTTCTGGATAAAGAAAAAAAAATTAGTATTAATATTATAAGAAGGAAAAAAATACAACATTAAAAACAAAGAATTTGTAAGGGGTGGGGAAGAAATGAGAGGGGTGGGAAGAAATGAATGAGAGTGTGTGAAATGAGGTGTGGTGGGGGTATTTATAGGGAGTTGCATAATAACATTTGTAGCGGTTGATGTGACGCTTTTTGTAGCGGTTTAACGTTTGTAGCGGTTTTTTCCGTTTTGTAGTGGTTACAAAACCCCTACAAAAATTCATTGGTATTTTTTAAAAAATAAATAAATTTCAAAATCTAACATTTTGTAGCGGTTATACTAAAAACCGCTACAAATTAATGAACGTTGGCGGGATTCAAAATATTCAAATTTTAATATTACACACTTTGTAGCGGTTGATGCGACAATTTTTGTAGCGATTTAACGTTTGTAGCGGTTTTTTTCCGTTTTGTAGTGGTTACAAAACCCCTACAAAAATTCATTGGTATTTTAAAATAAATAAATAAATTTCAAATTATCACATTTTGTAGCGGTTATACTAAAAACCGCTACAAATTAATGAACGTTGGTAGGATTCAAAATATTCAAATTTCAATATTACACACTTTGTAGCGGTTGATGCGACGATTTTTGTATCGGGTTGACATTTGTAGCGGTTTTTTCCCGTTTTGTAAGCGGTTACAAAACCCCTACAAAAATTCATTGGTGTTTTTTAAAAAATAAATAAATTTAAAATATCACATTTTGTAGCGGTTGTACTAAAAATCGCTACAAATTAATGAACGTTGGCGAGGATTGAAATATTCAAATTTCAATATTACACACTTTGTAGCGGTTGATCGCGGTTTTTATAGCTTTGTTTAATGTTTGTAGCGGTTTTTTCCGTTTTGTAAGCGGTTACAAAACCACTACAAAAATTCATTGGTATTTTTTAAAAAATAAATAAATTTCAAAATATCACATTTTGTAGCGGTTATACTAAAAACCACTACAAATTAATGAACGTTGGCGGGATTCGAATATTCAAATTTCAATGTTACACACTTTGTAGCGGTTGATGCGACGGTTTTTGTAGCGGTTTAACGTTTTAGCAGTTTTTTCCGTTTTGTAGCGGTTACAAAACCACTACAAAAATTTATTGGTATTTTTAAAAAATAAATAAATTTCAAAATATCACATTTTGTAGCGGTTATACTAAAAAGCGCTACAAATTAATGAACGTTGGCGGGATTCAAAATATTCAAATTTCAATATTACACACTTTGTAGCGGTTGATGCGACGGTTTTTTGTAGCGGTTTAACGTTTGTAGCGGTTTTTTCCGTTTTGTAGCGGTTTAATGCATTGGTATTTTTTAAAAATAAATAATAATAAATTTTAAAATATCACATTTTGTAACGGTTTAGCTAAATAACCGCTACAAATATGAACGCATTTTTTAAAATATTTTTTTTTTTCATAACTTCTATTTATAATGTGTTTAAAGACTTCTCATTTGTAGCGGTTTAACCAAAAAACTGCTACAAACTTAAAATTTGTAGCGGTTTTCTATAACCGCTACAAAAGTTTAGACTCTTGACATTCTGTAGCATATTTTTTTTACAAACCGCTACAAATAAACCGCCATTAAATAGAGCGCCATAAGGCACCAAACGGGTGCCATATTTTGTAGTGGTTAGTTTATGATAACCGCTACAAATGTCATTCACGAACTAGCATGCCACTTGGCGCGAGTCATACCACTACAAATTTGTAGCGGTTTCGATATAAACCGCTACAAATGTGCATATTTGTAGCGGTTTATTTTAACCGCTACTAATTGACCTTTTTTTGTAGTGATTCATGTATAAAAGCGTGTCATCCGCAAAGAAATTGTGAGTAAGACTCGGACAGCTCTGACTCAATTTAATTCCAAAAATGAGATTACCCTCTTGATTCTTCCTAATCATACAAGATAACACCTCCCCAACAATAATAAACAAATAAGGTGAGAGGATCACCCTGCTGCAACCCTCTGGTAGGGGAGAAGGTGTTAACATTTTCTCCTGATAGGCATAAATTCATTTGAATAGTTTGCACACATTCAAGATAAGAGAGACCCAATCTACACAAAAGCCAAAGCGCAATAACACTTTTTCCAAGAAATCCCATCAACCCGATCATATGCCTTGCTCATATCAATCTTGAGAACGAACTCATATTTATCCCCAGATTTCTTCCTTTGAAGATCATGATACACTTCATGATCCACAATAATATTATCCTGGATACATCTACCAGGGACGAAAGATGCCTGGTTATGAGAGATGCAACCATCAAGCAAGGGTCTTAACTTGTTTGCCAACAGCTTAGATATGATTTTATAAGAAAAATTACATAAGCCAATTGGTTTAAAATGAGAGACATGACTAGGACTATCTACCTTTGGAATCAAAATGACATTAATCTCATTAATCAAATTTAACATGAATTACCCTAAAAAAAAAAAAAAAAAAAAAATTCTTCAACCAAAGAATAGATAGAGTCACCTACCTCAGGCCAAGAACTATGATAAAACATACCAGAAAAGCCATCCGGTCCAGGAGCTTTCAAACTACCAAGGCTAAAAGCAGCCTTTTTAATCTCCTCTCTCGAAAAAGGAACCATGAGGTCTCGGTTCATCTCAGCTGAGATTTTACGATCAATAAAGTTTAAAACATAGTCCGCATCAACCGTGCCCGATAAGGAGAAAAGCTTATGAAAAAAGGTGGAAATATTTTCAGTAATTGTGCTCTTCTCCACCAATCAATTACCCTCATCATCTTGAATCCTAAGTATGCTATTCTGTTGCTTGCATTTGATGGTAGACAAATGGAAGAACTTGGAGTTTTTATCCCCAGCCAAGGGCCAGTTCACTTGGGACCTTTGCAGCCAAAATTTCTCCTCCAAAGCAAACAACCGATCAACAGCCATTTTGATGTCATCGACATCCCTGATAGATTCTGAGTCAAGGTTCCTAAAGAAATTAGCTAGTTGGGATTTTAGATTCTCAATTAACCTCCTGTTGTTTGGAAGTTCTTTTTTACTCCACAGTAGAAGTCCTTCCTTACACCGCTTTAGCAAACAGACAAAATCTATCACCATTGAATGATTAACTCCCCTACCAAGAGTCCAGTTATCTTTAACAACCTGGCGGAAGTGAGGATGAGAGATCCAAGATGCTTCAACGCGAAATAACTTTTGCTTTCTCAAAACAAAGGGTTGACATTAAATATACAATAAATGATGGTCAGAGCCAGAAGGTTCAACATTAAAAACTTGGAGATTGGGAAATTGTTCTCTAAGTTTCCAATTACCCAAAGCTCTATCAATGCGCTCCCAAATGATTTCAGGCTCCTCTATATTATTACACCAGGTAAATCTCACCCCATTATAACCCAAATCATCCAAATCACAACCAGCAATAAAACATTTAAAATTCAGAATTTTATGCCAGGCCCTTGGTCTACCCCCCAACTTCTCATGGGAAAATAAAATGTCATTAAAATCTCCAAGGCAAAGCCAAGAACGGCCAGTAATGTTTCTGCTGATCCTAGTAATCTCTTGCCAACATAAACGTCTATCTTCCTCCACAGGTGGCCCATAAATAAATGTAATATACTCAGAGGCAGAGAATTCACCACCATAAATGCGCATATGAATAATATTAGAAGAAGAGAAAAGGATATCTTCCTTGATTGAATCAAGCCACCATAACGCAAGCCCTCCACTAAGCCCAATTGGATCAACTAGCCACTCTTCATCAAAACCATAGTGGCTTTTAATTTTTCTCACATATCTTGCCTTCTGCTTCATTTCCATTAAGAACACCAGTAAGGGTTTTTTACGAAAGCATTCTTCCATAAGGTTCCGAACTGTCAAGGCAACCCCAAGCCTTGACAATTCCAAGCTAGAGTATTCATGGCAAACCGATGACTGGTCCCATCCAGCCACCGGCGTTTTGATCAGACGAAGAAGAGATGAGTTCAGAACTACCATTGCCAGCGAGCCAGCTATCTGGAAACTTGATTTCATCATAGTCCAAATTTCCCACTGGAGTAATAGGCATTTGATGAAGACATTTTGTCATTAGCCTTGGGGTCCACAATCAACAATTAACCAAGGATTGTGTATAGGCAAACCTAGGATCGTTCTCTCTTTTTCGAGGAGCCTTTTATTGAATTCTAAGTAATCTAAATGTCATGCAAATGCAATGAAAACAAGGGGGATTGGGTTTTGGATTTTAAATTAATAAACTAAAATAGAAATTCAATTTAAATGAAGCAGAAAATGAGAAGAAACAGATTAAAATCGATCAACCCAACATTCGGATTCCGAGACTTCCATCATTAAACAAAATATAAATAACCCACGTTTGGCTCTGGACGAACCGAGATCTCTCGCATTCGCCAGAAAATCCCTCGACTAGACGATCACCTAGAATATGTCCAAACAACGGCGTCCCACTTTGCGATCGCACAACAAAACTTAAAACCTAGTTCGAACTCGGTCCTTGGGATAAACCAAACCGAATATTAAATCTAATATTCGAACTATTTCAATCGGATCCGATAAGATGAAAATAGAAACGAGTTAAATCACCGATAAAGCACAAGTTCTCTGGATGAATCATGGAATCCTCACATTGGGTTAACCACGAAGCTTAGCCAAGCATGGCTAAGCAAAACTGAAAGAAAAGATGAAGAAGAAAACCAAAAAAAAATCCTATTCTACGTAATTGAGAATATGTTTTTAGCCATCTAATCTAACCTATAAATAGGAAACACTAAGGCTACAAGATTGGCCCAAAAATAGGAAACCTTTAAAAATAGGAAACTTTTAAGAATAGGAAACCTCTAATAAATGGTCTTTTATTACAAAATTCGAGCAAAACAAAAATCTAGAAAATTGGGTCTGTCTTTAGCTCCAATTTCGTCCATCTTATTATCTGAATCAGCCTTCCGAGTCTTCATAACAATTGTAGATCTCTGAATCATCTAAAAAAGGAAAGAAGAATCAGGCTAATTGGATATCTAGATCAAAAGTTATGGCGAAAATACTAAATCACTGTAAATCTGGAATTTAATCATAAAAAAATGGATTAAATCCAATTGAAAGCTCAAAGCTCGATTAAGTAATAAAATCCATTATTTATTAACTAAACAATCCTAAATTTATTCACCAAGAGATACAAATAAGTGTAATAATATTCAATCATCGGTAGACCCACGGCATTTCTGTTACGAATGAAGGACTTCACAGCTTTGAAGCTTTTCCTGCGACCACGTTGTCTCTGGTGCCCCACAGATTTTAAAATAGGAGGAGGAATAGGATCTTCAAAAGTCAACTTCCTCTGCCTCTTAAAAAAATCCAGGTCCGCCTCCTCTTCATGAGGCCTTTTGAGGTGAATGTTATTGAGAGATAAAGATATGGAAGAAATGAGCGAGAGCCTACTAAGAGGAGGGATACCTACCGACTGAGGCTCAAAATCAAGAGGGAATTCAACCCTATAGCCCAAAGCCACTTCCTGCGCACTTGGGCCGCAGCTACTTAATTCAAAAGGCCCAAAATTGTCAATTTCCACCAAAGAGGCCCCAATTCCACATAAGGGTGGTGTAACACACGCAAGAGGCATGAGACCGGTGACGTCATCGCAAGCTAGAGAATCACGTGAGGGGTCAACGACTACTTCTCCATTCAGCATATGATCAACTTTATCAGACTGCTCCTCAAAGAACGAGCCAGGAGCCGGATTACCCTGACAAGGATCAGATAATAGTGATTCAGTAATCCCGACAAAATGATTTTCCTCCTAACACCTCTGGATTCTGGCGTATGGAATCAACTCCACTGCCACTAGCGGCCCCGGCACCCCATTCCGGCGAGGACTATGGTGGTTTTGATCACCAGCCGCATCCTCTTTTGCATTATCTACACCGTTGACTTCGCACCATCCTTCCCTATAAACCACCACCGACTCATCGATCGTTCTCACTGTCGGCATACCTAACCAACTACCAAAAGCCTTCGAACCATCATCGCCACTGCTCTTACCAACAACTTTGCATCCTCTACCTTCATGCCCAATACAAACACAAAGGTATCAGAAATTTTGGAGCCTTTTGTACTTCACCGATACCCAAGCCGGAGGTTTAGACCCACGTGGAACCCAAAAACCGAAAGTCAAGGGCTCGCTTACCTGGATCACAAATCAAACTCTGATGAATCCTCTACCCAATCTTCCATTGGTCTTAGGTTTCTCATATATAACGGTTTCCCCTACCATATCACCGAGGACTTGCGCATTAGAATCATCAAAACCCTTCAAAGGGAGACCATGAAACTAAACCCAAAATGGAGCTTCCCCAAAATTTACAACCTTCACCACCATATAATCCTCCCAAAGTTGCAGATTTAACAAGAACCCTTGAATAGACCACGACGGCCTTGAAGAATACGTGAAACATCACCATCTTTCTAAAACCGGAACAATAAAATGAGTTGACTACGATCAATTCGTGAATATCCACATCGTTATCCAGTTGCCACCCTTCTTAATCATAATAATGACAGTGGGAACATTTAGGTTTTTCTTAGTTAAGATTTTGCCAACCAAAGTACCACCGAGCTTCTCTCCCTCAGAATCCAACTTCAAAACAACCCATTTCGGGCATTTAAATTCGCTACCTTGACCAACCTCCATACCACCAAACACACCAGAGAGCACACACACTTACAAACGAACACTCAGAAAGAAATGAGAAGAAGAAAAGAAGGGGAAAGGGAAGGAAGAAAGAAGAAGAGTGAAAACAAGAGGGGTCGCCGTCCAAGAAACATCGAACGGAAGGGTTACGAGAACCATACAACTCTCACACAGTAGAGAGAGAACTCACACGTAGGAGAGAGATTTTTCATGGATATATATATATATATATATATCCATTCCTTGATGTTTTCACGGCGCTCACTTGCTATCTCCCCTGCGTCTTTATAGTTCAATGAATAAATTAAACCTAATCTCCAAAACACACAGCTTTACACACAGGGACCTAAGCTAAAATTGTAAAAGTTTCACAGAAGGACTAAACTGAAAAGTTTATAACTTGAGCTCAAACTTCCATTTTCAAATCTGGTCAAATTTCTTCAACCACCTACAATTTAAACCAATCAAGCTAACCTCAAATATTCCTAAGAAATAATGAATAAGAGTAATTACAATAATTATGACCAATTTTACCCTTCTAACACACTTTTCATGTAATCACTCATTAATCCAAATTAATTATAAATAATACATTTTTGGCTCAATTAATATGATTAAATCCCAACTTAATCATGAAATAACACATCAAAATATGGTTCGATCAAGCACCCTTCAAACCAACGGGATCTAACAAAGACCAATGGATAAAAGGATAAATCAGATAATTGGGAAAATTAAATAAAAATCAAAGGGAGAAGATTTTGATGGAGGCCCCTTGGAATTATCTAAAGTGCTTGGGGAAAAGAAAGAGAAGATAAAGAAGTTCCGGGCCAAAAAGGTAATTTTCACAAAATGAAAAGTAAAAATCTACCATATATGGAGGAGGTTGTGCCACTTGTACATTCTCTGGAATCCTCTGGAAATTCTTGGGAAACAAGTCATAAAGCCAGATCCAGCTGGACAGGAATTTGCACCAGTTATTTCAAACTGCTTAGATTCTTTAAATCATTTTAAAAGGACATAAGCTCTCTCTCTCTCTCTCTCTCTCTCTCTCTCTCTCTTAACCATAAGGAAAGAAATTTTAAGAGAGGAGAGAAGGATCAGCTGAGCTTCCATAGCCAAGAGCAAGAGTCCAACCACTCAAAACACTAACCCGAACTCCGATTTCAGGTAAACACCGAAAACACAAACCTTTGAAGCTTAAACTTAAGGTTTTCATTCAAGTGATTAGGGCTTGGTGTTATGATCTGATTTTGATGTTTTTTTATGGTCTCAAAGTGTTCAAAACGTGATTTTGTATGGGATTATATCATGATTTAAGTTTCCGAACACAAAAACACCAAAAACACTCAAGATGAAGCTTGCTGCCAGTTCTGGAAATTCTGGGCAGTGAAGTTTCAAACCAGTTTTAAAAATAGTAAATGAACTCAGTTTTGGCTGAAATTTTACAGGAATAAATTACACTTCCTGAGCTTCACTGTGACATATAATTTTATGTATTTTCGATTTTTCTACTAGGAGAAATAAATTTTTAAAGTTGGCTCTGGAAGTAACAGGGCAAATCTGACCAGAGAGTGGAAATAAGGCTACACGCCAAACTATGAGTACTTTTGGTCTCTTGAAATATTTTCCTGAAAAATAGATATTTTATTGGTTCAGATGGCATTGGTTTCATACAAAAATGAGTTTTTTGGAATTTATTAAAAATCATTGAATTTGGGCCTGATGCACTGGATTTTTCTGGAAAATTGTTCAAGGCTCGGTTTTAATTAAAAATGCAAGGGTAATTTTGGAAACTGATAAAATAAGGTATTTTGGTGTTGTTTATGACAAAGGCATATTTGGAAAAGCAATTGGGCATACTAAAATTTTAAGACAATACATATCCCATCAGGTAGTAACCACTTTCCTCAGATACCTTTATGTATTTTGTTGTATGTTTGTTTTTCCATGTATGTGTATGTTTTTGTATTAGTACCAAATATGCAATCAGAGCGTGTTGGGGTTTGTATTAGTGCCAAATATGCAATCAGAGCGTGTTGGGGTTTGAGTCCCTAACTATGTGGTTCCTAACACTGAGGACGATCAGTCCGAGGCCGACCTTAATCGGCGGCTGTACGGGTTGATCGGTCCGAGGCTATCCTAGTGCAGGCGGCTCACGGGTCGTGACTCCGGTAAATCCGGGGCTTGCCTTGGAAAGGTAGCCTGATGGCACGTGGTAGTCGGTGATGTGTATGTTCTATTTGCATATGTGAAATGATTCGCATATTTCCTGTATTTTTATATCTGACATGGTTACGTACATACGCTTTACACATTTAGTATTTGAATATTGACGGTTACTCTAAGGGCCACTGTCGGACTCCAGTCGCTTCTGTAAATACAGGGGGTCGTGCTTGAAGCTTGAAGAACCTTTTTGGAAAGGTAAGGCATATCAATGCAGATTGAAGAATAGGAAATGCCCTATTATATTATGTATCTATTTTGGGATGACTGTATTTATTTCTGGTATTTTATGTTGGATAACTGTACCCTTAACCCTTCAAGGACTTTTACTTTCTAATTATCGCACTTTTACCAGTACAATAGGTAGTTCAAACCGGTGAGATGCTCTGTTGCGCACACTATGATATCTTATGAAAGGGAATAATTAACTTTCTGAAAGATA
The DNA here is from genome assembly GCA_019022655.1 of Acacia acuminata. Taxonomy (NCBI): domain Eukaryota; kingdom Viridiplantae; phylum Streptophyta; class Magnoliopsida; order Fabales; family Fabaceae; genus Acacia; species Acacia acuminata. The sequence goes on from JAFJYI010000160.1 coordinate 1,267,220, forward strand.
ACAAATTAAAGGAATCCCTCTAACCCGCCACCGAGGGTAAGGCTGGTAGGGATGTAACACCCTCTGGTCCTTATTATAAGGCACTAACTAACAAGTTTATTTGGTCCTTTTTATAAGGCACTTGCTTGTTCCCAAGGAGCATCAATTATTTTTTTCCATATATGCCCCTAATAAATAAGCGTAGTGGGTGAGAGTAATAATTAATATGATACTAGAATTTAGTGTAATTAGTATGGGTAATATTAGATGTTATTTAAATTGTAGGTTAACTTTACTAACTTTAACTGTTTTTATTGGTTTGTAAAAATTGTTAGTTGATGCCTATAATAAAACCGGAGGAGCTCTCTCTCTCTCTCTCTCTCTCTCATGATATACTCTTCCTTGGTCCTACTATTTCTTACCAATGATATATCTGCTTAATTGTTTTGCTTATCATTTTTTATACATTACAATAATCAATAACTTTAATTAATCAAATTCGTGTAATCAAGTTTTCAATGGATACAATAAATAATTTCCTCAAAATTAAAACGCATCAAATCTCGCAAATTAATAACGTTCTTAAGCGGTAAGGTGGCTATTAAATGGTATATTTTGATAGATTTTTAGCCTTTTTAAGTTGAGAACAAATGTTGATACAACAAAGTCCATTCCTATTAGCTTAACCGAACATGATGTTTATATAGTTTTTGAGTCATATAACTAAAGATAGCAAAACGAACATTATAATTTTGGCCCAAAATACTCAATTCTATTACTCTCTCCAGTCCTTTAATATAAGACATTTTTGAATGGTTGATCTTGATCTTACATATAAAACATAGTTTTCATATTTGTCAATCTTTTCCTAATTTATCCCTTTTGATACTACTCCCTCAACCAAAATTAAGGAGGAAAAGAAAATGAGGAATTAAGGAATATAACTAGGGTATTTTAGAAAATACATATCATATTAAATAACTCAAATAAATTTTTTAATATAATCAAATTAGATAAATATATCTTATATTAAAGGCCGGAGAAATATTATATATTGATACAAAGTATTGTGCAACATATGAGCCAAAATCCTCCTCCTCCTTATCCCGAGAACCACATGCGTGCTAGAGAGGAGATAGTTAATTAGACGAGCTTAAGTAATAATACGAAGGAATTCTGAACTTTTTAAGTTAATTGGTTAATATATGATATCACTAAAACCGTAAAAATGGCTAATGAGCTACTAGTTGAGACGACCCTGGTGAATTAATACTTTAGTAGCATGCTAACTAAGTCCCTCTTCAAAGTTAGTCTGGGCTCTATGGGCCGAGCCCATTTGAATAGTAGCAGGAAACAAAAGAAGAAGAAAAAAAGCTTTCAAATTTAAATACATGGAAAAAAAAAGCTTTCAAATTTAAATACATGGAAAAGGTCTTTATCTTTTTAAAAAAAAAAAAAAATACATGGAAAAGGAGTAATGCCTGTCATGTGGCTTCCGTGAACGTTTTTATGCGACTGTATCTGTATGGGGTGTTGAGACGGAAGATTGATACCGACGGCCACCACCTTTTAGGCATTTAATTGGGCAATATGTCTCAACCTCAGCCCTTTTCTTTTTCTGTTTCTGTTTCTTGGGGGAAAAAAAAGAAACTTTCTTTTGCGATCAAGGTAATCTCTTACTTCTCCTCCTTAAGATATAATAAGAAGAGAGATAAAAAAAAACAAAACAAAACAAAACGCAAAATTATTTAGATAATGCTGATATAAACAGGTACGTAATCGAATGGCAGAGAAAGTGCATGATACTATTCAGTGATATCAAACCATTCATGTGAGACAACCCCCCCCCCAACAAAACAAAAAAACAAGAAGAAATAGGTTAAACCTTGGGTCAATGAATCAATTTGATTTTAATGCAAGGTTTATAAACAGATATTATTCAGATGAATCAACTTTCCCTTATATATTTTGTGGAGAGTTTGAGGGATTCATGTGTATTCTTCAAGGTTTATGAATGGCAGAGCTTGCTATAAATTTTATAATTGACATTAAGGATTGTTTGGTGTACATGGCACCTCATTAGAATGGTGCACTAACAATTAAGACATGATATTAATATCATTACGAAAATCAGAACTTGAAAGTACCATTTTTTTGTAGCTAACCTACCATGCATAAGCTCATTAGAAGATTGGTTCATGTGGGTTAATACGAAACTATCTCACTCGAATGATTGAATCGTCTTCAAAAGATTCGGATTGGTTTAATATATTTATCTTTCAACAACCAAACTAATTTGACCAGATTCATCAGAGAACAAAACAGTTTATTACTCTCTATAAAAATAAAAAAGGTGAACAAAACAAATGAGATATCTTGTATTCGATTTTTTCTCGTTGGCATAAATATGAAGTTTTTAACCACCTCGACTGACACAGTTCGGATTAGTTAGATGTTGGTGCTTGTGATTACTAAAATTTCTGCAACTATGCAGTCCGTACAACTGAAAAGATATAGACATGGTGGTAAATCTTGTCAGAGGGATACATCATATAATGTGTCTAACTGTTTATTTCTTTTTCGTTGCATGGATTGGACAGTCAAAGAAGAGTAATACTAGTTGAACTTTTATTTTTTAGGCTACAAACCAACCTTGAAACCATTAGAAGATTAAAAAGTGATAACTCCGGTCTTTAATATAATCTATTAACTAATTTGAATAAATTAAGAAAATTAGCTAACCTTAATAAATTTGAGTAAATTAAAAAAATTATCTAACTTAGTTATTTGTCAAAAATGTGTATTGGTTTTCCTAAAATATTCTTTTAAATTATTTGTATATTTACTTCTAATTGATGCAAACTCCCTTAATATATGTAATCGATAAAGATAATTTTGGGGGGGGGGGGAAAATGATAAATATTGGGACAAAGTGGATAAAGTCTTATATTTAGGATCACCTACAACCCCTAGCTAGCTTTTATATTAGGGATCTGAGGTGAAAACAAATGAACTTTGAGAACAAAAATAATTTCCCAGTGAGAGTTCTATCAATGCACAAAACTAGCAAATGCCATATATTCAAAACATAGCTAGCTAATACGTCATCTATATTCACATAAGCATATAACACGGTTTGTCACTTACATGAAAAAGACATCAGTGAATTAAACCATGCAAATGCACTCCACTTCAGCAATGATTGTTGTTACAAATGGATCAAAATAGTAAAGTCCAAAATCAGTGAATTTGTTTGCAACAAAATATAATCAGCAGTTTTCTGGTTCAGATGCAGTCTCTCTGCAAAATAACCTAGCTACAATTAAACATATTCAGACTAATGACATAAAGTTTAATCTTCAAAAAAAAAATCAGATGAATCATCATATATCAGTCAGAACTTTTGACAAGCACATATACGATTTTATTGGAAGAATATTATTACCTATATTCTGTAGATAATATTTCTGCAGTAAGCTTTCGTTGCAGTTCAGAGTAGTCAGTAGTACTCCCATAGATATCAGACTCCTTCAGGAAAGTTATAACAAATTTTTTGAACTAATTGGCTATAATAATAATAATAAATACAGTCTTTGTTTTTCATACACATATATTATGTTGTACCTCTAATCGAATTGTGTGAATGAACATCTCATCCCTTTTGATAGAAGTGCAGCTCACCACGTTAAACCCTTCTTTAATCAAAATACTCAACAGTTTTGACTGAGTAAATAAGTACTGCCTGAAACTATAACTGCACATAATCTCAACTCCAACCTTGTAAGGATGAACAATAACAGAGATTCTATGTCCATTTTTCATCAACTCATCTCTCTCTTCCTTCAATTGCTTCACTTTGTTCCTCAGGTGTTTGATATATTTCACAGCCCCATCAATGTGATCTGAAGCTGATCGCTTTCCCTGGTTAATTAGACCAAATATAATCATAAATCAATTATACACTAGAATTCTGAGAAAATTCAAGTAAATCAAAGAGATCAAAATATACCAACACAAAGTTGGTCTAGCGGCGAAAGAACCCACGAGATCCCTCTGGGTCTCAAATTCGAGTCCCAGAGGAAACACTTTAGTGGGAGGGCAGCCATGAACCCCGAATCCAGATGATAATATTAAGAAAACAGAGAGATATGAAAATATTACCCTGATATATTCGAGAGGCAAAGACGATCTGAGGGAGGCACAAAGAGTGGCCATTTCTTGTCTTCTTTGTCTTTCTGTCTCTCTATGAATCCATTTCTTGTTACCATCTTCTTCAATTTTAGCTGGAAATTCGTTTTGCTTCTTTTGCTTGCCCTTTCCCTCTGGTATTACTTCTTCACTTCCAAAATTATTCACTTTTTCTGCAGGATCATGAAAGATCTCATGTTCTGGGATTGTTTGGATCGAGAGAGAAGAACGATTATTCAGAACTGAAATTTGGAAGAACAAATCTTCATCGCCAAATGGAGGCAACGGGTTCATCATTTTATAGGGTTTTCAAAGATGATACGAGAGAAGCAAAATCTTCAGGTATTAATAATATGGCATTTGTTAATAACTAGGGTTTTGAGACCACTCTTTTGTCCGATATATATTTGCTAGAATACTAATATCTTCGATCTGACCTGCCGATCATATAACAATGCGATTTCATTTTGTTTCTTTTTTGTCCTTATATTCTTAAACTAATGCTCTGGTGGGTCATGGATGGTATTCTCCATCAACTTATTTTATAATGCGTAATCTTCTCATTATATTCAATATAATTGAAATTGGAAATATTTAAATTAACATGTAATTATAGAATGTATACTTTTCATTCTTTATTATATAATAGATGATGACGCATGCATTATGCACAAAATTTGAAATTAAATGTGTTATATATTGGTGATTGTTTATTTAAATCATTATATATATATATGTATAAGTATGTATGTATGTATAAAGTTTGAGTTAGTTGGGTCCTAAATGCTTATTAGGGATAAGAAAAGTCTTTAAACTCAACAAGCATTAATAAAAGTATTATAGATTATCTACCAATAAAAAAATAATCATATTTCACATTCGTGGTTAAAAAATTACCTTAAGAACTTGTGATGATGCCAATTCAAGCCGAATTCACTGAAAATTGACTCTTAACTTATTATATTTTTGTTAGTATTAATCATGTGGATATTATATAAGACACGTTGTTTCCCACTGTAGCAATAGCGGCAGTATGCATATATAATTGGTCAACTACCATGGCTTTAATCTATATATTAATTTTTGAAGCTTGTTTATAGAAAGAATGAGAACAAAGCATTGAGAAAATTTGAGTGAAGAGGTCATTTTCCCATCAAAGTTGGACTTTTGTAACATCTGTCTCCCAATTTGAATTCACAGTAATCTTTTTGGACAGCAGTTCAAATCTATAGGATCTTGATGTTTAATTAAGGTTTGGTTATTTCTATTGCACATCACGAATATAGTAGTATAATCATTGAACATAATCTTTTTTTTTATTAGATATATATATATATATATATATATATATGGTGGTTGTCATAAAACCACGTATTCACAAATGAAAGAAGTGTGAATCAATAATAAAATATAACATCCATATTAGCTGATTTCCTTTTTCCCTCTCAGCACCTGGCAAATTATGCAGTATTTATCTTCTTTTATATGATTTTAATGATTGATGACATTTTTAAATATTATCTATGGAAGTTGATAAGTTTCATCCCAACTCTAATTTTTCCCCTTAAATTATTTGGCGGATGCAATATACACACACATGTATGAACAGTGGCGGATCAGAAAATTCTTGAAGGAGAGGCACCATTGGTGGGGGGATTTAGGGGTTCAAAGGGCAACGCCCGAAAATCTTTTTTTAAGGAAATTTTTAAATGCATTAAAAAACAAAAAAATATAAACAAAAAAAAAAATATATCAAAAAAATATTCATGAAATCAAGTGAATATTGCTGATGTAATAATAGAGGAAATTATTTTATAAACCGTCATTTAGAAAAGTAAGGCTAAGTCTTGTTAAAAATGCGGCTACATAAATTAAAATGAAGGGTGGCACTCAATAGGTTCAAGTACATATATTTTAACAAAAAAAAGTATATTATAATAAAAATAATTACAATGTCATCCTTCTAGCCCTTATTTTTTGGAATTTCATCATAATTGCCTTATTATCAATGCTATCAAATACATCTTTTTCAATATAAGGCACTAAACAATCATTCAACCATTCATCCTCCATCCGATTACAAAGTGCAGTCTTGATGTATTAAGAGTTGGCACTTAATTTAAGAGTGTCAAACATGTATTAATTTAATAAAAAAATCCCAAATTCAAGACTAGTCTACAACGTGGGTCCACCATTGTGTGTGTGTTATATGTGTGTATATAGACACACACACATATATACATATACATACATACTTATGTGTGTGTTTATAGACACACACACACATACATGTACACACATACACACATATACATAGATATATACACATAGCAGGCGCTATATTACACACATACATACATGTACACACATACACACATATACATAGATATATACACATATAGCAGGCGCTATATTACACACACACATACATACATATACATACATACATACATACATGTACACACATATACATAGATATATACACATAGCAGGCGCTATATTACACACACACACACCCAAGTATATATTAAATAGGAAAAAATAAGAACAATAGCAAGCGCTAAAAAATTGAAGATGTTTTGGTTCTTTATATGTTCAAATATGTTATTATGGCGTTTTAATTGGTTATAAAGCAGAACAACCAATACACTAGTTAATGCATTAACTTTTTATTCACTTCTCATATATCTTCTTCTATTTATTTGATCAAGAGTTTTCCTCCCCGAGGTTTAGAGGTCAAGGGTTCTCACTTCTCTTAACAAATATACTTCCTAGGGGTCGAACTTGTGTTCTCCTCCTTGAGGATTAGTATTAGCTTTTTGGTTCATATCTCCTTTTACTTATGCCCACATGCAAAACTATACTATGCCTTTAGTGATGTATTATGCATGCATGATATATACTACTTCAGCAAGTTGATACTAAGTTAGGGATCTTTTAAGTTAATTTAGCCGCTAAATGAGATGACAGCACAGATCATTCAAGCAAATCAATTTTAACCACCATCTAAATTACATCTCTCTCTCTCTCACTCACACACAAACACACACTATACAATACATGAAAATGGAAATACCTCTTGCTACAGTTAATCCATTTGCATTTTGCAATTACTCTGGGTTATAAAACTGATAAATATTCCCCACAGTTATAACTCATCTTCAAATGCTCCTAGATCATAAAACCAATAACTAAATACTCTCTTCTTCATTTGTTTGCAGTAGTTAAATTCATTTGCCCTTATGTTAACTAGACATAGTTAATTTTCACTAAAAAATCACTTATGACTGTGTACACTCTTCTTGTCTTAGAGACAGGACTCTGTACACCCATTTTTCCTCAAGATATATATTAATACACAGTGCTAACCACACCGTTGTGAATTTGTCACACTATACGAGTACATTCAAAATATAAGCTCACATACATCAAGTACCAACTAGTTAATTGCCCATATAGGCAAGTTGAGAGTCCAGAATTATATTATTCAGATCCATAATGCTCACAATGTACACGAGTCACTCTCAAAGCAAATCCTTGATCGACCAGAAGATTGCGCCGTTCAGTTTCTGTTCCGACCCAGCTATACCAAGACTTTCCAAGTTATTCACCTGTTCAACAACAAGTTCATTCAACTTTTTCACTTAAATGTTTCATTGAATGCCTGGCCAAAAAATAGAATCTCCCTAAAAGAAACCCTAGTCACAAAAATTTCGTATTTATTTGTCAGTACCTCAGCCTTAATAGAGTGGTAGAGCTAGCCTTCCATACACTTGTGTAGAGACACAACTCTTAACAATACCTCCTTCTTGCATCAATCATTTGTTGCCTTCTTTTCCTTTCAGTTTCCCTACGAATGATCGTCTTTTCATCATCATTATTGTCTGACGAACGTAGTGTAAAATGCTTCTTCCCTCTGCTCATTGTGTGGTAGGTAGAGAGGCAAGAATCAGATCTTGATGATTTGCAATATCTTGTTCTGGGATATTAATTAATGGGTATAGGGTGTGTGTGTGTATGCACATATATAAAGGAAGGATCCTTGTTTTGGTGGAAAGGAAAGCTGAGCACGAAACCAAGACTCTAACAGTAGTCTTAGCTTAGTCTTCAAGTTTTGGCTAAGCCCTTTCCTCTTCTGTAATAAATAATTTTTCTCTTTTCTTTCCGTACTTCTTCTGCTGCAGTAGAAATAATAATAGAAAATACACCTAATCATGCATGTTGGATGAAAAAACTTTTCCGTAGAGATAAATATATTTATATGTTACAGAAAGAAAAAAGGAACATAAGAGAACTCTAATCATCAGGGAAGAGGTGGACCACAGAGAAAGATGAGATAGGATCTCTTTCACGAGAGAAGGCCTGGAGAGAGAAGGTAAAGGCAAGCTAACATAGTAACATAGGATGTTGTTAAGTAGGAACAAAAATTTTGGAAGGGAGGAAAATGTTTAAGTTATAATTATGCCAATTCACTTTTTGTTGGACCACCTTTAGTCGGCATGGGGCAGCGAGAGCTCGAATTCAGTAAGGTTGACTACCCTTAAATCACATTTAAAGAAATTTATTGGGTTAAAGTGAAATTCTACCTATAATGTTTTTCCAAAATTGCACTTGGCATTATAAAATTTTATTGGATGAAAAAATACACATGAACATCTTTTTGATATTATCATTCATTATCCAGTTTGGGTCTCGTCTTTGGCCTTCCCACCCCAAATGTTTCAAGTGAAACTCGAATTCAATACCTAAAGGAATATAGCAAGACATTATACTATTAGACTAACCCTATATTGGTTACACATGAACATTTTAAAATGAGAGGAAAAAATGACAAAATCGTTAATTTGGGAAGACGATCCGTTACTCTATCTTTGTGGGCCCCACAAGATTTCTCTTTGTATAAAGTAGAAGCAACGGTTTTATTATTTTTTTCCCCTATGTAAAAAAATACATGTGTATTTTTGCACCCAATAAATTTTTTTGGGTGCCAGGTGCAATTTTGGAAATATAATATGGATGGTTTTGAACCTTAACCCAAATTTAAAATATCATAATTTTTTTTAAAAAAAATATTTTTCATGCTTTTTATAGAATGAAAATTTTAAATACTTTGAATTCCTTTGAAACTTAAAAATAATTTTCTTACAAGAGAAACGATAGATTACAAACATTAGAGGGGATCACCACAAATTGCTCTCACTATACTGAGTATAATATATTTTAATAAACTGTGATCTATGATGTACTCCATCCGCTTTTTATTTCATTCGTCAACCTTAATGATATAGTTTATTTTTGCCAACCTTGATGAAATATCTCGGCCGAAAAAAAAACCTTGATGAAATAGATTGAATTATCGTAAATTTATTAAAATCTCAGTCTGTTTATACAACTTCCTTTGATATCATAATGTAAAGTGTTGTACCATTTCTAACATGCATAAATATGAAATATTCGCAATATCATGTCCATTAGTTATTATGACTTATGATAAAATCAAAGCTCCACGGATGTGACACCAATAAGAGCAATGGTAGAACTTGGCATAAATATTTGTGAGAGTTAAATGTATACTCATTAATTAAATAAAAAAATTTATAATTATATAACATTTTTAAAATATTCAGATTTATAATATTATATTAAATTTTAAAAAAAAAAATCTGAACATTTTTTTTTTTTTTTTTTGGGCCATAGCCTCCCCTTATTTCTTCTAAAGTCCGTCCCTGAATAAGAGGCCAGTGCTATGAAGAAATCAATAAAGATTGGCCTCCTGTGCTTTCTATAAAGTATAAATTACACATATTTTAAGAAAATATGTATTATATTGCTTTGTTGAAAAGATATGCTAATAAAATATTAAAATGTACTAAATCATGTCGCGTAAATAGTAAATATTCTCGTTTCTTAGGTAAAACGGTGGGAGTTTATCGGACTTCAATGCTCATCTTTTATGTAAAAAGCAAATCTTGTTAGAGAGCAACTACGATACCTTTTACATTGTTTGGTGTCCATCGATCCATATATGTATAATACCCTCGTCTACCACCGAAAAATAATATAATGGGATATAAGTTTCTATATAAAATCATCTCTTATAGCTGAGTACATAAAAGTCAAGTATGCTTTTTTTAAGAAAAATTCTTACGTACATTAAATCAATATACCTTTTGTCTTGCTTACATTATTTTTAAGAAACCAGCAATTGTTATTATTATTATTTCATAATATTCTCATTGGTGCTTAATATAAGATTAACTTACCTAATTTGGGTAGATTAAAAATATTGAAAATTCCCTATTTTTATTATATATTTTCATATTTTATTGGGGGTTTTTATCTTATTAAAATGTTTTTCTTGTGATTAATTGTGATTAAAATAGTTCATATGAAATTAAGGTTGAAAAGGGTAAAAATGTCATATATTTTATAATTTACCTTAATTGATTGATTTTTGAAATATTTGGGTTTATTTTCTCTGTAGATCATTTTGGGGACAATTACAGAAAAACCCAGAATTTATGGAAACAGCGAATTGATGAATTGATGAAGACATGAACCAGAGAAAATTATAGAACAGGCCCTAAATTTGTAAACATTACTGTTAAATATATCAGATTATTAAATACTTTATTTTAATCCCTCGACAGAACTTTCGAATCAGCCAATTTAGTCCCTTGATCAAAACGCACGGTTTGACCGAGGGATCCAATTAAAACGTGGAGCTCCGACCCGTCTTCGTGCAAAATGAGACACGGAATGAGGCCAACACACAGAAGCTCTCACCTCCATCTTCATTCTCCTACACCTCCCCTTCCTCCATCGACTTCCCATCACCATTCCTTCACGATCGCCAGCAACCTTCGCTTACTTCACCATCACGGCGACTTTCCATTTCAATGGAGAAGGCAGAAGGAAAGACACAGCAGCAAGACAGAGACGAGGTCGAGAGCGAAGAGCACAGGCAAACCTTCTTCATTCCACCACCGCCCACCACCTTCGCTTCCGTCCTCCTCTTCGCCGGAAAACTGAACAGGAGAAGAAAAACAGAGTTTCAGATTTGCAGGGGTCTTCACTTTCGATTTTGAACTTTCTCTACTCTGTATTTTAATTTAATTGCAATTTAGTTGTAAGATAAAAAGCTCAAAAATTCTTTTTAACTTGTTTTATGCCAATCATCACATCTAGTTGCTAAGTAATTAATAAAAAGCTTCTTAAGAACAATCCAATAATGCACCCTATATATCCTTGATTTTATTTTATAGAGGATACTAAGACATAAGCCCACGCACTATTCTTCAAGTGATATTAAATAAGTCAATAACCTGGAACAAATGCGACTTGATGTTCATAAAATATCATTATATTCTAACATTAGATTTAGATAAAATAGATTATGAAGTTCAATGAAACATTATAAAGTTCTAAGAAAAAGGGTACGTTTAATGAAATAATTAAATATGACGTTCTGGTTCACAACCTATTTGAGAATTTGACTGTTGATAAAGCATGATGTTCTTATGCAATTCATATAATCAACCTTATCTAATGGGACAAGGCTTGTTATTGCTGCTTGGCCAAAAGATTATGCTGTATTCGATTAATGATAGACGCATAAATGTATGAAACATCTACGCTCCAAACGTATAACTCTTTGGTACTTCCATTTTTTGAATTTTTTTTAAATTGCAAGAAAATCATTAACTAAGCTGGATTAATATCCATTTTATACCTGAGTATCCAGGCTAAACAGAATATGATCCTTATAACCTAGAGAATCTCATATTTTCAACATATCGAAGTCAAACCATAGAGTCATAAAACTATATTAATACCTTTATGCACAAAATTTAACCTTCTTGATCTTTCTTTTTCCTTTTGCTTGGTCTCTTAAATTCAAATATATGCACAAAATGAAGGAGGCGTTTACCATTTAGAGAGAAGAGAAGTACTTGAAGAGTGAAGATGGAATTGATTCTGCTAGTTTTCTTTGTAATGCTGAGGGTTCGATTCCAATTAGATCAGAAACCTGCAAATTAATCAAGGCTAGAAATTAATCAAAAAATAATATAACTGGGAAAAAAATCAGAAACTACCATTTAAGTTTCTTTGAAGAAACATAAACAAAAAGGCAAAACATTACCCAGCGTGGATGTTATAGATCTGCCTTCCTTTTACATTTGTTTGAACACAATTAACAGCACTTGACCCTGCTTGTGCTGAGGCAACACTTGTGCTGTGCTGAGAACAACCTCAACCCCAGCCAAATTTCGAGTTACAGTAACAAAAATTGTTCGTGGTTCATGAATTGTAGCATTGGTTAAGGTTGTAATATCAGGGCCATCAACATTCAAATTGCACATTATTCTTGACCTGTTCCTCTTACAACTCAGTTCCTCGACCCTATTTTGTAGAAGTTTGATGTATTTGGCAGCCTCATTTAATTGATCTGATGGCCGGTCGCTTTCCCTAATCAAGTTGATCAATCCAATCATGCATCATCATCATTATGAAAGTTTAGCGAAAAAATGGCAATACAATATTAATAAAAAGTTAAGGTACAAATTTATTTTGAAAGAAACTGTATGGAAGATTTTTTATTAACAATTTTACCTCAGAAGTGTTAAAAAAGAGTACATTCACCGTAACCGTTAACAAACTAACATTAACCATTAAAAATTTCATATTGACTGTTAACATTTTTAACAAAGAGCACAATTGTTATGTTCTGATTACTAATTGCTTCTAAGCGTTCTTGAGTGATTACTTCATGGATAAAATTACACCTTAATTGTACTATAAATTAGGAGCAATTGTATGTATGCATATATTACCTTTATGAATCTTGGTTAAAATATTTTCTTGGGAGTACATTGAACTAAAATTCTAAATGGAACAAGATGATTGGGTATAGAAGAGACTTCAACCCTGATATACATGATCCAGGGTGGGCTACAAGTTACTCATGCACTTCTTAATTGTTTGGTTCTTTAATTTCTTCTTCTTTTCTTAATTATATATGTAATCCTAATTGACAAAACAAGTCTTTTTAAGGTACTATTTTACTGGGCCACGAAACATGAGCTTTCTAAGTACAAATTAAGAAAAGGAATATATATACCTTAATGTACTCGGGAGAGTAAGGATCTAAGAGAAGCACTGAGATCGGCCATTTCTTGCCTCCTTTGTTTTTCTGTGTGCCGTCTGATCAGTTTCTTTTGAACATCATTGTAATCTTCTTGCAGACCAACAGGTGTGTTCGGCCGCCGACTCTTTGTCTTCTGTTTGTTCTTGTGAAATTTCAGACCCATCTTCTGGGAATTTTTGGTTTTTTATAAATGGGAATTATGTAATGAAGAGGAGGATCAACTGGATCTGGAAAAAAACACTACTATTCGTCATGATTTGGTTGTTATAAGAAAACAAAACCAAGTTGATCTCCTTGATTCTCAGTGCTGAGCAAAGAGAGATACGGTCGTTAGGGTTTGACCCATAATGGGACAAAAGGTGGCTAACCAAGATCCCCAAAATGAGATGAGTAAGAATATTATTTAGCATTTCCTCCTCCCTAATTAAAAGCTTCAAATAACCAATTTGTTTTTATCAAGAAAATAATTCAAATTAGTTAACATCAATAAATATGTATTTTTTCAATTATATGCCCTTATTCGTAAAAAATATAAGTGAGGGAAACAATAAATATAACAAATAAGTCAAAGAATAAAGTTTGAAAAAGTAAAATAAATAGATTAACAAACCTAAAACAAATTTTATATTTGGGGGACATAACCCATTCACAAAGTTGAAACTTATATTTTAAGACAGAGGGAGTATTATATATGATAATTTGGGCATTCTCAAGCTCAAATGAGGAAGTCCTTTAATTTTAACATTATTTTTATTCACAGAAATTGAATTTTCGTTAATATCAGAATCACCAACTATATAATTCAAAGTTTTATGTATCTTAATTAATATCGATTTTAGTTTGATTAATTATTTTATTCTTAATGGTGGGCGCACATTACTCTTTTCTTGAACAATAGACGAGCCTCTGGTTTTATGAGCAAGAAAGGGCTAATTATCCTCCTAGCTTTCCTATTAAGATGATTACACTAATTATGTTCTGAGTCCTATGGCTGGTATCTGTTATACGTACGAAAATATGTCTTTAAGTAATTTATTCTTCCGATCCCTTTATTTTTAGTACCAACAAAAAAAAATATCAAGATTGATTTTCTTTTTACCCTTTAACTTCAGCCAGTTAATTATAAAAGAATCATCTATGCCATAATTTCACCCACAAATTCTTTGTTTTTTGTTTCCATCAATTTCACCCATAAATTCTATTTGTTAATGATCGAGAAATATAGATTTTAAGAGCATCGTTGACAACCAAATAACCATACATTAATTATGTCACTATATATGTGTGCGTAACATGTGTTTATATAATTTATATTCCTTTTCCTACAAGGAAGCTTGCAAAACAAGGTTTTATTCAGTAATCATGTAAACCTTCAAGAACCCAATAATGTGTTGATTTTAAAATTTTGTTTTCAAATGATGTCAAAAAATCAAATTGGTCTTTTACATAGCAAACAAAGAAGCACCCGAAGGTATATAATATATACGTAATTGCTTCTTCTTACACATGTAACTTTCTCATCCTATATATGATATATTTAATATGAACATTATAACCAGTGGGTTGAGTCTAGTGGAAATGACTAATTTTTCACGATGTGGTAAATTAAGCTTCAACTTTTCATTAAGAGATGTGCCCACATTTCAAAAGGAGGAAACATGCATGTGCTTAGCCAAAACATAATAATAATACTTTTTTTCTTACTAAAAACGTTGAACATTGGAGTGAATCCGTTACTGAAATATTGAACCAATAGAAGTGATTTTTTTTTTTTTTTATTAATTAAAGCAAAATTTTGACTCCAAACTTATATATTTGCTAAAATTAATCCTAATCGATTCCCTTTATAACCAAGAGCAAGTTGCGTGTTCTAGAAAGCATGCCCCATTAATATTTGATTATACATATATTTTCAAATTAATTAGAGGAACTTATAAAAGCAAAGAGGGAATGCACCAAACCCTAACATGTAAAGAGAGAAGATCTCCATGGAATAATATATAATATAGCTAGGTACACTTCGCCATTATTGTGGAGAAGAAATTTTAAACAAATTAAGGGATACAAAGAACCAATAGAAAGTACAAGAAAAGTTAACACTAGAGAGAATAAAGAAAAGTTATAGTAAAAAGAAAGCCTATGAATTTAGGTACAGCTTTATTTTCCCAATCAACTAGTCCGGATTATGAACTCATAAAAGATAATGAGAAAAAAGAGATCATGACAGGATATGCTTCCGTCACTGAACTGACCCTTGCCAGCTTATTTGATGATCAGGAAATTTTTAATTTATGAGAGAAGCTAACACTAGAGAGAATAAAGAAAAGTTACAATAAAAAGAAAGCCTGTGAATTTAGATAGTGTCTTCTTTCTAATTGACAGTTTAGATGGACCCGAGATGAAGAAAAAAAAAGAAAAAAAAAACCCTTGCAGATTATTTAATGTAGGTTGGGATCACGCCGTTGTCCAGCGAATTAAGGATGTTGATAAAATTTTTAATTTTTTTTTTTTAAAAAAAGTTCACTGGGTCCCATGTTTCTCAATCCTCTAACTTTAAAAGCGTATTTTAATTGAGCTAATATGACCCATGTATTGAAAGCAACGGCGCCCCTCCTGATAAAACTTTAGGGTTTCATTATTTTATTACTTGATATATGAGCATATATAGTTGAGCATTAATTGATGCATTAAAAAGTACACTTATTATATTAAATAATACTTGGCAGGAGATTACAGGAGGATTTGCTTAGAATAAATAATTAAAATTACGTCACTAGTTAATATTAATTAGAAGTGGGAGTTTTTTGTTCTTTCTTCCTATAGCAATGCATTATGCTGATGGGTTTAGGGTTTCCAGCTGTCAAAAAGATCGAGTCTATCTTGTGTAAAAATTGACACCATTTTTTTTACAAATTTATAAGAATTGAATCATATGACCAAAAAAAAAAAAAAATCGATAGTTTCCGTTTTCGAAATTCTTTACTCTAATATCCATAATTATTTGTTTAGTAATGTTCCCAAAATTAACAATATAATTAATCGTCACCAACAAGATCTTCAAAACATCATCCAAATCCACACAACTAACAACACTTTGACCACCAAAGTCTTTTTAATTATCTGCAGGCAATGTTGTTCTTATTTAAACATGTAATATTAAAATGAAGTTTCTCGATCGCTTTCATTAGTAATGATTTGTCTATCAAAGAGGCCAGCATACCAAATTCCATTAGGATTTGTGTCGTTGGTTGGTATGAAAGAAATCTCCTAAGACAACTCATTGCTCTGTTGTAAAGGGTTTTTCTTTTTGAAAAACTGATTATCTATTCCATTATTTGCTGTATTATGCGTGTGGTACCACTTAAAGGGAAGATAAGGAAGTAATTAGACGCCGAGTTCTTGTACTATAAGTTAGTGGGCATGAGATACGAATCCTGATCCTCCGGAATACAAAAAAGTTAAGTATACTGTAGAATATGTAATGTTTAAAACTTTATATTGATCACATTAGTTCACCTAAAATACTTCATACTTCAGATCAATCTAGCAGCTCAAATTTATGCCAAAATAGACCACTGCATTTGAAACCAGGTCTCAAATTACACTCTCCAGTAAGAAGATACCCGTTAGTTAAAAAATAAAAGCTTGTTTTGAAAATACACGTAACAATTTAAATATCCTTTATTTTTTTTTATTTTAAAAAAAAAAAACCTTTTGATGAGTATTGAAAATGCTTACTAAGATCCTTTAAATCTTTTGTTGTTCTTCTCGCTCCGTCACTCCTCTAATCTAATATAATACTCGAATAAGGTTATAAACAAATTTCTTAACAGAGGTAGTTGCAACTGTTCACACATTAATGGACACACACAAACATCAGCTGCTTTTGTGATAAACACTGAACTTGTTTAATTTTTTTAATTTGATATTCACATTAATTAGCTTAAACTTATATCAGAATGAAAGCATCCTTAATTATCTTCAGTAATTGCAATCGAAAGGTTTGTTTTTGTTTATTTATTTTATATTCACATTATTTCACCTAAACTTATGTCAGGAATCAGGATGGAAACATCCTTATTAATTTGTCCCTTTTTCTCAATTTTTTTCATTGTCTTTAAATTCTCTGTGCTTGTTTGAACATGATTGATTTAAAACAAAATTATTCTCACATACTTGCCTTATACACCATAAGTCATGATTAAAAAACTATTTTTGAAGGCTGCAATCATTATTCCAAATAAGCCCCTATCTACTTGTTTTCTCAGTGTTATTGTGATTAATAATGTTAAGTGCCTTTCTTATAGTATCAACGGCACATTAATTTGGTGAAAGTCATAGCTTTTAACTATTATAAACAAAAATGACATAATGAAATCCTTTTATTAATTAGACTAATAATCACACTATTTTCATGAATACCCGTAAATCATTCTATTTGCTTCAATATACATGTACAATTATAATTTTAAAATGTTTGACTTACAATAAGATCAGTACTTAATAAGAAAGCTGTTATATGAAAAATTGATCATTTTCTTTTCTTCTATCTTGTTGGAAACATTTTTCTATATAAGATATATTGCCATGTGTAACACAATAAAGTGAGAAAAGGCACAGGAAATTCTATAATTAAAAGCCTGACCAACTATTTGCTTTTATCTTGGCCATCAGTCTCCCATTTATAAAACAGATTTTCGGAAGAATCGTCCACATCGCTCTGACATTTTTTCCACCAAACTTCACCATTTAAATAATCAATATAATTTAAATGCTTTTTAAGTTCACACTTTGCACAGGCATAGATAACAAAATATGGTTCTACCATAATTAAATTTGGCAGAGATTATAAAAACCATGTCTGATGCCTCTAATAATTTTTTATGATTCATAAATGGTTCGACCAGCAACTGAACTTGCAATTTCCAATAATAATATTAGCTTGAAATATGATTGCCACTATAGTAGCATTCTTCCAGGCATTATATTTCTTCATTGTTAAGTCAATACCCTGTGGTTAATTATATAGTGTAATATAATACATCAATGATAGAGTGAGAAGATCAAAAGATATATATATATATACGCACACACACACACACATAATATGTATATCGACCACGTGATGTGAATTGCTTAATCACATCTTTTATATATATTAGTACATTGAACCTTTCAATGATCGTGAAAACCCATGATTATCGAAGGTTAATTTTTCCCGACGACAGTGACTTTGAAGGGGGTGAAATTGTGCAGCGGCCGGTAAAATTAAAGGTGATGAGCCACAAGTTTTGACCCATTCATAACCCAATTAGTTTTCCATCTATGGAAAAAAAAGCATATCTTTTTAATTAACAACTATGAAGTATTATAAGGTGATAATCCCCATAATTAATTGGACGAAGCTGCTAAGCTGTTTTCCTGGAGCATCAACATATTGTTGAATATATAATGGAGCAACAATTGTGGTTGAAGGTAGGAATATAATTTTTATATCACAGGGAAATCTTCACGTTGATACTGTTGATATATTCTATTAGCTTATGTTAGCTTTTTGCGACCAGAAGGAATCTGGTCCATACATTGTATTTGGAAGATAAAAAACCCAGATAATGTCTTGGATGATCTTCATCCAAAAAACAAAAAAGGACAGGTGAAGAAAACCAAATAATTCAGAAGAAAGAGTTGTCAGCTGGCATTATATGACCCACGTTTGGTACGAAACCAGTAATATTTAAAATAAAATTATACCTTTTTAGACTTTTCTATCTATCAAGTATTTTAAAATTTAGCTTGCTTTAACTTTTCCTCTTTGGAGTCATTGCTGCATAATTCGCTGGTTCTCAAATGATCTTAACTTGTTCACTTCAAGTAAATTTTGCTCAAGTTTTTATCAATAACCAATCTGTTAGTAAACTCTCAGGAAGCCAAGCATAAATATTTTAAACTTAACTCATTGAGCCGACTCACATTCAACATTTTGATCGAGTTGATTTCATAGTTCTTAATTGGTTGAGTCAATTTTATACCTCGGATTAAAATTTTATCACTCAAAGGACAACGATAGGTTCTCTTCTATTCAACTGAACCATGTATTGGTTACATTACAGTGTACGACTCTAAAACTAATTAATTACTGAGGAATAGAACTTGTTTTCAAGTTGTTCATAATGACTTAAAATATTATGGATATTGTAATTAAATTTGTTATATTGAGAAAGCTATATATTATTCCTCCGCAGTAGAATTTAATTAATTATTCAGTATGTTAAAAAAAGGATCTAAATTTTCACATATTATACTTTAAGATTATTTAATTATTATAAAAACAAAATTGATAATAAATCAGATAACATTAAATAAAAAAATATTCTGAAAGACATACGGGGCTAGAGATGGATTTTCCCTCATGCGAAAGAGAAATTAAAGTCACTATGCCTTTGATGAGGGAGGAATCTTGAAGGTCTCTATGAAAGAGAGCAAACCCCAAGAAATCTGTGCTTCCTGTAGCCTCCATAGCCAGATTCCAAAGAGCACAGTATGTTTCCTTCACAACAACGAGGCAACAATGAGAGGGTCATCGAATTTTCTAGCCGTCCCCACCACCAGCAGCAGAAAATCTCAGAGGATCTCATTCTGGATGCCGGCCATGCTCATCATCATGCTTCTCTGGACATCATCAATTTCTCCGATAAAAAATTACAAAGTATTAGCCCAAACAAGCTACTTTATGAGTCTTGTCGAAATTCTGATAATAAGGACTACAAGAAGAAGAACGAGAAGCTCATTCACAGAGAGATTGAGAGGCAAAGAAGGCAAGAAATGGCTACTCTCCATGCTTCCCTTAGATCTCTTCTTCCACTCGAGTTTATCAAGGTAAAGTTTCTAAATTCCTAGCTATTTCCATTTCTTCTGTCCCTATGTATACTAACTCTGTAACTCTTTGCAAAATCATTCCTCTAATCTGGTTTTTGAGATTGAGCCAAATTAAAATCCCCTTTCTTTCTCTTGTTTTACTTGGCTTGAACTTTGTTCAAACCTAAGTTCTTCAGATATGGAGATAATTACGTTACCTAATCTGCCCAAGCCTTGGTTCTTCTGATGTCATTTATAACATCAAACGGCCTCACTTTAGATATTATCTACTTTGGGGTCATCACCCACTCATAGTTTTAAAAGGCGTCGAGAGGGCATGAGATGTCCGGATCCTTATAAGGGAAAAAAATTGTATTTGATATTTTACTATAGTTAATTTTAGGGTTTTTGTTGTGTTGGCTTTTTAGGGGAAGCGTTCGATGTCAGATCACATGAATGAAGCGAAGAACTACATAAAGCACCTGCAAAAGAGAATCAAGGAACTGAGCGCCAAGAGAGATGAACTGAAGAAACTAACGGAAAATAATTCTTCGAATCCAGAAGAAACACACGAGTGCGAAAAGTACACATATAGCGGCTTTTTCAGTGTTCACGAGATTAATAACAATGTTGGTGTTGGAATAGAAGTTTCTAGTTCCTTCGGAGAGGAAAGGTTGTTTCCCCTTTCAAAATTACTTAAATTGATGCTTGACGAAGGACTTGCAGTTGTTAATTGTGTCACCAGCCAAATCAATGGAAGATTAATTCACAGTGTTCAGTGTGAGGTACGGAAATTCAAAGGACTATTTTCTATCTTATTTTATTTTTACTTTTTTCACAATGTTTTGATCTATTTAATAATATTTTTCTTTCTTCAATTATTGTACTTGATTCACAGGTTACTCACAGTTCCGACGACGACCGTGCAGACCTACCCGCGCTGAGAAGGAAAATTGTCGATCTAGTCCCGTCATTTAAATGTTCTGATTAATTAGGCTTACGTTAAAATTAATTTGGGTATTGACAAGACAAGAAAACGCATGAACATTTGTCCTTTTCTAACTGGTTAATTAGTTAGTACTACTTTTGATGTTTGGGTGAATTTGCTTGAACTGTTTCACGTCACCTTGATTTTGTTTCAGACCCTTCTTTTTCTGAACTGAGAAAATCAGAGAAAACATTTAACTTACTGTAAGCCTTGCCCTCTCAGTTTTCTCAGACAGATAGATATATAGCTAGTGACAATTCGATTTCTGTCTTTGTTGATATATAAATCTGTTATGTGTGCTGTTATAACTTCACAGCGTTAATTGGTATAGTTATATATAAAATTGTTTTTTTATTTACTGTGAGGTTTTTAGATGATTTCCTTCACACTTAGTATATGTTACTATTAGGAAGCTTCTCTGTCATTTTGCATGTAAGTTTGACATAGAATCTGAATGTCAGAAAAATTTGCATAAAAAGTTATCGGTTTTGTGTGTTTGTGGATAAGAGCACGTTTTCACTATATGGGTTGAAAGGGATGGTATTAAAAAACCACATCAAACACATGCTTTCGATTTTGATATATTTATCCACACATTCATTTTTATTTTTTCAATAAATTTTTGTGAGATCTAGGTTCTGTATTCGATCCTATGTGTGATCAGGTGAGTATTTTTTTTTTTTTTTTTTTTTTTTTTTTTTCTGGGAAGTTGTAGCTAAACTTTCTGGTACTTGCTGAATCTGATCTGATTCTTTGCCCCATATGTAAGATAATGTCTTTAAAACTTTAAGTAACCAATGTGAAAGAAAAGTTTCATATGGCAGTTCCAATGCAGGATGGTTTTATATATACAAGGAATGAACTAAATTATCATTAAGAAAACTTGTTAATTACTATTTGAGGGAAATAGGCAGGGAAGCTTGTTCCTATAGAAGTTGGATTAGTTGTGCATGCATGCTCATCTGAACCTATAATATATATCATTGCTTTTGATACGCACACTCACACACACAAGCGATTGTGGTGCTGAGTAAGAATGAAGATTTAGAAAATCATTGAAAAGAAAATGAATGGTATGGTCTGTTGATGAGAAGCAATGATTGGTTGTGTGTGAGCTGCCATAATCTGATATATATGGTGCATGTGCTGTTTGATACTTTGAGTATTACTATTATTATTATTGTGGTTGATCCACAAGTGACCTTCACATGTGTGTGTGTGTTATATTGTTAATTAACTGTCAAAGTATAATATTCCAATCCTGTACGTACCTGCTCGTGTTATACAAGAGATTCTCCATTATTCTCCTACAGCTAGCCTGCCTCTGCTGATCACAACTTGCTTGCTTTCTCAAATAAGGTTTTTTTTTAAAAAAAAAACCATTTCCCAAATACATACAGATATATACACACACACAAACATAATTAAGAAGCTTCAAATACATACTACTACTATTTGATAGTTTTATTTGTCATCGTCAAACTTATTCAAATACTACTACTCCTATTTAATAAGTTCTACAAGCTCTATCTCCGCCTCAACTTATTATTCCATGTTTAGAGTTTGAATCCGTGTGAATATAAAAAATGCCTTTGGAAGAACTACACCCATTTAGGCTTAACAATGCTTAAATCTGACCTCATTATATAATCAGCCATGTATCCAAAAGAAAAATGTAAAGCCGCTTCTGATCTTCCACCTGAAGAAGCAACTAAGTTAAAACATTGACACTTTTATTTTTCCCAGATTGATACCTCCTCTCTCTCACACCCACACACGCACACTAGTCATGATATACTCTTCCTTGGTACTACTATCTTACCAATGATATATCTGTTAAACTTAATTGTTTTGCTTATCATGTTTTATACATTACTATAATCAATAAATTTAATTAATCAAATTCGAATTTTGTAATCAAGTTTTCAATTTTTTTATATATGGTACTTGGGAGAAGCTTCAAGGGATAAAATAAATAATTTCCTCAAGATTAAAATGCATCAAATCTCGCAAGTTAATAACGTTATTAAGAGGTAAGGTGGCTATTAAATGGTATATTTTGATAGATATTTATAGCCTTTTTAAGTTGAGAACAAATGTTGATACAACAAATTCCATTCCTATTAGCTTAACCGAACATGATACTTATACATTTTTTGAGTCATATAACTAAAGATAGCAAAATGAACATTATCATTTTGGCCCGAAATATTCAATTCTATTACTCTCTCCAATCCTTTGATATAAGACATATTTTGAAAGTTGATCTTAATCTTATATATAAGACATAATTTTCATATTTATCAATCTTTTTCCTAATTTATATATCTCTATCGACACTTCCTCAACCAAAATCAAATAGAAAAAAATAAGAAACTAAGGAAAATGATTAGGGTATTTTACAAAATACATCTCATATTAAATAACTCAAATAAATTCCTTAATCTAATCAAATTAGATAAATATATCTTATATTAAGGACCGAATAAGTGTTGTGCAACATATTAGCCAAAATCCTCCTCCTCCTTCTTATCCCGAGAACGACATGCATGCTAGAGAGGAGATAGTTAAGACGAGCTTAAGTAATAATACGAAGGAATTCTGAACCTTTTAAGTTGGTTAATATTTTATATATATATATATATATATATAAGTTGGTTAATATATGATATCATTAAAACCCTAAAAATGGCTAATGAGCTACTAGTTGAGACGACCCTGGTCAATTAGTACTTTAGTAGCATGCGAACTGAGTTCATCTTCAAAGTTAGTATGGGCTCTATGGGCCGAGCCCATTTGAATACTAGTATGAAACAAAAGAAGGAGAAAAAACCGAAAATCCCCCTCAAGGCCCAAGTAAGCAAGATATTATAAAAAAGAGTCTAAAGAAAAGTCATATATCAGAAAATGCTCTTGGGCCTTTTTTGGTATTATTTCAAAAACGTTAATAACTATATCAATACAACATTAACAACTAAATCAATACACGCTAACAACTATATCGGTACAACCAGGAGCGGAGAGAGGGGAGAGCTAAGGGTGGCCTCGCCCTCCTAAATTATAGAAAATGACCCAAATTTTTAAGAAATTGCATTTCAGCCTCATAAAAATTTTAATATTTTCACTTTAGTCCCTACTAAAAGTTTCGTGGAGGGACTAAAATGAACATCTTGAAATGTTTATAAGTCTTAGATGCAATTTCATGAATATTTAGGTTCTATTCTATAATTTTCATCCCCCCTAATTGCAATTCTTGGCTCATCCCCGATATAAATATTAAGAACTAAATCAATATACGCTAACAACTAACACCTTTTCTGACATATAACTTTTTTTAACAATATCTTGCTTACTTTGTCCCCTGAGGGGGATTTTCCACACACACACACAAAACGGCTGTCAAATTTAAATACACATGGAAAAGGAGTAATGCCTGTCACGTGGCTTCTGTGAACGTTTTTATGCGACTGTATCTGTATGGGGGAGTTAAGACGGAAGAGTGATACCGACGGCCACCACCTTTTAGGCATTTAATTTGGCGATATGCCTCGACCTCAGTTTTGAACCAAGTGATGAAGCCAACTTCTCATAAGTCCATTAAGAATAATTCTATTGTGCTTTTGATGAGAATAGTGGAAAACAAGAGTTGTTACGTACAGCTGATTCTATATATTTGCAGAAGGCTTGGCTCTTCTAGATGATGTTACCTTTGAATCACATAACCAAGTTTTGATTAACTGTATTAACAAAAAGTGAACATCATCTGATTGGAGATGTGAGGCTCTCTTTAAGGATATTATTTTATCAAGAGAATTAATCAGGAATCGTACGTTCTTGTGTTTGGATATATAGCTGGGAAAGCAAATTTGGTTGGATTACTAAAGGCTAAAGCTTCTTTAGAGAGGTCTTGCTTGCTTTTGATTAGTTGAAGAAGATTTAGGCTGCGGACTTGAAGATACTAATAGTGGATTTGGGTTTATGAGTCTCAAGACTCAAAATATGTTCTTTTGATCTTGTACTGTTATTTTGCTTTCCAATCTTTCAGACTTTATCTGTTTATTTTGACTGTAGACTTTCAGTTATTTTATATGAAATGGAATTTGTTGGCAAAAATAAAAACAACTTCTCATAAGTCACATCCCTGATTCAATATATATATATATATATATATAAAGTGTGCACATTTATGCTATATATACAATATCAATTATTACCCAAAAAATATAAAATAAAATTATATATGAAAAGGAATGTATATTTTGTTTGCAGAAGAGATTGTGCATGCATGCAGTTAGTTATGGTATATGTATAAAAAAGGAATGTAACCAACTTTATGGGAATAAAAATTTATCTCACCAAATCCTAGCAAATTTACAAAATCTGCAAAACCGGAGCTTCCTAGCTCAACAATCACACATACTCTGTAGTCTGTACTAAAAGTTAGTTAAGATTTTGATTTTCTTGAAAAAATAAAATCTTTCCGTACAAGAATTTCAGCGAACGATTTTCCCAGACTTGAAGGGAAATGGAGATGGTGATGACGAAGACAAATATTCCGTCGGCAATTGCGGTGGCTCCATCGCACCGCAGAGAATTCTCAAAACCTCTTCCATGGAAGGACGAGGAGACGGTGACTTTACAAGACAAAGCAGAGCCACCTTAATACAGAGCAGAGCCTGCTCTTTCTCCGGCATCTTCATACACATACTCTGATCCACCAGTTCTAGAAGCTTTCCATTTCGAGCGCAATGGCGTGCCCAGTAAATTAGATTCCCTCTCTGAATCTCTGACAATGGTGAACCTATCTCCACCTCAATCGGCCGTTTTCCTGAAACTATCACAAGCAATAGAACCCCAAAACTGTACACATCGCATTTCTCTGTCATTTCTCCGCCGCCATGGCTGCACTCTGGAGCTACGTAACAAACTGTTCCTTTCAGACTTGGAGTACTACTGATTCCCCCACTCTTTGGAATTTGAATTTCTCCGCTTAAAGAATCATGGCTGTTCCTTCTAATTCCGTCAAACCACCAATCAATACTCCTAGCACCTTTCTTCTTAATCTCTCTGTCAAATGCTTCTTCATCACTGTAAAATCCCTTTTTCTTGTTCTTATTTTCCTTCTTGCTCTTATTCTTTTCATCGTCTTCCTTCCTCCAACAATCCTTCATTGATCTGCTCTTCAACCTTTCAACGTTCTTCGTACCCCTGTCGCGATTTACCGGCGATGTTTCTGACATGGATTCTGTTTTCTCCTCGAAACCAGTAATTACGCTCTCTGTTTCCTCAACCACTGACCCAGAATAATCAATTCCACTGAAAATATCAAAATAATGGGATTCCGATTTCAACCGAGCGAGACCGAAATCGGCAATTTTCGCTGAGAAAGAAGCGTCCAGTAGAATATTACTCGGCTTGATATCTCCGTGAATCACAGGTGGGTCGCAAGAATGAAGGTCACGGATTCCTTTAGCTATATCGATAATTATGGCGAAACGTTTCTTCCAATCCATTAGTTCAGGGCTCTTCCGTCGTAACAGAGCATCTTGAAGACTTCCGTTGGGCATTAGATCGTACACCAGCAAGAATCTCCGTCGATTCCTATCGGAGGCGGAGCCAATCGCGACGGCGATGTGTTGGGAACAAAGCTTGGAGGCGAAGAAAAGCTCGTTGTGAAACTCACGCTCGCCTTGGAAAGAGGCAGAGTCCATGAGCTTGACGGCGATGGGCTTTCGGGTAAAGGGCAGCACACCGGAGAAGACAGGTCCGAAGCCTCCGTTTCCGATGCGGGTGGAGAAGGAGGCGGTGGCGTGGCGGAGGGAGGAGTAGGAGAAGCGATGGGGAGGCTTTGACTCGGAATCGGAGGAAGGGGTGGTGCGTTTTCTGGTGCGCCGGCGAAAACAGAGGGAAGCGAGAAAAAAGAGGGAACAAGTTGGTGGATATGAGTCGACCGAAACCACCTCAGAAGGCGTCGTTGAGGAGTGGCGCCGCCGGGATGGCATGGTGGCTACAGTTATGGGGATTGAGGTTCAGAACAGTTCATGCTCCGGGGATTAGCTCTGAAAATGATGGGACAGTATTGTATATAAATGCGCGAAGGAGCAGAAGGGTCGCTGCAAAAATCATCTTGAAATTGTGAACAGTTTTAATTTTGTTGTGGATAAGCAATTTTTTTAAGTATTTATCATTTATTCATGCATCACTTGAACATTAGCATCATAAATACATTAAAAGATTATATTCGTTCGATATGTGTGTATGTCTTTTTCTTTTTTTCGTTTTTTGCTTTATGCCATCTCCACAAATTGGTAATGATTTTTTCGGGAGTTCTATTATTATATTCATCTTCTAAAAACAACGCAATTAATTTCAAAGCATAAATGTTTATTTAACATCAAATTTATCAAAAAATTCGGTATACTACTCGTAATTTTTATTTGGCTGTTTTTGTTTCAGATTCATTGATTCCCGAATACAATACAATATATGCATGATGACTAGAAAATCTAAATCTTTTCCTAAGTTCACAATATGTGCATATATATATTCATAAAGGCTCTCTGGTATTTTTCTTTTATTGCAAATGGAAAATAAAAAGTGACATTTCTCACACTATAAAGACAAAAAAAAATTTCACTCAACTTGTGATCACATGAGGTAAACAGAATCATCTAACTTTTTTTTTTAATTAAAAATATCCACAAGTGAATTTAATAGTTGAAACTAATCTCTTTATTAAACTCTTGTTCTCATAGGTGGGGTTTCTTACAATTTCAACCTACAATTTATCAATAAGTCTTAAAGTATACTCCGTTTAGTCCTTATTATAAAGATCAATTAATAATTGTATTTGGTCCTTTTTATAAAACACTTGCTTGTTTTCAAAAAGTATTGATTATTTTTTTTATGTATGCCATAATTAATAAGGGTAGTAGATGAGACTAATAATTAATATAATATTAGAATTTAGTGCAATTAGTAGGGGTATAATTGAAAGTTACTTAAATAGTATGACAACTTTATTGAATTTAATTGTTTTTATTGGTTTACGAGAATTGTTAGTTGGTGTCTTATAATAAGAACCAAAAGGTAATTATTTAAAGTATTAATCAATGCTTCAAGTAGTAAGTGTTATCAGATCAGATTTCTCTCATCATCCCTTATAATCACTAAATCATACTCGTTCAATCAATTTAAAATATCAAAATATTATTTTAATTTTTATCTTATCTTTTTAACTAAAAGTTCAGATGGACTCAAAAGAGATAATGGGGGAAAATCATGAGGAAGGATCTGCTTCGTAAGAATTAGTCACTGAATTTCTAAATTTCTGCTGTAACTTTTGGTACATTTTCTTTATCGATTCTCGTACACATCACTTGAAAAATTAAAAAGAACAAACAAACAAAAACAATTAAGAGAGAGACCTTGTCATTATAAACCCATTTATGAGAAAATACTCCTATATGGCAAACATAATTGAGTGAAAAGATGAAAAACATGAGAAGGCATTGGGAAATGAGAAGGTGTTGAAATTTTGGAATAATGATGAGGCAATGAAGAGGGAAAAAAACAAAGATGGAAAAAGAAAGGAAAATGATAGTGGAAAATTAGGTAAAAGGTTTTGGAGGCTTTTATTGACTTTTAAATAAAGGGTTCTTCCTTTATTCTCATGATTTATGACTATCCACACAATCCCTAGCCAGTGGTGGATCACCAAAATGGAACCATTTAGTCCCTCTTTTTTTGGTACCTTTTTGACCTTAACAAACATAAAACTTCAAATAGAACCACAAATTATGGAAAAATTACTTTCTGAAATTTGAATTAAGTGTGTTCATGAGCATTCGTCTCATCCTAATCTCGATCCAATAGTTACACGAATGGGATGGGTGTCACATCTCGAGATACTATATATATATTTACATAATTTTTTTCTTTATTTTAGTAGTTCACTTTTAAACACATTTCAATACTTTATTCTTAGGAAAATAACCCTATATGGCTAAACACCTAATTTCTTCCATCCAGCGACACCCATTTGTAGCTTGATGAAGATGAGAAGACAATCGACTAACTTATGATTTGAAGCTTGTTTTTACCTCTCGATTATGTCTCGTCCTGATCAGAATTGGAATGTCTTTGAGTTGAGACATGCACAAAAAAATTCGTCTCATTCTTGTTCATTGGAATGGGACAGGGTTTTCTTGATCTTTTTTCGTCTCGTGAACACTCCTAATTTAAATCTCAAAAACATTTTTTAAAAAACAAATATATACATATATATATATATATGTGTGTGTGCGCGCGCCAACCTTATTTGAGTTGTGTTGAAGGTATATAATTATTTATCTATTTTTTAAAAGGGAAAAGTATTTCTCCAATCACTAGATATCAGTTATCTTCCAATGATCTCTAAAACTACGTCGTTTTGAATTAATGAATGGTGTGTTTGTAATTTTAGGTGAATTAATGAAGAGCACAAAATTACAGAAATACTCTTCATTAATCCAAAACGACATAATTTTAGGGGTTATTGAAGATAACTTATCTCCAGTGACTGAAAAAATCCTTTACGCTTTTAAAATATAAGGATAGTTTGTACGATTTCAATAAAATTTAAGAGAAATATAGAGTGTATTGCGTGTACATGAGTAATATTAAGAACAAAGTACCTTCCTTGTCACTACTTTTGTTATCATGTACTACCTTCGCTTATAATTATAGGAACACTTTTATAGTATAATTTGCACTATAAAAGTGTTTTTATAATTAGGATTGGAGAGAGTATCATCACTTTCTAATTGGTTTCTATTTCCTAATTGAGAGTTTCTTCTTCCAAATTTGAATATCCTTACATATATCTAGTTTATTTTTCATTTTAAGATAATTTAAATTAAAAAAAAAAAAAAAAAAAAAAAAAAAAAAAAAAAAAAAAAAAAAAAAAAAAAATCTAGCTAGACCTGTGTCGTTTTACCAAAGAGAAAAGGAATTTTATGTTGTTGAATGTTGAGTTTGGACAGGTCATCTTTAAGTGGCTTTTTCCAATGGAAGTCAAATTACGCTCAAAATAAACTAAGCAACAATTTGAATAGGTTCACGTGTCACTTTTTATTTATTTATTTTAATAGCCGAAATGCGCCTGCAGCTTCATCCTCCGACCAAGGCTTTGAAATGTGAAGATATTTCTTACAATGTCTATTTTCATTTTTCATTTTAAACTTCTAATGATGAACCCTTTCAATTTCTATTGATTAATTTAGCTATATTAATAATTTTAACTGATATTAAAAATTACTGGAGATCTCATCTCACAGATAAACTGAAAAATATTATCTGAACTATTTCCAGGGGACTTATACTTTGATGGAAAGATACTCAATCCAGTGAACAATCCGAGCTTCTCGAGCCTCATCCTATGTTCATATGCTCAAGGACATTTTAGGATTCAAGCATTTTCCCAATCAAGACTTGCAATACTGGCACACCTATACTAATTTTCAGTACTCTCTCAACTGGATCGTGATTTTAATTCTATTCTGACGCACAGGTTCATCTAAAAGAGGCAAGTATTAATATATTTAAATTTATTTTATTTTATTTTTGGTAAAATAATTTTATGCTTGCTATTTGTAAGTTTATATGTGTGTGCACGCCCGTACGGGAGCAACTCAAAATTATAATTGTAATTTTACTTTTAAAATGCATAATTTAAAATAAAAGGGATATATCACCAAACACTTGAATCGATTGTTTCATTTAACCAATGGTCCTATGTTCCAAAGATAGTGAAGTTCTCTTATTGTGGGTCTATATTCCAGAGAAATAGATTAGTTAGTTGTTAATAGTTCCAAATATTGATATAAAAATTCAAAAGATAAAAAAGATATCAAATAATCTAATTAAGCTTTTATAAAAAGTAATGTGTAATTTAGGTCACCGCGTAAGGGGTTTACTTTGGTATAAAAAAAGATGAGCTTTTTAAATTAATGGGCATAACGCGCGATTATTAAAAAGCAAACGTGAGATTCTCCCTAATAAAAAAACCAATACACGGAATGAAAGGACGTGTTAATTATTATGCACTTGTCTTCATAAAGTTATCAACTAACTAATTGAATGGGTTCCGCTTTAGCATGAGATAGTGTTTTTTTAAAAAGTCATATTGTATATATAATTTGTGTTTGTGTTTGTAATTTGTATATGTACATATACATGTGTGTGTGTGTGATACATACATACATATATATATCTCTCTGTGTGTAGGTATGTATATATGTTATGTGATAATTTGAGATTAAAAGTAAATTTGCTAAAAAGCAGTAAAATTACCATTACAAAAATTACAAAACACTGAAATGTTTAATTAAACTTATCCCCTACAAGTTACTCTCTAATTCTATCACCAATACGATTCATTGGTGTTGAAGATAATGTATGGATATTTTACAAGGAGAATGTATATTTGGTACCACGGAATTAGAAAAATTTCGATTTCTATTTTTACTATATAAAAAAAAGCTGGAATTGAATCCCATGTGCTAACTCAAGGATTTTTTTTTTTTTTTGAATTTTTTCCCGTTTCTGAAAGCCTTAGTTCTCAGTATATCAGTATTATCTGCTCCTTAGATTCCAAGTATGCTCTGCACCTAAACCCTAAACCCTGATACATCCACCCCTAACTGCACACTAGTGAGGGTGGATGTATCGAGATCCAAATGACATTGGGGCTAGAAGATCTCGCACACGCCCACCAATAATGTCATCGGGACCTTGATCTATCCTATCTAACCTATGCTGGATAACCGAGAAAGTTTGATAAACCGAAAATTATTATCTTGGGGATGTTACGGGAAATACATACATTGATGGGGGGATGCTTAATCCAGTGGACATGATCCGAGCTTTTTCGGGACTTATCTCTTGCCCATGCTCAAAGACACTTTAGGATTCAAACATCTTCTCAATCAAGGCATATAATACCTGGCATATTCGGTATCTAATTTTCGGTACTCTCATATCTTGGATCGTAATCCGATTACGTTCTAATGCACGGAGTTCCTCATGAAGAGGCAAGTGCGAGCATACTTGGAATCTAAGGAGCAGATAATACTGATATACTGAGAACTAAGGCTTTCAGAAACGGGAAAGGGAGTTTAGAAAGAAGTCATAGGAAACACACTCGGATATTATTGATCAACTGCGATCTGGTTACAACTGAACACAAAGTCTGCTTATATAGAGAAGCAGAGTCATTACAAGACAAAGCTGGAAAGAAGACGATTACCCGGTAAAAGTAGTGGCTTCAAATAAAAACTTGACAGGCGTGATACATGATAATACGACATTATTAACTTCACGCCTGAAAAGTAAAGGTCACGTAATATACATCGAAAACACATGACTTAAAACTCGGAAAACCCATTTGGAAACGGGTTGCCGAGCAGTCTGGAAACACTAGCTATGGGGACCACCCTTTGCGATTGATTCGTGACCGGGAAAGAGATTGTTGTTGTCCGCATCATCCTTGTCATAGTAGTTGAATTTGGAGATAGCCGAGTGGATCAAAATCATCGTGGTATGGATGCGGGCCAACCGGGTTATCTCCCGAACCTTGGTCTTGGGCTGTGGTTGAGAACAATGGGGTGGATACCGAGACGAGCCTACTGGGAGACAAGGATAAGCGTGTGAATTGGTCCTCATCTTCATAAGGGTCTTGAGAGTCTTGAAGAATATTTCCCGAGAGTCAAGGGAAGTTCCGCTTGTGAGGAAGAAGCATAGTATGATGACACATAATGAGGCTCGGTTGGTACAATTCATCATGTGCGTATGCCTTATCTTCACTCGGGTACGGGGCCAAGAATAGTACAGTCTTTGGAAACAGATTTGTTGTAGTTGGCAAGGATGAGACCGAGTTCTTTCCATTGTGCTGGGTCCGGTCGAACCCAATCAAGAGATTCAGTCCAAAGTAGGGCATTGGTCTTTAGTTCTACACCATCTGGCTTCTGTGCATGATAAGACCTGCTAAGAAAAAACACACAAGAAAATCTTTTTTGTTTTGATTTTTGAAGGAACCAAAGATTATTTTTTTCTATGACATTAAACAAAGAACCTCTCCAGAAATGAAGAGGGCAAAGAGTGTGAGGAGTCGACTAGGGCGAGAATCTTCATTGTGATTACGAGATGTAATGGTAGACAGGTAAAGGGGCTAAGGCAATGGAGCTGGTATGGAGAATAGTCATTGTCCAGACATACCATAAAAGTTCATTAGGTATGGCACCTTGAATGAACAGGACAGTAGTGTATGGACGAGATAGGGCTAAAATCTTTGGATTTTAGGAATGAGATCAGTTCTATTGAATAGAAGATGGAGCCAAGAGTAGAGGTGCTCATTGGCATATTTTTGGAAATCTGTGAAGGAGTGGAGATCAGAATTAGGAGGGAGGACAGTTGCTTTAGTGCAATAGGGCATGGTGGTAGGAGGATGGCTTTACGAGAGGGTAAGGATGTAGAGAATCTGTGGGTGAGGAGGAGGAGTCTTTTGAGGTCCGGAAAGGAAGTCTCGCAAGGATGTTTTGGGGACCCTTAAGGTGTTTAACTGTGAATTTATAGCGTGAAAATCAGTCTTTCCACCGAGTAATGGCTGGGCATCTCGCGTAACTTCTTTTTTGGATCTAGCATCTTTGGAAAAGATGTGTTGTCCATTTCTTGTGAAGTGGTAGGGGCTCGAGATGAAAGCTAAACTTTTCAATTCCACGTTTGTGACAAGGATTTCTTTATAGGTAGCATGATAATGTTTCTACGAGTCCTTGAATTGGCCACTTGCATGCCCACAAGTAATCTCGTACTCCATTAACTTCTTCAAGAAGTATTGCACCCCAATAATCTTCACTAGCATCGGTTTGTAGGATCTTGTGTCCTTGATCTGGAATCTTTAGTGGTGGAGGATTTTGAGCAATCATTTTGAGGGTAATTACAAGATTTGTCCGCACTGTGACCATGGTGGTGGATTCTTTTTTAACATTTTGTACAGTGTGGCTGGTATGATGGGACAATTGAGGGATAAAGTCTCTCAAAAAATTAACAATCCCGAGAAATTGTTGGACTTGTTTATAAGAGAGATTTTCATCGGGAAATTTGAGCAAATCCCGAGCAATATGTGGGCTGGGGCTGTATTTACCGTTGTTGAAGTGCATTCCAAGAAAGTCAACTGCGTGATTCCAATATCACTTTTCTTAGATGAGAGCATTATGCCATGTTGGGCTATGATTTGGTAGAAATGGACCGAAGCAATTGATGTTCTTCTTGATTCTTTCGAGAATAGTAGGATATCATCAATATAGATGAGAGCATTATTGATGATGGGCTCAAATATTTTAATCATAGCTTTCTCGGAACAATGAAGGGGCCACCTTGAGGCCAAAGGGCATGACGGTCCACCGATATTGAGCGTTAGGTATACAAAATGCTGTCTTGGGCCTATCTTATGGGTGGATCCCAAGTTGCCAAAATCCTGCTTTAAGATCAAACTTTGAGAAAACATGGGCCGAGCCTTTCAACTGTGCAAATAAAGTCGTAGGCTTAGGAAGAGGAAATTTGTCATCTTGAAGAAAATGATTAAGAGGCTTATAATCAATAACAAGCCTTTTCTTTCCTCTTTTGATCTCAGATCTTTTTTCAACATAGAAAGCTTGACAAGCCCATTCGGACTTTGTTGGTTCAATGAGACCTTGTTTGATAGTGCAAGACATTCTTCCCGAGCTAGCTTTAAGTCCTCCGGATTCATACCGGATGGGAGGCTTTTGTAGGATTAATATCCTCATTCCTCTTAAAAGGAAGACTAATGAAGAAATCTTGATTTTTCCATAATGGGGAAGGATGTGGGAATTGGTCATGGTCGCCAAGACAAGATCGTAACAACTGATCTTTTACGCCGAATCGTGGTGGAGCATTCTGTAATTCATAGAGAGAAGGAATTTCTGTCCAGGGACTGAAGTTGGATTTCCACCTGATCCCTTTGGGGAGTATAGTCAAATTCTTGGTGTGATAGAAGACATCAAAACCAAGAATAATATCTTTTCCTGGAAGTTCACTTCCTAGCACCTTGATTTTTAAGGTACATCCTGGGAAGAATTTAATGCTAATCTTTCTTCTGGTGATCAAATCAATTTTGAATATCTTTCCATCAGCAGTATAGAAGTACTGATTATGAGGTACCCATTCTTCGATAGGAAGGATATGTGGTTTCATCACTGTATGAGATGAACCTGTATCAATGAAGGCTATTGCAGTAATGGGCTTTGAATATTTTTCTGGTAGGACTTGGACTTGAATGTTTGGCAATGGAGCCGTCAGGTTAATCTCAGGATTGGAATTTAAAGAGCCAAGACATCCAATGGATGGAGTTTGGGGAGAAACTTGCTGGACAAGATTGATAGTTCCAGGGGAGAAATCTTCTTCTTCGGAGTGATAATCTTCTTCAGATTCAGAAAAGGATGAGTCTGTTGATTCAGCATAAGAAGGAAGAACATATTGCGTTTCGGCCCCGTTCATCTCCGTTCTTCAAGATAATCTTCAATATCTCGCGTATTATCTGAAATCATCAAGATCTTCTGAAGTTTCTGCATTAGCTTGACATCACCTTTTGTCTTTTTTGGACAATTTTTTGCAAAATGTCCCGGCTTTCGACAAACAAAACACCTGGAGCCTTTGGAGAAAGGTTTTCTAGACTTGAAAAATCTAGGTTTCTTTCTGAATCTCGATCGCCTTGATTTTTTATAAGGTTTCTGGAACGGTTGAGAATAATGACGATAATGAGATTTCTTCTTGGAAGGACAATAACAATCCTTCCGGTCTTTGCATTTGATCTTGAGATAAGGCTTCTTGCATGCGAGGCTTGAACTTATGAGCTTTCTTTTGCATATCCTTGAAAAATTTATGTTGCTCGCAGAGTTTATCAAGGGCATTGAGAGCAAGTTGGTACAATTCTCCTATAGAGATGTCAGACATATCTCGTTGGAGAGCGTTAATACTTCTGTTAAGTTCCGCCTCGAAGCTCATCGGAAGGGAGGCAATAAAAGTATGCCTCAGGTTTACATCATTTCCTCCATTTAGCATGTGGTATTTCTCCATTATTCGATGGTAATGAGTCTGGAGATCCCGTCTTTTTAGAGAGCAGCATTTCATCTCAAAGAATTCTTGCTTCTCTCTTTTCCGAATGATATTATGATCTCCAATAAATTCTTTATGAATAACACCAAGGAGGAGGGCATGGTCTTCCACTTGGACCGCTTTGAAGCTTTTGATATGGAGAGAGATTTTGAAACCATGCTCCGAGGGTACCAGGTGAATCGTGAAACAAACTCCGCAACGCTTGCCCGAGAGGAATTTGATTTGCCGTGATTTGTAAATCTATCCAGCATCGATTCTTCAAGGCGAAATCGCCATTTATCATAAGGAGTATTATCAAAAGTGAACCATGGACCATTGGTAGGCTTGTAGTCATGGTTCTGTCCTCGAGGTCGATCTTTAGGGTGTTCAACAAATGATTCATCAAATTCTTCTTCTTCTTCTGCACCTGGTCGGACCATAGCAATTCTTGAGATATCAGCCATTTCAGCTTCAGAGCTAGCATCAGAATGAATTTGGGAAAAACCTTCTGACTGTGATTCTTCCGAACTGGATGAGTCGTGTAAAGGAGCGAATTGGTTTGGACTTTGTAGGATTCCTATATGAGAAGGATTACTGGATGGCGTATAATACTGGCATATTCAGTATCCTAATTCAGATTCATGGAATTATATTTTTTCCCTTCTCACTTTTCATCTTTATTCACAAAACTCAAAACTCCATGAACACAACTCCAGTTATTAAAACCTAGCTATAACCCACCACCGGCGAGGACAAGCACAAACCACCACCACTGCAAACGAGCACACAACACAACAGCCTCTTCTTCTTCCTCATTATTCTCCGACGAGCACATCTAGCATGATTTGGGTTTGGGTTCATTAGAGATTCAGAAGATAGGAGGAAATCACAAAATCACAAATTGAATCCGATCGATGGCGGCTTGTGCTCCCAAATCCGGCTTCAACAGCGAATTTCATTGACGAGAAGATAATCAACTGACTTATGATTTGAAGCTTGTTTTTATCTCCCTATTATGTCGCGTCCTGACCAAAATTGGGATGTCTATGAGTTGAGACATGAACAAAAATCTTGTCTCGTCCCTGTTCATTGGAATGGGATGGGGCTTTCTTTATCTTTTCCCTTCCCATGAATACTCCTAATTTAAATCCCAAAAACATTTTTCTAAAAAATTTGCATGCTTGGTTATTATTACCTCTAGTTGACTTTTTTTAAAGAGATTAAGGAAGCTAAATAAGTTATTTAATCATTTCATATGTTGTATATCCTTAAATTATATATTACTCACTCCGGTCCTAATTATAAGACATATTTAACCGCTTTTGGGGAGATTAAGGAAATGAGTTAAATTAGTTAATTTTACTCATTTTCCTAAAATGCCCTTATATAAATTTAAAATGACAAAAGTAAAAATGAATCAACAATCCTTACCACATACCTCTCCCACCTAGAATTTTTCTTTCCACACACTTTCTAATTGAAATAATGGTCTGGCTATAAATACATATATGTGTGTGTGTGTGTGTGTGACATGCACGTGTGCACAAGCACACACACGTATATATATGTTTGTGTGTGTATATTTACACACATATAAACACACACCCACGCACTGAGCCACTGACAGATATATATACATATATATATGGGTGTTTGTGAATATATATATCTACACACATATGCATATACACACACACACACACACATATATATATATATATATATGTTTGTGTGTGTATATTTGTGTGTGTCCACACACACACATATATATATTTGTGTGTGTGTGTATAGACACACACATATATAAACACACACACACACACAAATATATATGTTTGTGTGTGTGTATATCTACAACACACATATAAACACACACCCACACCCATATATACATATTCGTGTGCGCTACATATACACACACACAACCGTGTCTGTATACACACACACAACCCCGTGTGTGTGTGTGTGTGCATGCATGCGTGTGTGGCTGTGTGTGTGTACTCAACAATTTAAAAGTTTCATTGACTAGAAGAGTTTAAGAGTTTATGCACCCATATACATATACTCACCAAAAACCAAATACATTTAAAAGAATAAATAGGTGTATTTTAAGAACAAATTGACAAAAATTAAAATGTTGTCCTATAATTAGGACTAAAACCAACTCTCAAATATTGTCTTATAATTAAGACCGGAGGGAGTACTTTATTGGCCAAACTAATTAGTTTGAATTAAAAAATACAAATACAAATACTCTTAAGTAATTTAATTAACTTTTTTAATCTCTTTAAAAAAATTAACTAGGTCTTATAATTATGACCAAAAGAGGTATTATATAATATCTCCACTCGCGTGTGTGTGGTGTGTGTGTTTCAGACCGTCGGGCGTGCATGGATGGAATTTAAGTCGACCGTAGTTATGCCCAAAATGTAATTAATTCAACTTTTTCTTTTTTTTTCGTTGGGTCTTTTTAAAATTTTAATCGATATTTATCCTTTTTAAAAAATAAACCAGGCAGATTTTGTAAGAGAAAAATGATCAAGGCTAACCATGGATCTTGATGGGGACGGAGATGTAGAAAATGGGCGTTGTATGTTCGGGATATTTAATTACAATTAATTATCTTTTTTCTTTTCTTTTTTCTTTTTTTTTTTGCCAACGTATAATAAATTATGATTAGGGGTCTTTTCATGCACATGAATGATGAATGGATGGAATTACCTCGCTCGCATTGGAAAGGTTAATTATCAATTATTTGTTTGGTCTTTCTAAGCTTGTGAGTTCAATTTGTCGACTTTTTTTTTGTAAGGGATAAAAATGGGGTCCGTGTTTTTTATCAAGGATTAGAAAGGATAGTTACTCAAGAACAAAATACGTACCTTGCTTGTCACTATTTTTGATACTGTCTCCGGTTCTAAATATATAACAAAGTTTATAGTGTAAAATTGTACTAAAAACTTTGTCATGAATTTAAGACCGGGGATAGTATCATGTATTACTTTTTAATCGGTTGCTATTTCCTAATTGAGAGTTTCCTCTTTCAAATTTGAATATCCCTACATATATCTAGTTTAATTTTCATTTTAAGATAATTTTCTTAGATTATAGCTAAACATGTGTAGTTTTACCAAAGAGGAAAGGAATTTTATGTTGTTGAATGTTGAGTATGACAGGTCATCTTTAAGTGGCTTTTTCCGATGGGAGTCAAATTACGCTCAAAATAAACTAAGCCACAATTTGAATAGGTTCATTCTCCGACCAAGCCTTTGAAACGTGACGATATTTCTTACAATGTCTATTTTCATTTTTTATTTTAAACTTCTGATGGTGAACCCTCTGAATTTCCAGTGATTAATTATCTTTACCAATAAAATATAAGACTACTTCAACTAAATAACTTTAAATCGAATTATTCAACTGAGTTCTTTTTTTTTTTTTGGAAATTTTTTTATATTTTTTTTTTTTTTTTTTTTTTTTTGGAAATTGAGGCAAGTTTTAATATATTTAAATTTAATGCTTGTTTATATATATATATATATATATATATAAGTTTATATGTGTGTGTGAGTGCGCATGGAGGAACTCAAACGTATAATTATAATTTTATTTTTAGAATGCATAATTTGAAATATGGGGTATATCACGAACACTTGAATCAATTGGTCGTGAATCGTTCTAGTTTAATCAATGATCTTATGTTCCAAAGATAACGAGGTTCTCTCATTTTTGTCGATATTCCTAAGAACTAAACTAGCCAGTTGTTAGTAGCCCTAAATGTCGATATAAAATTCAAAAAATATAAAAGATATCATATAATATAATTAAACTTCTATAAAAATTAAAAGGCAAACGTGGGATTCTCCCTAATAAAAAAAACCACTACACGGAATGAAAGGGCATGTTAATTATTAGAGTAAAATACTCTAATTACCTTTATGTTTTGTCTTAATTACACTGACCTCCCCTCTATTTTGAAAATATACACTTTAATCCAAATCATTAACACCGTTAAAGAATATTCTAAAAATATTCTTCAAGAATATTTTTAAATTAAAAACCATATTAAAATAAATGTTGTTTACTAATTTAACGCTCATTATACCAATTCCCTAATTTATCTTTTAATATTAATGTTCATTAATGATCTATTTAATATTTTGAATAAATTTAATTTAGAATAAATTTTAGTAATCTATTTATGTGGTAAATATTAATAACTTGTTCAAAATTTGAGTAATTATTTTTAAGAATATATGTTTAATGAAATATTCTTAAAAATCGTAAATTATAAGATAATTAATATGTGAATCTCATGATAATATCATTTTATAATTATATAACTTAATTGAATATATGTATTTATGTATTATTATAAAACATCATCATGCGTATTTAAAAATTACTTGATAAGTTTAATAAATAAAAGAGATTAAAATTTATAATTTATAATGATAAAATTAATTAACTTTATAATATGATAGATTTAAAAGTATATATGATAATGACACAAATATAAAAATATAAACTAATTTTTTTAATATTTTGAATAAGGATATGTAAGTAAATGATTATTTTTTTGGCAAATATTACATGATAAGTAGTAATATTTATTTTAAGGAGGGGCATTTTTGTTAAAATAATGACTCAATGTTATGATTTAACATTCAATTAACCGTTAGATGGATGGAAGTTGAATCTCAAAACTAGAAGAGAAGTTTATGTAACATATATTTTGATTTGAAGGGAGGTTCATATAGGTTTTCAAAATAGAAGGGATGTCTATATAATTTAGAGTAAATAGAGGGGAGGTTGATGTATTTTACTCAAATTATTATTTACTTGTCTTCATAAAGTTATAAATTAATTAACTGAATGGGTTCTGCAATTCGGCATGAGATAAAATATATTGGCTAGCTAGAGTATACTATGTACCTCCGGTCCTAATTATAGGAGCACTTTTATAGTGCAATTTACACTATAAAAGTTCCTATAATTAAGACCGAAGGAATATATTTTATCCTCTAATTTTTATAGATCAAGTTTTAGTTTAAACCCTTAAATTTATAAAATATGTTTTTAGTCTCTTAATTATAACACCGCTGGTCTCATTTAACATAAAATTACTGATTCAACAAATTTATATGGCAGCTTTGCAATTACATGTATGTAGACATAACATGATCTAACTTTTAATTCTTTAATATAATCTTTTTTATATTTAAAACTTAAGCATATTTACCAAGGGAGAAACTGGGGGCTATAGGTGTCCCACCCCATAAAATTATAGAAGATAACCCAGACACGTTTAGGAAATTAGATTTCAACCTCATAAAAATTTAAATATTTTCACTTTAGCCTCTGTTAGAACCTAGAAGCCTTGTGGAGGGATTAAAATGAAAATATTGAAATATTTATGAGGATAAAATGTAGTTTCATAAACACCTAGGTCATATATCCTGTAAATTTCGCCCGTTAATTACAATTTCTGGCTATGTCTCTGATGTTCTGTCATCATTTAATTGATGATTCATCATTATTGAGTCTAAGGATATTAAGATTAATGGATTAAAAATTGACCTTAATTTATAATAATAATGGAATAAATTGAAATTTCACGTAAACCTGAACCAACAAACGTATACTTTGGTATTGTACATATAAAAAGGAGGAGATATATATAATATTGGAAGCAGGTTTCAAAAATTCAAACAGTGGGAAGCTCTCAATCATCCCTCTTTCACTGCCGGCGATTCCGATGTGTTGCTTTGATCCTAATTCTCCCAACAGCCACCTTTCTGTCTTTCTATATCTACCCATAATTATAGTATATAGATTATGAGTATTATTGTTTTATTATAAAAGAAGTCAAACATTGAATAGTAAATATGGGTCTTTAAAGTTGAAAGCTATCCAAATCCAGCTCAACCTTTTGAAATGATCAAACATGAATCCCCACAGAACAAACAAAACATGGGACTCAGTCAAACCCATGTGGCCTTCACACATACACACACCTTTCACTCTTCATTCCTAAATCTACCCAACTTCTTTGACTTCTTTTGACACATATAGGCCACGTGGCGTTATCTTATTGTCCTCTTTTCTACATAAATCCTTTTTTTTTTTCCAAACGTGTTGTAAACTTGTAATAGACACATTGAGTTGATAAAATATGACTTTTTTGAAAGACTAGTAATTTAAAAAAAGAAAAAACAATAGAGAGGGAAAATGCAATTCAAACTTTTTTAAAAAAAAAAAAAAAAAAAAAAAAAGAAAGAGGTATAATTTGGTATTTGTTCGACAGTTCGATTTCTACTTTCAAGCTACGGTGCTCCAAAGTCCAAACCTGTTTTTCTTATCATTCGTTTTGCGTTTGCTTTTAGTTTGGTTTGTAAGTCTTTACCCAAAAAACAAAAGAAACAAGAAAAAACAACAACAGCTCATTATTACTTGTATTATTCTTTTAAAAAAAAAGTAAAAATCTATTAGATCCATATTGTAAGAAAGAAGGATTATGACCTAACTCACCAACCAAAGCCTCTTCAAAAGGAGGCATAAACAGTCTTCTATTATTGTAAAACATTTAAACTATCGACATAGAGTATTGTTGTCAAACTCAAAAATGACTCCCCGATTTTACCGTTTTTATATTTTTAGTTTTCAAAATTGAGTCAAGTCATTGGTAAACTCATGACTATCAAACTCGGTTAAACTCACGAGTTTATACGCCGAGTTTACTGTTTTTACTTTTCTAGCTTATAAAACTGTGTTAAATCACTTTTAAATTCGTATTAATTTTTTCGATTTGATCATATTTATCGGCTTTATATATAAATTTTATAAAAATTTCTTTGTTATATATGATAAATTATGGATGAAGAGGGATTTAATTTCAATCATTTGGACTTAAATATATTCAAATCAAACTATTATATATTATTAATACCAATTTAATGGTGAAAATAAATTCTTACAAATTTACGGTAGGAGTTCATGTCACTATCACAACTTTACTTAAACTCGCGAGTTTAACAATCTTAAAATGAAGGGGAAAAAAGATTATATCATTAAGCTCTCATTTATTTTGATACAGAATGGTTCTTGGGTCTCATTGAATCAAACCAAATTTTTCTTAAAATATTCTTAATTTTAATTCGATTTGGAATCAAACAAGTCAATGAAGTGGCAAGAGGCACTAGGTTCAGACCCCTACACACTAGGGGTGTTCGTGGGCTGGGCAAGGTGGCGAGACCCTTGCCGTGCCCGCCCGAAAGATCACGGGCAAGAGATAAAATGCGGCCTGGTCCGGACACCGATAGAAGCCCTAATATTTTTGGACAGGCAATAATGAGTCAAGTGTGGCGGCCCTTACATGCCCAAGTGGCGATACCTTGTCGCACACTATGTGAAAAAAACAGTTTCAGTCATACCTAATAAACAATATTGGAAAATTCAAATAAAATACATAATCCTGTAAGAAAGCAACAAAGAAATCATATTATTACATTATTTATATGTGACCAATTATCAAGCACTGGACAGTGGAGAGGCAGTCAGGCTCAGGCAGATCATCGAGCTAGAGGAGAATGGAGAACGAGAGAGGAGAAAATTTAGGGCATCCGAGTTGAGAAAAGGGAAGAGAAGAAGAAATGAGGATATTTTTTATTTATTATAAGTTATATATAATTTGTAAAAAATATATAATACCATCTTTAAAATATATATATATATATATATATATATATATAAAATTTTTTATTCTATTAAAAAAATAAAAAAATATGATAATTCTTGGCGGGGCCAAATGGGCGGGCGGATACCATGCTCGATGCGCGCGGGCCCGCCAAAATGCTTGACCCATTTGTGCCGCCATTTAGTATGGGTGCTTTTCCCTTGGGTTGGGCGATTTTTCGATTGGGCGCGGGCGCGGGCGCAGATTAATACGGGTATGATGAACACCCCTACTACACACAAACACAAAGAAGCTGACTTGATTAATTTTCAAGTTATAAAATTCATCTTTTAAATCTCGTAAAACGTAACAAGTAAGGTACCTAATTTTTAAATAAATGTTGCAAATTGTAATCTCTTAAATGTTCATCCAAAAGAACTTTTAAAAATAATGATCTTATCTATCAGACACTATCAAGGTATAATATTAAGATATTTATTATATAC
Source organism: Acacia acuminata (assembly GCA_019022655.1). Taxonomy (NCBI): domain Eukaryota; kingdom Viridiplantae; phylum Streptophyta; class Magnoliopsida; order Fabales; family Fabaceae; genus Acacia; species Acacia acuminata. The sequence goes on from JAFJYI010000160.1 coordinate 1,311,706, forward strand.
ATATGACCCTTGCCCTTACGAAAGCCGGAAGCCCCCGTGAGTTCTGATATATATCTTCAACAAGACATTTAATAATATAATGAAAGTCAAAACCAAAAAAAAATTGTGATAATGTTTCATAAGTCATATATTAATTTATGGTGCTGACGAAGTAAAGTTTCAACAAACATTCGTTTTTTTTTTTTTTCCTTTATTATAAGGCATCAATTAGTAAGTACATTTGGTCCTTTTTATAAAGCACTTACTTGTTCTTAAGAAGTATTAATTATCTTTTTTCATGTATGTCCATAATTAATAAGGGTAGTGGATGAGAGTAATAATTAATAATATATTAGAGTTTAGTGTAATTAGTAGAGATAATATTAGAAATTATGTAATTCTAGGACAACTTTATTGACTTTAACAGTTTTTCTTAGTTTGAGAAAATTGTTAGTTGGGTCCTTATAATAAGGACCAGAGGGAGTATGTATTTGAGATCAGTTTTTGTAGGAAACTGATCAGAAAACGCGGAAGCGATCGTACCACGCGATGTAGGAAAAGATTAAACCTTTCATCGTTTTGCTTACCGGATATTGAAGAGCTATCTCGAAAGATTCTCCACGAGCAAACCTTGTCTACGAACGGTCCTCGTATGCGAACGGTCCTCGTGCGATCCTTGATTGATCTTCCGGACTATCTCTCAAGGGGGATGAGATGGTTGTGTGGGCAACCGTTCGGATGATGAACGTCTCGCCTCTAGGGTTTTTGTTTACGATGAGAGCCTCCTAACTATTTGTGCGGCCGTATCTTTTCAAGCGACCGAAAGTTAGTTTATATGCTACTACACCCAAGGCCTAACCCTAATCCACATGGGCCTTAGAGTTATTGGGTTGTAGTCTCAATTAAGCCTTATTGGGCTTAAGTGACCTAAGAGCACATTAACCCAACAATCTCCCACTTGCTCTTTAAGATACTAACTTGAGTTCGTAAACCCAAGACCATATAGCCCATAAGCCATCATCATCTGATAACATACCCCATCCCTTGTCTCAAGCTAGCTCCTGGGGACCCACCATTTGTCATTCATCAAGGCTCATGATAATCTACGAAGATTATCTAGTTCGATGCTACTCCACTAAAAGCCCGAACGTGATCTCCAAGAACAATGACACTTATAACAAGAATATGCACCGCCCTTTATAGAATGTCTATAATTTGATTGACTAGTTTTTCGTAACCCAATCAATTATTTATTCCCTTGACTTTGATAGTTTCTCTAATGGATTACATGCACTGGCCAGTGTCTTCAATATCCAGGTACTGAAACATATCAAGGGGACATTTCCTATAAATTCCTTGTTGTTTATCTCATAAACACCGATAACCAAATAGTCTTAATCCCAAAATACCGAGTTGTTGGTCCGTCATATAGATCAAACCTCACCCGTTGGTAAATCAAAGAATGAAAACTACTCGACTACCCGTTTAAAATAAACTCGGGATTAAGAGCAACTACATAACTATAGTTATCTGGAGATTTGATTCCTTATGACAAGAAAGAACAACCTTAATCAAATCTCTCCTTGATCCATTCAATGTGAGCATTAACTCACACCAATGTTTTATAATGATTCGGACAAAACCATTTCATAAAACATTGCAGCCTAAATAAAGTGCCCAACTTAATTTAATAGTTTGTGAATCATTTCATCAATTGTGAGAACCTATGACCATGTCCTCTATGAAAGTATTCATATGATCATATACTCCACAATTGATCGGACCTTAGAGTTTGTAAATAGTGTGCAAAATAAATGAAAAAGAATACTCCATTTATTAACATTCGAAAAGAAATGCAATGTCATAATGTCATGCTCAAAAGCACAAAATAACAAAGTAAAATAACAACAACGCCTAAAGCTATAGCAAAACTGGAATCCTCCTAAGACCCATAGATGAAACATGCCTCTCGAACACATGCTCGTGCAAACTCTTAGTAAAAGGGTCGGCTAGATTCTCGTCTCGATGCTATCTTTGCTACCACCGTATCTCCTCTTTTAATTATTTCTCGGATCAAGTGGTATTTCCTCTCTATGTGCTTCTGTCTCTTATGACACCTTGGTTCCTTGGATGCGCTACCGCCCCACCGTTGTCACAAAGAGTGTGATAGGACAATTTACACCGGTATCACCCGAAGGTCCGATAGGAACTTCTTTAACCATGCAGCTTCCTTTGCAGCCTCGGAAGCGCCTACATACTCGGCCTCGTGCGCAGTCAGCCACACATGTTTGTTTTACACTTCTCCAATAAATGGCACCGCCATTAAGGGTGTACACATATCCCGAGGTGGATTTTCTTGAGTCAATATCTCCTTGGAAATCTCGAGTCCGTATAACCAATGGTTTCAAGACTCCCACTTGAGTAGACCAACATATAATCTCTCGTTCTCCGTAGGTACTTGAGTATATGTTTAACCGCTACCCAGTGTTGCTTTCTCAGGGTCCGATTGGTACCGGCTTACTACTCCCATCGCATAGCGGATATCCGTCCGGGTACATAGCATAGCATACATGAGACTACCTCTGCTTAGAAGCATAAGGTATCCTACTCATGCGTTCTCTCGTCGGGAGTTTGAGGAGATTGCTTCTCGAGAGATGAATCCCATGCCCGAAGGGTATAATTCCCCTCTTTGAATTCTCCATGCTAAACCTGGCAAGTATTTTGTCAATGTATTGAGCCGGGATAATGCCAAAACCCCGTTCTTCCGGGCCTCGCAAGAGTTTAATACCAAGAACATAATTGGCTTCCCCAGGTCCTTCATATCAAAATGTTTGCTCGGCCAGGTTTTTATGCCCAACAATACCTCAGTATCATTTCCGATAAGGAGTATATCATCCACATAAAGTACCGTAAAGGATACCGCATTACCTTGGATCCTTTTATACACACACGGCTCATCGACTTTTCTCAAAGCCATAAGACTCAATGGCTTGATCAAATCTCGATGTTCCATGATCTCGGATGCTTGCTTAAGTCCATAAATGGACCTCTCGCAACTTGCATACCATTTCTTCTTGCCCTTTGGCCGTAAACCCTTTTTTGTTCTTGCATATAGATTTCCTCTTCCAAATTTCCATTTAGAAAAGCAGTTTTGACATCCATCTCGCCAAATCTCATAATCAAGATTGGTCGCAATGCCTAAGAGAATCCGAATAGACTTGAGCATGGCAACCGCGAAAAGGTTTCATCATAATCTACTCCTTCTCTTTGGGAGTACCCTTTCGCCACCAATCTAGCTTTGAAGGTTTCAACCTTCCCGTCCGATCTTCTCTTTCTCTTGTAAATCCACTTACACCCAATGGGTCTTACCCCTTTAGGCGCATCTACAAGAGACCAAACTGAGTTGGAATACATAGAATCCATTTCACGATTCATAGCCTCGAGCCATTCCTGAGCATCAACATCTCCTAGTGCTTCGTCATAACTCGTGGGATCACCATCTTCTCGCGATGATGTCATCCCGATTTGACTCACCCAACAAGAGATATCTTGCAGGTTTACGAATCAATCTCCCACTACGACTTTGTCGCACTTGATGTCGTGCATCCGGGGGTCCACATTTTGTGGGTTGACAACTTCTAGATGAGGACCCTCATTAAGTGGATCAACACCCCTTGAGGTTGAGGTGAAACTTGATCTGAGACTAACTCATCAAGAATAACCTTACTTCTTGGCTTATAGTTTGTCATATAGTCCTCCTCTAAGAAAGTCGCGTGAGTGCTCACTATGACCTTCTTTTCTTTTGGACTATAAAACAACCAACCTCTCGGTTCCTTTAGGATAGCCTACAAACATGCATACTTGACGCGAGTCCATCTTGTCCGGGTTTTGTTTCAAGACATGTGCCGGAGCACCCCAAATTCGAATATGATTCATGGTGGGCTTACACCCTTTCCACAATTCTATTGGTGTCTTTGAAACCGACTTGGACGGAGCTAAGTTCAATAGATACATAGTCTGTTTCTAAGGCATATCCCAGAATGAATCGAAAGTGATGAATAACTCGAGCATAGATCTTGTCATTTCTAAAAGGGTTCTATTTCTCCTTTCAGCAACTCCATTCCGTCGGGGTGTCCCTGGAGAAGATAATTGTGAAACTATCCCCTCCTTGGTCGTAAGACCTGAACTCTCCAGATATGTATTCACCCTCGATCGATCGAAGAGTCTTGATTTGAACACCTAGATGCTTTTCTCGCTCTGACCTTGAACTCTTGGAATTTTCCAAAAGCTTCGACTTGTGACGCATCGGTACACATGTCCAAATCTAGAGTAATCATCGATAAATGTGATGAAATACCGATACCCGCGTCTGGCATGGACATTTATTGGTCCACATACATCGGCATGTACCAATTCCACTGAAGTGTGGCACGTTTTCCTTTGGCCTTGAAAGATCTCTTGGTCATTTTACCCTCTAAACAAGATTCACACACTTGGTATCGGCTCAAAGTTCGGGGGATTTTAAAATCCCACTTTTGACCAAACCTTGGATCCTGTTAGAGTTAATATGACCCAATCTCAAATGCCAAAGATAGGTTTCATTGGAAACTTTTCTTTTCTTTGACGAATTGATATGCTCAACATTTTTTAATTCAACATGATTAACTTCACAGGGTATAGGACTAAGGAAATAAAGGCCATTGAACTTTACACCGAACAAATAAAAGAAGATGAACTTCTTATTGAAACCGAGGAACCAAATCGAACCTGTCAAACCATGTTTATCTAAACAACTAACGTAAATTAAATTCCTCTTAAAACTGGAATAAACAAACAGTCTTCTAAAACCAAAGTTCTATAATTATTAAAAGATAAAACAACTTGTCCCATTTCTAGTGCGCACACAAGCTGCCTGTTCCAAGCTTCAAATCTCGTTGTCCTTTACTCATTTTGGCAAGCTTTGTTTGAACCATCGCAAAGAGTAGCAAACATGGTTAGTGGCTCCTGAATCAACGATCCACTTGTCATCGTGATTCTCCACTAAACAAGCCTCAATCACATTTAAATCACCCATACCTGGTTTTTTTATTTGTGGGCAATCTTTCTTCCAATGCCCCTTTTGTCCGCACTTGAAGCACTTGCCTTTTGGCCGCTTCATTGCAGTACTGTTTTGGCAACTGGAGTACCGAATTCTTCTTTTTCTTGTTCTTGTTCTTTCCCTTGGGTTTCCCCTTAGGTTTCACGTAACTTTCACTAACAAACAATGCACTTCCTTGCTTGACTAGAGTCACGTTCAAAGCACTCTCAAGCTCGTGCATCAATTGAGTGAGGTCAAGATTCATTTTGTTCATATTATAATTCATCTTGAATTGGTTGAAGTATTCAGGTAGTGATTGTAAGAGAAGGTCAACTTTCACTTCTTGTTCAAACTTGATACCATGGTCATCGCCTTCTTGAAGTTTGCTATCATTGTTAGACAATGATCCCGACACTTCCTCCGGACATGATTTGTCTTGGTGGACGAATTCCGCGCATTTTGCCGAGCGTAATCGCTAGGTGTAGCAAACATGGCATCGAGAGTCCGGAGCATTGTTGCTCCACTCTGAATTATGTTCATTTGCTCCGAAGGTGATCGGCGAGACCGGCCAAAATGTAGCAATGAACCGACACATTCGCCTTCTCCCATTTTTCCTTCTCCCTCTGAAACGAGTCCGAACGCATCGACGATCGCAGCAGCCGCGCCAGCATAGGGGTAGTGAGAACAAAGTTGAGCTTTTCATATTGAAGAACAATATCTAAATTGGTTCTCCATTGTCTGTAGTTTATACCATCCATAGGTTTTTGGCTCAATATTGTAGCTAAAGGATTGAATGAAGACATTTTTTCTGAAATTAATGAAAAAGCACACTAATTACAAAACATAATTAACAACAAACAGATATAGAGTAGTAGATTCTAATAACTACTATTCGTTTATTGTTTAACAATCCATTAGTTATCTTTACAAGGCTTACGATGGGCAAGATTCTTGTAAAACTAATATTGTTAATTTGGGCCTTCGGTTCCATTCACGAGCCTCGATGGGAGGGTTAACAATTTTATCAAAGTTGAATGTAATTAACCATTGTTTACTTTCAAAATTATCTTTAGTATCCAAGTGTTGCCGACGATGGGCCGTACAAAACTTTACTAAAATTTTGAAAATATTAGGGTTTAATCTAGCGAAATCCGATCATCCTTATCCGATGGGGCTTCACGACAACCATTTCACTAATAAACCCATAATGGGGCCCGTAGGTTTTAAAATTAAAAGCTTAATTTAAAACCTTCACCCATTCAATATTTTAAGTTTAGAATTTTTTAATTTCCAAGAATTTGTTCATTTTAGAGTATTTTGTGAGATCAACATCTTAATTGAAGTCATCGGGTACTTTAAAATCCAGTCATGATTTAGAATGAGCTTCACATGATCATTTTAAATAACCCACAAGATATTCTCAAAAATACAATTTCTTGGGAAATTTGTTAGATTATTTATCTGGATAACCCAAATAATCTCTCATAATAACTAGCACACTAGTCGATTGAAAAACATAATAGTTATCATGCATTTATGACATGTGATTATGCAACAATATGGCATCTTCCTATTCTATATGGCATGTTATTTCAAAACATCACGTTAACCGTACATATAATTCATACAATTTAATAAAAGTATTAAATTAAGAAAGCAAATAACTTTAATCCATGGTTTTCCTAAAAAAAAAAAAATTTAAAAAATTTAAAAAATTTTACAACTTTGGAATTTCTCTTTTGTGCCGCCCATAGGATTTATCCGAAGCCCCTTCGGGGTATCCATGAGCCCAAAAACCCAATCCTTGGCTAGAAACCCTAGGACACAAAAAGAGGAACCCTAGCCTTCGCCTCGCCACGCACCGAAGTCATCTCAAAGACGAAACTCCGGGGAAGCACCGGCACGGAGAGGCGATCAAACGGCCTCCGGAAACACCCCAAAAGGGTGTCCCACGCTCACGCGCCGGCCGTTTGCTTGTCGGCGCGTGAAGGCCACGCGCAGCCACTTGTGGAGGCGCGTGGCGGCGCGTGGCTGGCCCTTTGGCGGTGTTCCGACCGCCAAAATCTTCGTCTTTCCGTCCTCTTTCCATCGATATGTGGTTTGCCCAAATCCGAGATCCGGAAGTCCACGAAAAGTGTCGTACGGTGTTGTTTGCTCATATTCTTGCGTTTCTTGATCTCCATTTTACAGAATTCGAAAAATACATGGAAATTCGAAAGGAAATCATAAAAACCGCAAGGAGGAAACCTAATCATATGGGATTAGCCTCCTTGTTACAAATCAAGAATTACACGAGAGAATCTAACCATGGATTAAAGTATTCATATGATTTATAAACGATAACTACTATGATTCAAATAACAAATATAGAAACAGATGCCATCCTTTCAAAAATTATTTTCGAAGATAATCACATGAAATTTCAAAACTAGGTTCTTTCCTCATCGCTATTGGCTCGATGCCAATTGTAGGAAATCGATCGAAAACGCGGAAGCGTATCGTACCACGCGATGTAGGAAAAGATTAAACCTTTCATCGTTTTGCTTACTCTGGATATTGAAGAGCTATCGAAAGATTCTCCACGAGCAAACCTTGTCTACGAACAAATCCTCGTATGCGAACAGGTCCTCGTGCGATCCTTGATTGATCTTCCAGACTATCTCTCAAGGGGGATGAGATGGTTGTGTGGGCAACCGTTCGGATGATGAACGCCGCCTCTAGGGTTTTTTTTTCCATGAGAGCCTCCTAACTATTTGTGCGCCGTATCTTTTCAAGCGACGAAAGTTAGTTTATATGCTACTACACCCAAGGCCTAACCCTAATCCACATGGGCCTTAGAGTTATTGGGTTGTAGTCTCAATTAAGCCTTATTGGGCTTAAGTGACCTAAGAGCACATTAACCCAACAGTTTTGTGGGTATCGAAAGTGTTTATTTACTTAAATCGAGATAAAGTTCATTTCATATACTTACTTCGTATATCATAAATCACGATTGAAAAACTATATTTAAAAGCTTTAATCGCTATTTCAAACTAGCATGCATCGAGCAGTTGCCAATGGTGCTTTGGAACAATATTTCTATTTCTCATCTCCTTTATTTATTTTGAATAACACTTTGAGTGCAAATTAATTTCTGTTTGCGCTGCTTTTCTCTGCGCCATTAAGCTACGTTGATATTGTGAGAAAGAAATATGTTGATATGAATTTCTCAGCCTGTCATAGTAACGAGATTCATTTTTTTTTTTTTTTTTGATACAGAAATTTTAGGAAAGGGGTTGGGCTCACCCACAGTCCAAGGGCAGGGCGCTTGGAGCCCAGTCCATGGGCATACCGCCGCAGAAAGTACACATGCCTCCACCTCTACCGCGTTTCCATTCTTCCTGGACCCTAGATGCCTCCCCCAGTGCCTTGACCAACGCAGGGATCAAACCCCCTCCCTTGAGGTGAGAAAGTCCGACCCCCACGCCAGTTGAACCCAAGGACGAGGGGTTAACGAGATTCATTGATCATGCTCCAAAAGGCTCTTCTCCGTTTTTTTTTTTTCATCGTATGAGCAGAGATTGGACTCACTGCTCCATTGTTCGGCCCATTAAGTGATTTTGGGCCTTTCCTTGCACAAACACTTCATATCCGCCTATTCGCTGCATGAGTTAAACGGCATCGTATTTATCCTAACTATTCTTTTGATAGACTTTAACCTTACTATCTACAAACAAAAGAGGGCAAAATAATTACAAGGTCTAATTAAAGAGTTGATGTTGATCCCTAAAAGTAATATTTATTTCTTGTGTTTATCACTTTTTCTCAAATTAACCTTATTGGCATTCCCTCAACAACAATCAAGTAGGAGAGGAATATAGATAATTAAGGAAGATGATTGAGGTGTTTAGGAAAATATAGATATATATATACATATATATTAACTAACACATTTAGTCTACTCATATTACTTAATTAGATCTTATAGCAATTAACATGTCATTTGGTGTGCAATTTTTTTTTTTTTTAAAAAAAAAACAAAGAAAAGCCACGGCCAATCAACCAACATCTTTAGGGCCCCTTTGGTGCGATGGAATAGGAATGGGGATGTGAAAATGGAAGTGGGTCTCATGAGGAGGTTTGTTTGATATGTTGGAATAAGAAAATTTTCCAATTTAATGTGGAAGCCAACTAGGCCAATTTCATTTGCAGCCTGTTTGGCATGGCGTTTAAACGTCTTAGAAGCCCACTGGCCAAGAGTAAAAACCAAGTGGGAGAAAATTAACTGCTTTTTAGTGTTTGGGAAATCATCACAAATAAATGGGCTTATCTAAAATAAACACTTCTAAGAGAAGCCAAGATTTAGAGTGTCTGGCATGAAAAAAGTCGACTGTTTGCAGAGTCATCTTCTTCATTAGTCCTTTCCGACATTTACGAGCTATCCTCTTTTCTTCTTCATTTAGGAGCTTGCACAGTCCTCTTCTTCATTATTGGAGCTACCTCCTGCCAAACGTGAGCTACTTTTCACTGCCTCACCTTCGTTGTCCGCTAGTGAGTAGGAAAGCTCAGGAGACGCCAAAGAAGTAGAGGAGCTTGATGGACGACTAAGAGTGACAAAGTAGCCGCGAAGGTGGAGTTCAAAACACCTCGCCATACCCACCACCACCTTTGCCTCTCCTCTATCCACTTCCACCAAGCCGATCTTCCCTTGTTCTGCACAAACCCCTACCGGCAAAGATTTGCCGGTCTTATTGCCAGAATTTGAGCTGTGGTTCCTTCATCGTCCTCTCTTCACCATCAGATCAAGTCGTCTTCTTTGGTATTCCATTGTTCCAAACGTGGCTCACTCTTCTTTGATTTCACTTCCACTTGATCACCAATCTCCATTTGTTCATTGTTAAATTTGCTTCCTGATGGTGTTCTTGAATGTCTGGAATTTTGAAAGTGTTTGGTGAAGTTGTAATGACAAATTGTACTGGTTAATTCCCTCTTCTCCTAAAGCAATGAGTTGATTCTTGAGCTTAGTGCTTAGTGGGGGAATGTTCTACTATCTAATCTCTATATTTAATCTTGTATATTAATTAAATATTAGGTTTAGAGTTTAATTAGTATATTATATTAGAGTTTTGTATTGGGGTTCCAAACATTTCTTGAAATCAAATATGTATTTTATTTTAACTTTTTGTGCACTTGATACTTTAAACTTAATTAGTAGCAATTTTCTTATATATTGACTTAGTTAAGCTTATATTTAGAGTTGCTATGAATATATTATGTTTGTAATTTAAGGGTATTTAATAAAATTTCTATCATTTTCTATCTCAACTGACTTTTTAAATAATAATCTAAATAATTTTTTTTGAAAAATAGTCACTTCTGTCACTATCAATCCAAATATAAATCATATTTACAATCTGACTTTTTTATTAATATACATTTACAAAAGTCAGATTAAAAATAAATCAATCTTATATCACAAAATTCAGTTTTGTAATTCCATCTCCATCACAAAAGCTCGATTTTGTAATTCCATCCGCATATTTTCCCCGTTACCCTCCTCTATGCTTTCAACCTCCTCACCCACCGGCCACCTCTGCTTGCTCATCGCCGATTAGCAAGGATCTTGGGATAAATATTTGGGGGGTAAATGTATACTCATTAACTAATTAAAAAATTTTATGATTTTATAACATGTTTAAAATATTCAGAGTTATAATAAAAATATTTTAACAATTCTAATGTATAAGATAACATACTTTTCTCTAGTATAGATGTCTTATCAATTACAAAATGAGAAGATATCATGGAATTCGAAAGATTTTGTTATATAATATATCAAAATATTAAAAGTTAACAATGTAATTTATAATACAAAATTAATAAAACACTATACTAAATGAAACAATTAAAAATTACCTTCATTTAAAATAATGTTCTTCGCTCTTTTAATGACTTGAAATCTTCAATAATTGAATCACTAGTGAAAGTATAAGCTATTACTCTTTCAATATGAATTACCATATTATCTGCAATAAAATCATCTTCCATCTTGTTACGCAACCTTGTCTTAATTTTTCATCAATAAAAACGAGCGTTCTATAGGAAGCAAGAGTAGAAAAATCATGGAATAATAGGCGCGTTACCATACTAAATATAAATAGAAAAACAGAATCATGGAATCAAGACCAAACAAAGTAAATATGGAGTTGAATCAGAGCAAAGAAATAAGATGAGAGAATTTACGTGTAGCAAGCAAGAGCCGAGAAATCACAAATGAGTTGTCAAGGGAAGGGAGATTGGGAGAATAATAGGCGCACTACCAAACGAGTTATCTTTGACATAATTGGAATAATCAATCAATCACATTTAATTTCTCATCGTCTATTAAATTTAATTAATTGGTTGAACAATTCTCATATTCTGTTGATTAAATTAAAAGATCCCATATTCCCACATTTAATTTGCATAATTAATTTTTTTGAACAATTTTTTTTCTTCAAAGATCCGCCACTGCTCACGGCGCAATGACCTCTTCTCACTCAATGGCAACCTCTCGCTCGCTCATCTACGCGGTGACAACCTCTTTTCACTCGCGGACGACCTCTTCACTCCACCCACCTCCACCGCCTCCTTACTCCAAAGTAGGCGTGACGGAGCTTAATGGATACCCCTAAACCCATGGCCCCTTCAAAGATCCGCCATCGCTCACCGCCGCGGCAATGACCTCTTCTCACTCAATGGCAACCTCTGCTCGCTCATCGGCTGCAGTGACAACCTCTTTTCACTCGCGGACGACCTCTTCACTCCACCCACCTCCACCGCCTGCTTACTCCAAAGTAGACAGTGACGGAGCTTAATGGATACCCCTCCCCAAAAAAAAAAAAAAAATGTCACAAATATTTAATACAAATTAGATTTTTTTTAATATATTTAGCCTAAAAAATTTATACATCTGATCGAAAAATTTATACATTTGGCCCCCTAAATATTTTTTTAAAAAAATTAATTAACGTGTATACATTTGGCCCCCAAATATTTTTTCCAAACTCCGCCACTAAAGGTAGAAGACATCGATTATAGCCTTTGGGTTGCAAGAGCCTAGATCTAGTCGCAATCTTCAAGATGAACCTCTGAAGTAGAAGTCGGAAGTGGAAGATGTCAACGAAAGTGGAAAATGTCGATCCCAGTTAAGGACGTCAACGGCAATCTCCGGCAAGTCGCGGTTGGCTCATGTGTCTCTCTTCTCCAAGTCTTCAACTTCTCCACCAATTCTTCCACTTCTTCTCCAGATCTAGTCTGTATTTCTTGCGAAGGTCGACGTGCGTAGTAGTATATGGACACTGTTGGAAGCAGCTCGAAAAGCTTGAATGGAACCAAAGACGGGTTCTGAAAAAGTTGACAATTTTTTATTTGGAAGCGCATTTTTGTATTTTCATTTAAAAATGAGAGCTCACTCCCGTGACATACCAAACCCATCTCTATCTCCATCCGACCTTGGTATTATTAGTGTGTGGGCAAAACAGACAAGAAAAGAAAAACCTCTTAGTGATCTCAGACGCTTAAATTAATCTCAAGGGTATCAAAATATTGTGTATGATTCAGATCGCAAAATGCCGCTGAGTGAAGATAGCACTCATAATAAATGCTGGTCAGCCGACTCTGCTCTCTGACGGTGCACTGCTTTATCACCAAGAGTAATCGCAAAATATATATATATATATATATATATCTGTATGTATGTATGTATGTATGTATGTGTATATATATATACATATGTATACGTAACATATCTTGTACCTGTGTTGTAATGTAAATGGTGATAGAACTTCATGCAAAAAGTAACAGAGCCAATGAATGTATGTATGTATGTATATGTGTATATATATATACATATGTATACGTAACATATCTTGTACCTGTGTTGTAATGTAAATGGTGATAGAACTTCATGCAAAAAGTAACAGAGCCAATGACAGCACAAAGGGAAAGATTAATGAAACTACAATATTCTTGAGAATCAAGCAGCAATTTCCATTCTGTTGAACTTTGATTGCCATTTTTGCAGATGGATTAGTTCTAAGCTGCTGATGAAGAAATAGGAATGCAAGAACATATATTATTGGAAGCAAAAATAACAAGCATTTCCTTCTAATTAACGAGGAAAAAAAACTCTAGGTGGACTAAAAATTGCAGACACATATATAGCTTATTGCAAAAATCCAGCAATCCTGCGGAACATGCAAGAATTAGTCTCACTAGTGAAAACTTATAATATTGGAGGGCACTCATGTTATAACTATAGGACTTCTCACCCTGTGAACACCATCCTTCCAAACCAGACCTCCAAACTCAGGACCAGGCTGCTTAGATTTTCTAGTGAAGGTGGCCTTGTAAGTCACTTTCTGGTTCTTGCTGGTAAAATGCAAGACATCAGGCTCAACTTTAACAGAAGCACCCTTGAATGGTGAAACCATGACATGGTATGTGGAGTTAGGAGGGCCAACATTAGTGACAGTTCTGTGAACAGTAAGAGCTGAAACGGCTGTTCTCTCTGGAAACACAACTGAAATAGCAGGATAATTTAAGTCCCTTGGACTTGCAAGAGATTTCCCACAAGTTCTGTTTGAGTTCTTAGCGAAAACTCTCAACTCCGTCCGAGTTAGCTTCTGTGTACATAGGAAATCAAAGTAATCTTGTGGCTCAATGTCATAGATCAAACCCGGGTCAAGAGCTTTTCTGGGGTTGATATGTCCAGCTCCATGATCATATGGAGATGAAGGTTCAGCTGATGAGGCGTCTTTTAGAGGGTTAAGAGTATTGTCATGAACATAAGCTGTGGTCATGAGGGCAGATTTTATAGCAGCTGGACTCCATTCTGGGTGCTTTGCCTTCAGCAAAGCTGCAACCCCGCTTACATGTGGGCATGACATGGAAGTTCCAGAGAGTATGTTGAACTTAACTCGCCGGCGATCGGTGGCCAAGCTTGAGGGTCCAATGACCCCACTCCAAGCAGCAAGAATGTTCACACCAGGAGCAACCATATCAGGTTTCAGAATCTCAAGTGTAAGAAGATTAGGCCCTCTTGATGAAAATGCTGCCACAACAGGAGATGGCCTAATCCCCAATCTTGTACCAAGGAAAAGAAGATTTGCGGTCGCTTTCTTGCTTGTAAAGACATAATGCTTCAGCTCCTTCCCTTCGTTCTCTCCAATTGCAACTGCAGGAAGGAGATGACAGTCTGCAACAAGTTCTTCTCCATTAGCTGCAGTATTTGTGAGAATCATTCCTACCCCACCTGCTTTTTTCACCACCAGACCCTTTTGAACTCTAGGACTAATTCCTCTGTCACAAATCACAATTTTCCCTGAAACCTGTCGGGGATCTAAGGTTCCTTCCAAACACAAAGATCTAGGGTCAAGGCTGGTTGAGTTTCTGGCTCCCATGTAAACCAAAGGGTATTGCTTCTCAGAGGAAAGAACTTTTCTTCCTCTATATAATGAAACTCCAGTCATTTTTCTTCCATTTCCAAGCTTCACTTTAGCAGGGAAATCTCTATCCATTGTGCTTGCTCCAACCGTGGCAATCCAAGGAGACACATTAGTGAGACTAACAGGATCAGGCCCTGCATTTCCTGCAGAACAAGAAACAAATACACCCATCTCCATAGCCCCAAATGCAGCAACAGATAAACTGTCACGGTAATAAGATGAAACTCCACCACCCAAAGAAATTGACAAAACATTAACCCCATCAGCTACAGCCTTATCAACCGCAGATAGAATATCTGAACTAAAACACCCGCCAACCCAACATACTTTATAAGCAGCAATTCTAGCTCCCGGAGCCATCCCTCTCGCCGTGCCAAAAGCATAGCCTAAGAGATTCGCCCCATGAACTGGAGACCCGGCGACGGTGGCCGCCGTGTGGGTCCCATGACCGTCTTGGTCTCTCGGCGATTTGAACTCACTTTGCTCGTTGATTTTACCCATTGCAGTTTCATAGCCGCGGTAGAACGCTCTCGCACCCACAATTTTTCTGTTACAGTGGCGCTTTGTGAATCCTCGTCCGGTTTCGCAGGTTCCTTTCCAGTGAGAAGGTACGGGTCTCATACCTGTGTCGTTGAAGCTCTCGCTCTCCGGCCAAACGCCGGTGTCTAAAACCCCAACAACGACGTCATGGTCAGCCGCCGTCATCTGCGACCAGAGATTCGTGCTTTGAGCCGGTTCAAGCCCTAAGAACAAGGGGCTTCGTGTTGTATGAAGCTCATATTTGGTTTCTGGAAAAATGGCGAGAACCCCATCGTCTTCCTCCAGCCTCGCAGCTTCCTCTTCACTTAGTTTAGCCGCAACGCCATGGAAAGCAGCCTGGTAGTTGTAGATTATTCTCTCCTGGTCGTCGTCGTCATCATCTTCAGCTTCAAGGGATTTACTCAGTACTGATTTTACCTTTGAGGAATACCATTCCAGGTGGTTGGAAAAAGCTCGTGGCATTGCAGATTTATCGATCTGGATGATGTAAGTTTTCTGGGCAGTGTGAGCATGTGAAGAAGGGAAGGGCAGAGTGAAGAAGAAGAGAATGTAGTAGAAGATTAGAAGGAAAGAGGCCATTTTGGGAATGGGAGTCTCAGCCATTGCTGAAGGCAGAGAGAAATGGAAGCAAGAGATGTAATAGAAAAATGGAAGAGAGACAGAGGATATTAAAGAGGAGGGAGGAGGTAACGGTTATAGAGTAACATTGGGACAGTGAGGAGTGAATAATAAAAGAAAGGTGGTGACTGTTGTTTCGTGAATGGGCGAAGTTGAAAAAAAATGGCGAGCAAGGCAGTGACCCCGGGGTTAAACAAGTGACTGGTGGTAGAAGTTAATATGAACATGGTCTCTCTGACAACCACCACCTCCACCTATTATTCATTGGAGCTGAGAAAGGTAGCAATTGTTGCAGTATAGTCGTAATGATTTTTATATTAAATTTAAAATATAAAAAATAGGTTTAGTTATTTACTGTACATAATTTATTTTTTATATTTGTGTAAGGTGCAAAAAATATATAGCATTGAATAAAATAAGATCATTTTATAACTTTATTCAAAAATTTAAATTGGATTATGCAAAAAAAAAAAAAAAAAAAAAAGTGTACATAATTTACTTTTTTACTTCACTCAAAAAAAGTTATTCTTATTTATTTCTGAGAGATATCTAATACCTCTTGTGAGTATTTTATATATTCTTAATTAATATCAAATTTTAATTTTAACAATAAAAAATGTTTTTTTAAAACTTTAGCCATGAGGGGATGTCCACACATTAATATGAAGAGGTGTTCAAGGAGCCTACGTATAGTATAACCTAATAAGTCATGATGAATAGTAATAGCAAAAAGGAATAAAAGAATAAATAAATCAAGATGATAAATACATTTTAGTATTGTAGAAATTAGGGAGAGAGAAATAGAGAAAATATACTCTCAAAATCAATGTATTTATTCATATGTTCAATAAGGTATTTATACACAAGAGATAAGATAAAAAAGTAATGACTCATTATGATGATTTCTAATCACTCATAATTCCTATAATCCCCGATTATGTGGGATACTAATTAATTATAATATAATTATACTAATTTATTTCCTAACAGGTATCATAATGTTTAATTTAGCTACCAATCAGTAGCCATATACTCGCATTACCACCAATGTTTGGGGGATTATATTGTGAAAATTGTCGCTGGTCGTCTATTCCTTTTGTAATGCTAGTTTTGAGAATGTTCTTCTCAATCTAAGAGACTATGAGTACGCTCCCACATACAACTCCCACGGCTGCACATTGCACATTTGGTGTCCATTTTTATGTGCCTAATTATATGTTCATACCTCTATTAGAGGTATGCGTAAATTTTTTTTAATTTTTTTATATATTGTATTTATTTATATTGAAATTATATGCTCGGTAAAGATCTCAAATTAATTAGTTTTCAATCCTACATTTATCTGAATGACAATATCATGGAAACTAATTAATTTGAGATCTTGGGTGCAAAAAAAATTACGTAAAGCAACATATAATTTAAATCTAAATAAATATAATATATAAAAAAATTAAAAAAAATATGCTCATACCTCTAATAGAGGTATAAGCACATAATTGGGCACATAAGAATGTGCACCAAATGTGAACTCCAACTCTCACTGCTTAGCACCTACGGTGTGTGACTGGCAGTGGTTTGGGCTTAACCTTAAGAGAGATCTTATAAAATCGTCATACCTATTTAAAGTTTGAGATGCCTCTAATCATTAACTTTACTAGATAGAACTCACACTTGAGCTCTCCAGTTATCTTGAGGAAAAATTTAGAGAGAACTAGTTATTAGATAGTTCGATTATATCAAAACCTGAAAAGAAACAGCCCTCTGAAAGAATTTCTCTACCCAATATTAAAGTCTTTCTCTTGACAGATCACCATCATCCTCTCTGGTCACCAAGGTTCTTAAATCTGGTCCGACCATTAAACCGACAGGGATAAAAGTCAAAGGTAAGTGGGTTAGACTGGAGTCAGACCAAAGCTAACTCAGGGCCAAACTAGTTAGAAATTGAAAATTGCAGGGTTATTAATATAAAATTCTAAAAAAAAAAAAGTGTACATAATTTACTTTTTTACTTCACTCAAAAAAAAGTTATTCTTATTTATTTCTGATGAGAGATATCTAATACCTCATGTGAGTATTTTTATATATTCTTAATTAATATCAAATTTTAATTTTAACAATAAAAAATGTTTTTTTTTTTTTAACTTTAGCCATGAGGGGATGTCCACACATACACACATTAATATGAAGAGGTGTTCAAGGAGCCTACATATAGTATAACCTAATAAGTCATAATGAATAGTAATAGCAAAAAGGAATAAAAGAATACATAAATCAAGATGATAAACACATTTTAGTATTGTAGAAATTAGAGAGATAAAAATAGAAAAAATATACTCTCAAATCAATGTGTTTATTCATATGTTCAATAGGGTATTTATACACAAGAGATAAGATAAGACAGTAATGACTCATTATGATGATTTTCTAATCACTCATAATTCCTATAATCTCTGATTATGTGTGATACTAATTAATTATAATATATTTATACTGATTTATTTCCTAACAAGTATGTTTAATTTAGCTACCAATCAGTAGCCATATACTCGCATTACCACCAATGTTTGGGGGATTATATTGTGAAAATTGTCGCTGGTCTATTCCTTTTGTAATGCTAGTTTTGAGAATGTTCTTCTCAATCTAAGAGACTATGAGTACGCTCCCACATACAACTCTCACTGCTTAGCACCTACGGTGTGTGACTGGCGGTGGTTTGGGCTTAACCTTAAGAGAGATCTTATAAAATCGTTATACCTATTTAAAGTTTGAGATGCCTCTAATCATTAACTTTACTAGATAGTGTTGGATTTTAGGATCTAAGTCCCATAGGTTATGAATAAGAAGTCCCACCTGGTTCGCCATCGTTGGTCGATTAGTCGTCAGTTACGCCCGCTTCGGTTCACCAACGGGTGTCCATCTGATCAATTTTGTCATCTATAAATAGGATGTGCTAGTGACATAAAATTAGAGAGGATATATAGAGAAAAACTAGATCTAGAATTAATCTCAAATATACACTCATACTGCATATGCGTTCCGAAAGCAGACTCGTTGGATTCGCTTGGGCTTCAAACAGACAGAGCCATCTTTCTGAAGACGAATAATCCGCTCTATCCTGGGAGGCAATTGCTCAGAAAACCTTCGGCATCCATATTGAGGGAGCAAAATTGTCTTAAGGAAACAACGAAAGTTGGGCCCGGATTTCTGCATAGTTCATTACCATATTCGGCAATATTGTGAGTTTTTTACTGGTTTTCCTTTTTAGTACAGTACTATCGTATATTTACAGATTATGCATATTAATTATACAGATTCTTATCTTAGTGATATTTCTATTTTGAAATATTCTGTTTACTGTATATTCAATTTCTACCTACTCAATACATTAGAAACAACAGATAGAACTCACACTTGAGCTCTCCAGTTATCCTGAGGAAAACTTTAGAGAGAACTAGTTATTAGATAGTTCGATTATATCAAAACCTGAAAAGAAACAGCCCTCTAAAAGAATTTCTCTACCCCATATTAAAGTCTTTCTCTTGACAGACCACCATCGTCTTCTCTGGTCACCAAGGTTCTTAAATGTCTGGCCATTAAACTGACAAGGATAAAGGTCAAATGTAAGTGTGTTAGGCCGGAGTCGGACCAAAGCTAACTCAAGGCCAAACTAGTTAGAAATTAAAGATTTCAGGGTTATTAATATAAAATTCTAAAAAACACTTCAAAAAATCAATTTTAAAAATAAATAAAACGAGTTGATTCCCTAACTGGACCGATTCGCAGGTTTTCAGGTTGAACCAGCCAATCCGGTATGGTCTGGGTTTCAAAACCCTGTTGGCTACGCCTCCAAGTATTTATTTTGAAACCTAGACTGGACCGGATTGGTTGGTTCAATAACCTTATCTTGCACCACCAAAAAAAAAAGATTGGTGCTTCATAATATTAGTAATATGATAAAGCCTAAATATATTTCGAATCATCCCTTGGCAATGTTATTGAAATTTGTCGCCCCAGTTCCAATATCTCACGGAATTACTTGCAACGTCTTATAAAATTCTTCACTCATTTTATAACATGGAAACTTCAAATGATTTAACTCTAGATGAATCATTGACAGACATCATCATTTTCTTGATAATCGATCTCCATAAGTCCTTTTATTTTATATAGGGTAAATGTGTAAAAATGCATATATGTTTTACCTTTAGGAGCGTCCAACACCAAATACTTTTTTTAGGGTGTAAAAGTACTTATGTGGTTAAGAAAGTGGAGTAAAAATCCCACTTGCCATTAATATACCAAACGCCTATTAGTACCCAAGCCCGTAGTCAATCTCTCTCTCCTCGCATCTTCTTCTGCTGAATCCATTTGTGCGCGTTGATGGAGAACAATGATCAAACACCGAAGCTACCAACATACAAAATGTAGAGAAATAAAGGGACAAAATGATCAAAGAAAAACAAAATGGCATATCTATGAAAGAAGGGTGTCTTCAAACTCTTGGAGCTGATAGATGATGAGAAGTGTCCCAGTTAAGGAAAAAAGGGAAATGGCCGAACTCGGAAATGAAGCCTTCCAACCCTCTCAAGTACCCTCTAGAGCTAATCTCACCGTTGTAAAACACTTGCTCTTCTTCTTTGATCAATCTCTCCTTCAACTGATGATTACTAAAAAAATAGGAATTCGACGTCCCCCAATTAATGTCCGTTTTAAAAGAAATTAGACGTTAGAACATAGGTGGTGGCAGTTCAACGACTGGTTTTAAAAAAATCAGTCGTTGTAACTCAAAATAAAAAATAAAATAAAATATATATTCAAGGAGCCTACATATAGTATAACCTAATAAGTCCGCATGAATATTAATAACAAAAAGGAATAAAAGAATAAATAGATCAAGATGATAAGTACTATCTCTGATCCTAATTATCTGAACACTTTTATAGTATAATTTGCACTACAAAAATGTTCCTATAATTAGCTTCAGAGAGAGTATTAAATTTAGCTACCAATCGTTAGCCATATTGAGTTGTTGAGGAAACTAAATATAGGAACGAAAGAATTAGCATTGTTCTTCACTTATGAATGGGTGCTTCATATTCTCCCATCTACAAATCCATTTGGAAATGGCGAGGTGTTGAATGTATTAGAGTTTTTATGTGGATAGTTTTTAATGATCGTATCGTTACCAATGTTTGGGGAACCATATTGTGAAAATTGTCGCTGGTCTATTCCTTTTGCAATGCTAGTTTTGAGAATATTCTTCTCAATCTAAGAGACTATGAGTATGCTCCCATATACAACTCTCAATACTTAGCACCTACGTTGTGTACCGGTTTGGTCTTAACCTTAAGAGAGATCTTATAAAATCGTGATACATATTTAAAGCTTGAGATACCTCTAATCATTAACTTTATCATATAGAACTCGCACTTGAGCTCTCCAGTTATCCTGAGAGAAACTTTAGAGGAAACTAGTTACTAGACGGTTCGATCAGATCAAAACTTGAAAAGAAACAGCCCTCTAAAAGAATTTCTCTACCCCATATTAAAGTCTTTCTCTTGACAAACCCGTCATTGTCTTCTTTGGTCACCAAGATTCTTAAATCTAGTCCGACCATTAAACCGGCTGGGGTAAGGGTCAAAGGTAAGTGGGTTAAACCGGAGTCAGGTCAAAGCTAACTCATGGCCAAACGATTAGAAATTGAAGATTTCAGGTTTATTAATACAAAATTCTAAAAAAAACTTTAAAAAAATCAAGGGTCAAACGATTAGAAATTGAAGATTTCAGGGTTATTAATACACTTCTCCTACAACATGAGAAGTTTTTTTCCCTTATTTTATATGCAATAACCTTCTCTTGCTAAAAAAAAAAAAAAAGAGAGAGAGTCGTGCTTCATAATATTAGTAATATATTAAAGCCTAAATATATTTCGAATCATCACTTGGCAATGTCATTGAAATTTGTCGGCCCAGTTGCAATATCTCACGGAATTACTTGCAACGTCTTATAAAATTCATCACTTTGTATATATAAAAAATGGGTTAAAGTGCATTTTTGTCCTTAAAGTATGTACCAATAGTAATTTTGCTCACGAAGTTTTCGGCGTAGTAATGTTGCCCTTCCGTTAAAAATCGTAACGGCCAACTAGGGTTTTTAACGGAGGGGCAACATTGCTCCGTTTTTAAACTTCGGGAGCAAAATCGCTTTTTTTGGAAGCAATGTTGCCTTGAAGTTTAAAAACGGAACAATGTTGCCGCCTCCATTAAAAACCCTAACATTGAGCGTTAGTTGACCATTAGGGTTTTTCACGGAGGACAACATTGCCACGTCAAAACTTCGCAGGGACAAAATTACTCCGGGACGATACTTTAAAGGGTAAAAATGCACCTTAACCCAAAAAAAATTCGTCACTCATTTTATAACATGGGAACTGCAAATGATTTAACGTTGGATGAATCATTGACAGACAAACGTCCTTTTATTTCAAATATATATATTACCAAAAGCAAAGGCCGTTACAATCTTTTTCACATAGTATTAATATTAAAATGACTCTACAAGAAAGACGTTGTATGAATGGACACAGGTAACAGATTATTGCATATTCAATTCTTAAAGAAAACTAAAAGGAAAAGGGGAAAAAAGGTCAGGAGTCAGAAAGAAACTTTAAAGATTCTTTCTATGATGGGGATTGTCCCGAACATAGTTCATTTGAAATAATTCATTCAAATAACGTTGTACCAAATCATTGTTGTAAATATTTTTTAAGGGTGTGTGAAAGAAAAAGCCTTTTCAATATTATTTGAATGCGTTTTATAAATCAACACATGAAATTTATAAATCTAACATATGATTATAATTTTTAATTAAAAAATATAGTGGTTCATAAGGTACCACGTACAAGACATCAATTTCTTGTCTATAGATACTCTTTTGTTACAAGTTATTTTACCTTGTTGTTGTTTTGTCATCCTGCATCCTTGTAAGGAGGGTTCGTTTAATCCTAAAAAATACGGCGTCCGATTTAACAATTGGGTATTGCGAAATATATCTTAAAGACAATGTCTTTAGGATGTACGTGACTCAAACCAAACATTTTTTTTTAATTCTTACATAGTTTAATTAAAAATAAACTGTATTGTAATGATAAAATATACATTCTACTTTTTTTTAAATAATGCATTTATCATTAATTCATTTAAAAATGCTACATGTTAGTACTACTGTTTAAGTTAACAAAACAAAGTTAATATAATTGTTAATTTTTATAGTTTGATGGAAGTTTTGATCATTAAAATTTCCAAATATCGATTTTGGTCGTTATAGTTTTATAAAGATGTAGTTTGAGTTTAATGATTCGTCCATATATTTTTATTAGGTTTTGGTTTTAGTTTTTATATTTAAAATCAAACCAAATACTTATAAAACTAAAAAAAAAAAAAAACTAATAATTTGAAATTATATGGGTTAAAATTAAAATTCAATCAAACCGTAAATATAAATATTCAATAATAATAATGCTAACCTGAAGATGTAACAACTAATTAATATTTGAAGCCTAAGTTAAGCTTCTTGGTAAAAGATCTCTTATGAATGTTTGATCTCTCTCTGCATTATTTTTTTTTTAAAAAAAATAATTGAAGGAGAATATATATGTACTGTTCATCATCAAGTTGCTTGCTGATGGAGTTGAGGTGGATACTTTGAAAAAACAAAAAAGTTTGCAAACTCTGACAAAAAAGAAAGATTCCCCTTTTTTATTTTCCATTTCACAACACATTTTTGATCTTTAGTTAAAAAATTTCCTAACAAAATCAAATCCAAATTGATATAAGCCATATTGCATGATTCCTATTATATATAAAGCATTCTTTTTTATGTTTATCCAAATAAATAAATAAATAAAAATCCCACTACGAGAAAGGGGAGGGCAAGATGCGTTTCAGTGGTGGACCTGAAAAGGCCAGATATAAATGAGACATCTTTTCGAACACTTTTATAAATTTTCTTTAAAATTTTAAATCACTTAATTAAATTAAAGTAATATGAGTCGTACAATAATTTAATTTATGTATCATCTTAGCGAAAATGGGCACCAATTTTGATCCGCCAAAATAAATGCTAATTATTGACGATTGATGCTTTTCTATATTGAACTTAAGAGGTTGGATATTTTTGTCAGCATATGCACATGTTATTTATTAATGACGACTCATGTCACTGGTCACAATCATATCAAAGGAAACACTATATCTTTTTTTTTTTTTTTTTCCTCTCCAATTTCAATTCTAACTAATTTGAATTTATCCTGAAACGGGCCTACGATCATAAAAAAATGACTCCCAACACCATTTTCTTAATTCTCACGCCAAATTGATGACGTAAGTTAAGAAAAAAAAAGTCTCTTACCACTTATTACATCTCAATTGATTCTTCATAACATTTCATTTTTATGTTATGTTTTCTCATGACAATTAATTTTCTTACAACCAGTTTGGTCATGCAAGCTTAAGAAAAGATAATCCATTTTCATCATACAATAATTGGTATGTTAAATGGGGGCATGCCAATAGTATAATCCTCTAATTTAATTTATAAAGTGGAGGGAGAAGAAATTTTTTTATTCTTTTATTCTTTTGGGGTATAATATATTACAATAGTGATAAAATTAAAATATCAAATTTTTAAAATGAATAATAAAATTTAAGGTTTTTATTAGTACGTGTAAAACTTACTGTAAGTAACTTTATAATTATTGATAAAAGTAAATTGTATTATTGAATCCAAAAGTATATTAGCAAGTAAGAAATATCAAATGAAAAGTGATTATGAACTTTGTTTTGCCATGTGTATTTAAATAATGAAATGAAATTTCAACCAAAAAAAATCAATGAAATGAAATATTTGAAAAAAAAAACATT
This sequence comes from Acacia acuminata, assembly GCA_019022655.1. Lineage (NCBI taxonomy): Eukaryota > Viridiplantae > Streptophyta > Magnoliopsida > Fabales > Fabaceae > Acacia > Acacia acuminata. Next base: position 1,336,308 of record JAFJYI010000160.1, read on the forward strand.
ATTTAAAAATTGTGTTGATTTAGAAAAGGGTTGGTTTCAAACCTGTCGTAACAATAAAAAGGATTGGGTTGCCAATGATCTTATAAAGTTATAATTTAGTGATATGAAAGTTTCTTTAGAAATTAAAGGCCATGGGTTTGGTCTTGATTGTAATCTCAAACAGTTAATATTTATGTCTTTTATGTTTTTTTCTTTTGAAAAAAGGTTTGAGTTTGAGATGAGGGAGTTGAATTTGACATTTTGGTTAATATGGGAGGGCAGTTTCGTCAAGGAAATCGGTTCCAAGAATTTTGCCTTTTCTTGGAAAAAAAGGCATATATTTCTATTTGTGGGAATGCCTTCTTATTTTCGACGACATGAAATAAATTGCATATTACTATAAAGGCTTAAGGCGGATAAAGGTTGGGAGTTTAATTCTTGTTGTCTTGAGAGCTTTGTTAGTAGGTGAGTTATAAATACCTCTCTAAGTAAGGTTGTTAAACTTACAAATTTAAATAAACTCGTGGCGATAATGACGTAAACTCGTATTGTGAACTCGAATGTAAATTTGTAAGAGTTTGCTTTTATTATTAAATAGGTATTACTAGTATATAATTAAGTAATTAAAATATAAAAATGACAACAATTTGATTTAAATATGTTTTAAATCCAAATAATTGAATTAAATCAATCAACATTCATCATTTATCATATTTAATAAAGAAATTTCTATGTAATTTTTATATGGCATGATCAAATCAAAAAAGTTAACACAAGTTTAAGAATAAGTTAACACAGTTTTGTAAGCTATAAATGTAAAAATGTAAACTTCGGTGTATAAACTCGTGAGTTTAACCGAGTTTACAAATAACACGAGTTTACCATTGACTCAACTCGTTTTTGTAAGTAGAAGCGATAAAAACGATAAACTGGAGAGTCAACTCGTGAGTTTGACAACAATATCTATAAGTCCTTTTTTTTTTTTTTTTTAACAAGGATTGCATAAAGTCTACAAGAAATAAAAAGAAAAATTACACATAAAGGAAAATTAATCTCAAACACTCTTAGTGAATCCAAAAACTTACATAAGGAGGACAAGCTTCTAAAATAGAAGACTTGGCAAATCCGGAAGCATACCTAAATTCTGATGAAACATAACTCACATGAACTTTTTGGTATATAAAGAAAAGAGGCTTTAAGAGACACAAAAATGTTTGGATCTCTAAAAATGAAGCAGTTGGTGACATTAAATTGGGTCATAAAGAGGCCTCAACGAATCAAGTGCTTTGCGCATCCAAATATTTATGACCCGCATTTACTCATCCCACGCTGCATTAATAGCTCCCTGCCTTCTCTTATGTCTTAATTTTCACGTCCTATTTATACTCAACATCTTTCTTTTTTTCCGTACTCTCGGTCTTTTTATATGCTCTCTCACTGATTTTTATAATAGACACCAATTAATAATTCGCATAAATTAATAAAAAAAATTAAAGTCATTAAATTTATCTTAACATTTAAATAATTTTCAATATAACCTTACTAATTACACTAAACACTAATATTATATTAATTATTACTTTCATCTACTTCCTTTATTAATTATAGGCAAACATGAAAAAAAAATATTAAATGCTCTTTGAAAATAAGCAAATGCCTCCTAAAAATGATCAAATATACTTATTAATTAATATCTTTTAATAAGGACTAGAGGGAGTAAGAGCATTTTATTAAATGAGTTTGTCCCTAAACGTAAGATTTCGTTTGAGTTTATTTCAATAATAAATACATTTTTCCTATTTTGCCCTCAATTAATTTTTATATTACATACATTCTCTTTCATCATTTTCTTATTATTACTCTCTCTAACTCATTCATAAATAGGGGAATATTTGGAGGAAAAAAGTTAAATTCCTTACATAATTATTACATTTAACTATTTTTAACTGTTTTTTAGTATCTCGAGATTCGATTGAAAAGTTCTTATATATTGGGATGAAGGGAGTATAGTATTATCATCCAGTATCTGGTTCGTGGTTCATGCACCACTATAAAAAAAAAAAGGTTTTTAGACCGCCACATTTGCATTGGATATAGATAATCATGTCTAAAAATTATGATCGGTAGCAATCTTATATATATAAATAACTTTTTAGATCGGTTCCTTTAATATGAGGTGTAAAAGATATTATTTACACCATTTTCCTAAACAACGGTATAAAAAGTTTTTTTTAAAAAAATGTCTATTATTTTTAAGACCCGTCATTACATATAACCATCTGAAAGATGAAACTTTGTTTACTTAATATTTCTTATAATCGGTCTAAAAGATGAATCTTCTCTTTTATCGCTGAAAATTGAATTTCCACTCTCTGTAAACTCTCTTCCTATTCCACCTCCTCACTACACTCACCTTCTTCTTCAACTCCATTATAGGGACCTCATCTCAGGGTTGTATTTCTCGGTGTTTTCTAGCTAATTTTATATGGCTTCGCCGTCGATAGATCACAATGGCAAGTCCACGTCCGATGAGAACCAAAGAGCTATACCTACACGTCTTGTTCCTCACCAAGATGTATCGGACGACGATCTCACCATAGACATGTGATTTCCTGCAACAAAGATGGATCTACTTTCATCGTTTGGAATCCTGCCAAATTCGCCAGAGGTTTGCTTCCTAAATATTTTAAGCACAACAACTTCTCTAGCTTTGTTCACCAACTCAACACCCTATGTAATTATCGCATATCGTCTTAATCTTCTTTTTCAATATATTGAATCTTTTTTTTTAATTCTATTTTTATTATTTATATCTTTGTAGGGATTCAGAAAGGTTGTAACGAATTAGTGGGAATACTCGAACGAGTGTTTCCGTCGAGGCGAGAAACGGCCTACGTGCAAAATACAACGAGGGAAGGTTTCAACACCTCTGACATTCCGACTGTGACAAGAGGTGTTCATAATGCTAAGCGCCCTGTCCACCTGCTCGCGCCCACTGAATAATCGTCCTGAGTCTAAGGAGGAGCGACCCAAGCTCAAATTTGGCCGGGCACAACTGGCATTTGGGGCTGGCATCGGGCATAGTATCCGCCATGTCCATTTGGCCCCGCCTAGTAGTTATCTTTTTTTAATAAAATAAAAAAAATATTATCTATTTTTATTTTTTTATAGGATGGTATTATATATTTTTTACAAAATTATATATAACTTATAATAAAAAAAATATATTCATTTCTTGACTCTTCCCTTTTCTCATTGTCGGACTCGGATGCCCTACCGCGAGCTTGTTTTTGAATTTCAAGACTCAAGTTGTAGACTTATATTTGAATATTCTGAAATGTAAAATTATGTATTTCATTTGAATTTTGCAATATTGTTTATTAGGTATGACTGAAGCTGTTTTTGTTACATAGGGTGTGGCAGGGTATCACCACTTGGGCAAGTAAGGGCCGCTTTGCCCAGCCCATTATTGCCTTGCCCAAAAATTTTAGAGCTTCTATCGGGTAGATTTGGGCATTGGACTTCATTTTTACCCAATGATCACTACAAAAAATTTGTTTTTTGCGGCGGAAAAATTCCATCGCAAAAAAACTATTTTCCGTCGTAAAAACCGGGGTTTGCGGCGGATCAATTTCCGTCACAAATCACTTTTGCGACGGAAAAATGTCATTTTCCCTCGCAAATACTGAATTTTAATACTGGATTTTGCGAGGGAATTGTTTTTCCCTCACAAATGCTAATTTATTTTTAAAAAAATAAAAAAAAATAAGGAAAAATACATTTAAAAAAATATTAAAAATTAAAAAAAGACTTGTATACCATAAAAATAAATTGTAATAATCATAAGAGTTTACATAGCAAAAATAAAATATTACAAATTACAATGTTGCGAATTTAAAATGAACTAAAAACAAAATATATTTTATTTATCGGGGCTATTCCACAAAGAACCACTTAAATTAATACAAAAATATTATACAATACTAAATAATGTATTAAAAAAAGTGTTTCTCTCCTCGTACTCCCTTAACTTGGAAAGTCTCCTCTCATTGATAACTACAGCATCCTGTGACAATTTCCAAAATTATACAGCTACCCAGAACAAATTAATCTAAAACTAACAAGCATTAATTTATTTGTGAACCTTTCTAGTCAGTGGCTTCCTTGATCGAAGTGAGACATGCAAATTATTGAACTGGGAAAAACTGTTGGAAAGTTGTCAAAGTGATGCAGCTCTACTTACATTCCTGAATTGGAATTCTGCAAGGTGTCCCAGAATCTGCAATAGCCACGTAGGGTTAAATCATCAAGAAAAATGATGCCAGGGATTAGATAAAGTTTAATCAGATATACCAACCTAAGGAAACGTCTGATCCGAAGCTAGCATTTGAAACATCTGAAGCATGGATTGCTCCAGAATCATTGGTGGTAGGACTACCCAGCAATAATGGATTCTCAACTAATACTCCTTTGGAAATAAATGACTTCAGCTGGATATGGAGAATAAAAACCTGCACACTTAACTAATTAGACATGTGCCCTTCTAGAACTTTGATGAGGAATAGATTAACATGTTAATAAAAGTAATGAAATAATGGACATACAAGAAACCTTCAATTGAACTCAAAATAAAGCGGTAAGAGAAATTTTTCAGGAATATATTATTTTGTATAAAATAGTTAGCATAGGACAAAAGGCAGGAACCAGAAATGAAAACGAACATTAAAGCTTAATATATCTTGCACCAAAGTGCAGGAAAAAAAGAGAGTAACATGAACTCTGTTCAGACGACATTTGACTCACACACGCAAATATCAAACCAAATAAATTTCATGCATTTGATCATGGGTTTCTCCACTCATATACAGCTAAGTAGAAAACAGATGTGATATTCCATGCTCCTAATTCACCCATATGTTTTTTTTTTTTTTTTTTTTCACTTTCCACTGAATCTTAGTCAGCATTTTTCTTCTTATTTGGCTTCCCCGTCGTCTAATTCAGCGTCCACGTCAGCGTTATTGTTCACTCCATCCAACTTGACGTTGACCGTCTGGTTAACCAACGCCCAGTGTGATTTTTGCTCTTAAAATGTAACCACAAGTGTACTTTTGGTCCAGAAAAAAGTTCGTGGTGCTGGGTGCTCCCTGAGGTAAAGCTCATGTGTATAATTACTTCTTCACCCTTTATATTTTTTGCATTTGGTCATTCTAAGTAATTATAATTTTTATGGTTCTTCTCAATAAATATTTTTCCTCCAGGTCTTTCATTATAATTTTTTTTTTTTTAAAAAAAATTTAGACACTTTTAAGATAGGCTTTATTGCACAACTAGTCTTACCTTTTAGACCTTATATCTTAAAAAATGGTCTATAAAGTGATTTTTAAGACCCGTTGAAAAACCAATCTTGAAAGTAGCAAACTTTGTGGACCTGCTGTTTCGAGACGGGATTCAAACCGGTCTAAAAAGCAATTTTTTTAGTAGTAATGACTGCTCCTCTCAATATAAGTATATTCTCTATGACTCGAACTTAAAAACTAGAGAAATTTGTTAGGACCTTACACCAGTAGATCAACCTTGTGTTGGTGTCTTCAACCTCTTTATGTCTCATGCTCTTTTGCTCCAAAATACTACCCTGTTTAATTAGTGATTTCATGTTGCATGATACTACATCCAATACTCATTTAACTAACTTGGGAAATTAAAGATTAAACTCAGTACTTCACTGCTCTTATTTATAAATCACCTCTAACATTATTAATGAGAACTAAGAAAAACCTTTAATATTATTAACATTATTTTAAAACTTTCCAACTTTATTCTATTTAATGTTTCATAGTATGAAATGGTGGGAGACTGGGTTACACGTAACTTAAAAGCGTAGGCAAGAAAATACTCCTAATAAAGGAGATGAAGATTTCTTTTACGAATTTAACTAGTTTTTTTTACTCTTCCTTAGTTTCTATGAAGTGAGATCAACAAACTTGTAGGAATGAATGCTATGGAAGAAGGTAATATATATATATATATATATATATATGGGTTTATCATTTGACATGTCACTTAATATAAGGTTTTGTTAAATTAACCCAAAATTACATCGTTTTGGGAGTTAGGAGAATTAATGAAGGGTATTTTGATATTTTTATTTTTGTATTTATTATATGAATTTTACGAAAAGACATTTTCATTAATTCTCCTAACTCCAAAACTACGTCATTTTAAGAGTTAGGAGAATTAATGAATGTTGTTTTAGTAGTTTTTTGTTTGTATTTATTATATGAATTTAACCAAAACACCTTCATTAATTCCCTAACTCCCAAAACGACGTAGTTTTGAGATGACTTGACAAAATCTTGGGTCAAATGACAAACAAACGATAAACCCATATATATATATATATATATATAATAATTTCTTTTTTATATTACATTATCTTCGATTAGTCTATCTATTGATTATATAAATGGAGGGATGTTGAGAGTCGCTCCTCCTATCATCTCGAATGCCCTCAGCCAGCCACCTTGAATGTAAGAATATAGGAACAACTAAAATATAATATAAATTATTCTAAAAAATAAAGAGATAACCGGGAGGTGGTTACAAATTACAATATATTTTGAAATGTTTTTATATAAAATAAAATATTTTTAAATATTATCACTAAATCATTTATTTTTATATTTCACAACAACATGACCCATGATAAATTATTTTTAGAAATTAGAAGTTATTTTTCGATAATCAATAATAATTTTTTTTTATTGTTCTAATTGTGACTGATCACATAGTTGGGAACTAACTAAAGATTCTAAATTCAAATGAACTTATTATTTGCATGTATATTTTAGCATTAAAATATAAAATATTTATTATTTATTATATACCAGTTACCACAACGTATCAACTATCTCATTGCATTCCTTTTGATCGCACTAATCTATGTGATAAATCAGTTTAGAAAATTGAAATTACTTTTATAAAACTTTAAAAATTAGAACTTATTTTTATATTTCATAACTACTTGACCCATAAATCATTTTTAGAAATTAAAAGTTATTTTTATTTAATCAATAAATTGTGCTTCTCCCGTGGACGCCGTTGACCTTCACAACATGCTAATGCGACTACTCTCCAAATTATGCTTGATACCTGTTGAATCCTCTTACCTCGCTTCCCACCACTCATGTTTTTGGCCCTTAATGATGAAGTGCTGAGAGTGTGATGACCTTCACAACATGCTAATGCGACTTTCTTAATTCTATGTTTACTGCTCTCTTTTCTTTTGTTGCATTCATTTTGTTATCTTAATAATGTATTTACAAATATCTCTCTTGGCTTACATCGTGTTTGATGTTGTACGTATTGTTGTCAAACTCGCGAGTTATTTCTTTGAGTTTACCGTTTTCGTATCGTGGTAAACTCGTGTTAGTTGTAAGCTTCGGTTAAACTCATGAGTTTATACACCAAGTTTACCGTTTTTTACGTTTCTAGCTCATAAAACCGTTAACTTACTCTTAAATTAGTGTTTGTTTTTTTGATTTGATCATGCTCAGCAGGCTTTATATAGAAATTCCTTTATTAAATATAATAAATGATGAATGTTAATGGATGTAATTTCAATTATTTGGATTTAAAATATATTTAAACCAAATTGTTGCCATTTTTATATTTTAATTAGTTAATTATACACTAAACATCTATTTAATAATAAAAGTAAACTTTACAGTTTTGACAAGTTTACATTGATTCAATGAGTGTACTGTAAACGAGCTCATGTGTTTGACAATCTTAGTTATACGTTACATTTATACGTGTTGTCAACCCCACGAGGTTGCATTGTCTGTATTTATTGTAATCATCATCAACACCATTATTATTATACCTTCTCTTTCCGTGATAACTTCTCGAGATATGCGACCACTCTTGCTATTATGTCATCATAACTTCCTTCTTTATTTTTAAAATCTAAATTAAAAATCTGAACCTGACAAATTGAAATGATATATTATAAAAATTTAAATCCTAAATCTTTTTACACGCATGATAAAAACTTAATAAAATTTCAAGTAATCAGCGTGTTGGGTGGAATACCCCATATTTAAATCTCATATTTATCTTATATTAATTATTGTCATTCATCTTATATAATTATTATTACAATGTCGTATTATTTGATAATTAAATTTTTGTAGTGCCAATAAGAGTTGGCATAGATGGTAAGGAATCTAGGACTAGGACCTAAATGGTTGTGGGTTCGATCCTCTGTCGTCGCTTCGGACTCTTTTTGGTAGCGATCTCGTAAGTCCCCGAAAAGTACTCATAGAGCCGGCCGCGTCCCTAGCCTAGGACCGATGTCGAACCCTTCCAAAACTTTTTTTGACAAAAAAAAATAAATTAATTTTGTAGGTTATAGCTAATTATTTATTTTATATTCAATCTTTTAAAATATCGGATATTCACACCTGTTTAGCTGCATGCAAATGTTAAAAGGAAAATGAGGGCATACTCACAAGGGGAATTGAATGTGTGATCATATGAGGAATGGACAACTACCCCTCTAGTGTATGAAATTATGACACATCGATGATTTTCATAAAAAAATAAACATGGACACCAACATAAATGTTTGATACCAAATTTGAGAGAGAGAGAGAAACCCATAAATGGTTGATACAAAATTGACAATAACTGCTAAATAAGAGTAAATTTTGCCATTAATATTTTAATATGATGTTGTTAATTAATTGTTTGTGTCTTGTATCATTGTCTCTATTTTCCGTGATTATTATTTTCAGTAGCGTCCAAGTGCATCAACCATCAAGATGCACGAGAGACATTTTTTTAATGAGGAATACGAAATTAACAGGTCTAATTATTTGTTCATTCAGTATCTTCCTCTCCAAATCACGTGACCTTTTTTTTCCTTTGGCGTTTAAGGTAGAGTTGCTCGTTAGGGATCTCTTTGGGAATACGGTTGGGGTTGAAAAAGTACTCTTGTGAGTAAAATATAGTGTTTGAGTTGTTATTTTTTCAAACTAGTCAAGGCCACGCGTTGCGTGGTAAGAAGCTAGATATTTATTAATATATTTTATGTAAAAAAATCATTTATTAGATTCTTTTAAAAAATAATCAAAATATTAAATTAAATATTTACTAAATATTTTGCATTTACCACCCCATTATTAATTTACAAAATGTTGTGTAATTACCTTCCTTATTATCTATATCTTTCATAACCGCCTTACTTTTTATTTTTTATTTAGATCTTTAAGGGAATAATCAAAATATTAAATTAAATATTTACTAAATATTTTATACCTATTACCCCCATTATTAATTTATAAAATATTATATCTTCTTCGTTATCCATCTTTCATAACCACTGTGTTTTTTTTTTCTATTTTAGTTTTTGAGCTTGTCATTTTGATGATGTGTCACCTAGGAGATGCTTTCGCTTTACTTTTATACGGCTAAGATGAATTTTTAGGCAAAAAACTACTTTTAAGAAAAAGCTACTAAAACCGCTTTTTATAGTGAAAATAAGCTTCAACCACCGTGATTCTAAATATAAATCATATTTACAATCTAATTTTTATCATATCTTAAATTCACAAAGTCAAATTGACAAAAAAAAAAAAAAAAAAAAACCACTTCTACCACTAGTAATCTAAATGGCCCTAAAAATCCGATTAGTGATTGAGCCAAGAACCTCTGAACACATATGAAATTGGGTTTGATCAGTTGGTCCATGTGTGTTGATGATGGGCCTAAACGCCGGGTTTTTTTTAATTTTATTTTTTTTTAGATGAAAAACACTGGCTTAACTATAAAGTGATGCGAGATGAGGGCCTATTTACTCTAGTGTAAGTGTAATTCTTTTCACAAGTTTAGCAAAAAAAAAAAAAAAAATCTTTTCATAAGAAAATAAAAACTGTAAGTGAAATTTCTACAATCCACTTCATCGGTTGCAACTCCTAAATTACATTATATCATTAATGTTTACCTCAATTTTAAATTACAAAAGTTAGTCGGGATAAACGTCTGAGACAAACATTAATCCAAACAACCCCTTCTTACTTGCCATATTCTAAACTTGAACACTCACCTCAAGACGCCATAACTCGACTATGTAACAATGAGATGGATATAAAGATTAAAAAAATTATATTGGCACTTCTTTTTATTCCGTTCATATTTCTTTTTAAGATTCATATATTCTAGTATTCACACTTTTTTTATTCCCTTCGTAGCTGAAGTTAAAAGCTCTCATATAGACCACCAAATATTTAGGTCAGCTGGTAAGGGGCTATCCTAACTTAAGCACGGGTCTTAAATTCGAAATGTGAGAATGTAGCATGCGCGTGGGTAGTAGAGGCTTTCCCGAAAAGGCCAACCCGGTGTCGGTCCGGGATTAGTCGTGGTAGTTGATGTGCTTTAAAAGATGGCCTCGCCTGAGGACACCGGATGCACTACGCAAAAAAAAAAAAAAAAAAAAAAAAAAAAAAAAAAAAAAAAAGCTCTTGCACACAAGGACAGACCTTATAGAAGAGACAATGGGGCCATGCCTCCCCCCCCAAAAAAAAAAAAAAAAAAATTGTTCAGACGAGCTAGAGACGATCAGTAACAACTAGTTCATTAGAGAATTTCCACGTCTTCTAGTCAATTTAAGAATACTTCATCCTAGCCAAAATATACTCTCCGGCCATATTACTCCCCTCATGAGGCTCAAACTCATCACATGGATATCTATGGGCATTAACCAGTAAAAATAGCAAATCGCTAGAATCTACAACTCAGAAAAAAATGAGCAGAAACATGGAACTGACTCTTTCATTCTTCGGTTTGTTTACTCTGTTTCGGGTTTGTTCTCAATGAATCCAATACTAAGGGACACTTTGTGTTTTCTTACATAGAAAACGATATCATCACCGCAAGTTCACCTTCGTCCTCCCAAGTTCTCATGGTCAATCTCACTCTCATTGAAGCTGTTGCATCTAAAGGGGCTTGTATTTCTCTCTCCGGCCATCTTTATGAACAATAACCAATAGCCCCCCAAATTTTTTTTGCCAAGGTCCGTCCCTGCTCGCACGGCACATATAATGGGAATCTACAAGGAAGGAAGATAAAAAAGGAGAGTACTGAAATAAAAAGGAGAGATATGTAAGTCTGTATAAGTCTAGATGCGTAAATATAAAATAAAATAATAATGACATAAATAATAGATATTTATACGTCACTCATTCCATTTTAAAAATAATTGTTTTCCTCAATGGGAGACAACCGTCCCCATCAATTTTTTTTTTTTTTTAAAGAGATTAATTATTGGAGCTTATGTATGGACTCTAAAAACAGCTGGTTCGCTTCTACAAAAGATACTTTTCAGAAAGTCCTACTACGACATAAAGTAGGTAAAAAGTGAGATTTCAGGTTTAGTTTATATTTGTCAATCAATTGATACGTTAAGGCGTTGACATTTTTACCCTAAAAAGGTAGGAGGTTCAATACTCGCTAGTTGATGTGAGAGTCTCGTTGGTGGAAGCGATATGTAAGATCTTTATAGGCGTTCTTTGAGCCTGAGCACGCCCAAATTTTACAGTGAGAGGTGTGCCTACCGCCACCTAAACTCTTAATTAGCAAAAAAAAAAAAAGGTTTAGTTTATAATCTGGATACAATAAAACCATAATTTCATAAATCTAATTCAGAATGTAAATCTATCATGCTCCCTTCATTCCACAATATTGAGAATTTTAATTAATTCTTGAAAAATATGAAGCGACAATTAACTCATTATGTCATAAATTGATTTTTTTTTTTCACTTTTATCTTTATTGAAAAATGTGTTTGAAAATTTAATGAGTGAGTAAAATTAAAAATGAGCATTAATTATGGGGATAAAATTAGAAAATGAGCATTAATTATCTTACAAACAACTTATATTATATTTTAAACTAAGTGATTCTTCTAAAAGCATCATATAGTGTGACGGGAGGGATTATCTCATATCTATCCTAAAATTCGTTTTTTCATTCAATTTCCACTAAGACCACAATTACTACAACATACATTTACATCAATGTTGTAAACCCCTCAAAAATTTGAAAAAAAAAATGAAGTTTCTCCTAAAAATGTGTCCAACACCAATTGTTTTATTAAGAAGTAGAATGAACTATGTGGTTACAAAATAAGTACAAAAGTCACATTTTCTGTTAGTGGCAGAAGATGCCACTAGTTTAGCCGTTACCTTCTTCTTCAACCCCTCTTTCTCTTCACATATAACTGCCTAATTCCCCTAGCTCCCATCCCCTCCCATCTTCTTCACATGTATTGGTTCATCAGAAACAGTTTCGGAAAAGAAACAGGTGGTGGGGCTGGGAACTAGCTGGGCAGGCTCAAGTTTCTTGAGGAACCTAAACAACCCCAGATATGAGGTTATGGTGGCCTACCCAACTTTTCCTTTTGCACAATGGCTGTTGCAAAACTATATGATAAATATTTGCCCAGGAAATCGGATTTTTCTTTTGTGAAAGCACAGAAAGAGGTTGAAAAAGAAGGAGGAGGTAACTGCAAAACTCACAGAAAAAATGTTTACCCTTATTTTATAACCACATAATTATCTTTGCTCTTTAAAAAAAATATTTAATATTGGACACACTTTCAAAAAAAACACACACACATTTTTGGACTTTAACCCAAAAACAAAACTCTTCACATGTAAGTGAACATGTTCAACCAAAATCAAAAATCCAGTTTTTTACTTTCTCATAGAACTGTGCCCGGCCACATGATCACAGAAAAAAGTGAAAACCAAGCAATTCTTGAATCCCCGTGAAACAGAACTCGTAGCACAAACTACAGAAACCCAAATCAACCCGTGAATGATACAGTATATGTAGCAAGATGGCGACAAATTAGATCACAAGTTTAAAAAAAAAAAAAAAAAAAAAAACCACAGAACAATAATCCACATTGTGTGTCTTCGCCTTCTTCCATTTTGTCTTCAAGAATCTTTCTTTTTCTCCCTTTGTCCTCCACTCGCCACCAAAATCCATTAAACCCATAAAAAAAATAAAAAAAATCACCTTTCACATGCTTATATCAATCTAATTATTTAATTAGTCTTTGGTCCCCATACATTCATACTTCCATTCCTCAAAAACAGAGAGAAGGAAAAAGAACATCATCATGGGAAGGCTATGGTGGTGCTATTTCCTTCTCACACTACTGATTAATCTCTTCGAACTCAGAATTTGTGAGCGTGAGCAAGTTGTGACCCCACCATTGCCTATTCTTCCACTTCCCACATATTCACAGCTAAAATGGCAACAGAGAGAGATCATAATGTTCCTCCATTTCGGCGTCAACACATTCACAGACAGAGAATGGGGAAACGGCCGTGAAAACCCACAAATCTTCAACCCTTCCGACCTCGACGCCGGGCAGTGGGCCGCCGTGGCCGCCGAAGCCGGAGTGTCGCTGATGATACTCACCGCGAAACACCATGACGGGTTTTGCCTGTGGCCTTCAAAATACACCGATCATTCGGTTGTGAAAAGTCCATGGAAAGAAGGAAAAGGAGATGTTGTGCAGGAGTTTGTGAATGCAGCTTCAGCAAAAGGCATCGATGTGGGACTTTATCTTTCTCCTTGGGATCGACATGACAAAAGATATGGAAATGATTTCAATTACAATGAATACTATTTGGCTCAGCTCCAAGAGCTTCTCAATAAGTGAGCCTCCTTTCTTCTTCTTCTTCTTCTTCCTCTGCTGGGGTGTAAGCTGTCTCAGCTGCGCCTCCTGCTTTGCCTTAAATTTGAGGCTTTTCCCAATTTTTGTTTGTGGTTCTTTTGATTGATAGACTCTATATAAGTGACATTTTCATATCTTATCAGTAAAAAACAGAGTTAAATTCATTTTTCTTTCATAATCATGTAGGTTTTTTTAATTTATTTAGAATCTTAAATCTTTGAAAAGTCAGTAAAAAAATTTGAAAACATTCTCCTATCAAAATGTTATACATGTCATGTAGAATCTAACGATTGAAACAACCATTGAAAAAACATGAGGAGGTTTCAAATTTAAGGCGCTGAGAAGGCAATGCTAACACTGCAATCCCTCTTCTTCTTGACTGTGCCACCACAAAGTTGTTAATGAATTAGGTCAAACTAAGCTTACAGATATGGAGGAGTTAGGGAGATATGGTTCGACGGAGCGAAGGATCCGAAGACGAAGAATGTGACATATTACTTCACAGAGTGGTTCTCAATGGTGAGGGAGTTGCAGAGCTCCATTAACATATTTTCTGATGCAGGTCCTGATGTTAGGTGGGTGGGTAATGAGAAAGGCTATGCCGGAGACACCTGTTGGTCTCTCATTAACAGAAGCTCTCTCTCAATTGGCAACCCTAACATCACTCAGTAAGTCCCACTTTCATCTCTCTTCTGAATTCAATACTGACTGAGTTTCAGTGCCACCTTTTTTTCTTGCTTTTTGCAAAATAAACTGCACTTGCCTTTTGTTGTTAAGTTGTTTCTAACTTGGTCCTCCATCAGTTATGCTCTTTCACATTTCAATTTCTGCGTAAATAAATAGTGGGGCTTTACCAACACTGAGTTATGTTGCTCTAACATTGTACATGCCCTGCTAAATCTCTCTGTGTTTTGAGTTTGAATTCTTGTGTTGGGAGTTTGGAAGTGACAGCCATGGATTCTGAATCGGATGTCGGATAATAATATAAAAAAAAAGTGGGGTATTAGGTATTGAGTTGAATCAAGAGGGGAAAGAAAAAGCACACTTTTTAACTGTCTAAAATAAAAGCTTTATCAGTGGGGTTATCAGTTAGCTGGATTCACATTGTAAGGCATATAACCTAGCATGTGATGATCTGAAAAATGTTAGTGCCTTGATTTTGTTTGGTTCAACTACTTTAATAATTATGGTACATGCTTGTGTTGTAAAAACTCACTAGTGTGAATGGGTCATTAAGATACATAAAGTAGTCAGATGGGAGACGATTGTTTTATGGCAAAAAAAGGGAGACGATTATTATGCTCGAGAACAACAACATTGATGTTGCCCCATGTTTTGATAATAAGTCTGAACTGCTTAAATTATTGTATGAATTTATTACATTCCACGTGTTACTGAGATATCTGGACCATCATATATTCATATTTGAATTTTGCTGAATGTACCTATATTTTTTTTATTTAATTTTCAAAATAATCCAGACTTCTCTATAAGAAAACGCACGTAATTAAATTAATTAATAGTAATTTTCCATAGATATATGGAGGTTAGTGGCTCTATATTGCATTAATGACAGTATGATTAGATGAGACCAAAATTGGATATTCATATTGATAGTCGACAAGATACCTCACCATCCGCCAGCAACAACAAATTTTTAATTTATTTTTAAAACCCATACAAATTTTAATGCAACAATAACTAAATTATCTAGGGAAAATTCCTTTCAGAGCCTAAAAGATCAAGAAAATGTCAAAAAAGCCCCCAAAAAAATTAGATGTCAAAAAAGTCCCAAAGATTTGTTAATCTCATAGATAGAGTTGTTAATCCCACATATAAGAGTTGTTAATCCTATAGATGGAATTGTTAATGAGACTTTTCTGACATCTAAATTTCTTTTAGAATTTTTTTGACATTTTCTTAACATCTTAGGATTTGAAAGAAATTTTCCAATTCTCTAGCTCATCACAACTATTAATATAGGACTCAGTACTACATCTCATATTTAAGTCCATCTCATATTTAAGTCCAAAGGAGTAAACGGGCTAGATATATATTGGGCCGGGCCGGACCTAGTAAACAAATTTGAAATCTTGATAACTTATCACTTTTCTTGGTTTGTAAGTTTTTGATAGTCTCCTGTCCTGATGACAAGTGTTGATGATAAACGCAGCTATCTGAGCACAGGAGACCAGAGAGGAACAGATTGGGTGCCAGCAGAGTGTGACGTATCAATCAGAAAAGGATGGTTTTGGCACAAATCAGAATCCCCAAGAAGACTAAGCGAACTCCTTGACATATACTACAACTCTGTTGGAAGAAACTGTGTTTTACTCATCAATGTGCCTCCCAACACAAATGGCCTCATCTCTGACACTGATGCTTACAGGCTCAAAGAGTTTCGTGCTGCCATTAACACAATCTTTCACAACAATTTGGCTCAAAGCGGAGACGTTGAAGTTAGCAGCCAAAGAGGAGGGGAAGAAGGTGGTTTTGGCCCAGAAAACATGCTTGATTCTGATCACTTGGGCTCCTATTGGGCTCCCAGTGATGAACAAGAGATTAGGGAACATTGGATTGAGATTAGGGGAGATTGAGATTCAATGTGGTGAGGATACAGGAAGCGATAGGACTTGGTCAGAGGATCCAACGGCATGAGATCTATGTGGATGGGAGGTTGATGATCCAAGGGACGACGGTGGGTTATAAGAGGCTTCATAGGGTTGATGGAGGTGAGGTTGAAGCTAATGTTGTGAGGATCAGAATCACAAAATCCAGAGGATTGCCTCTTGTTTCTTCTATTGGTCTTCATTTTGATCCTTTCTGGCACTCTAGATTTGGTATGCCTTGAAGGTTCATTCAACAACTAATGTTGAGAATGAAAGCTATGCTAAAGTTTTCTTCTCTATTTAAAAATGCTGGATTAGATAGTAAATCCGTTTCAAAAGTATAGGCTCAAGAGTAATATTGTTTTGAAAGTATTTGTTGTTTCAATAATGCCCCAACAGTTTTAAAACGTAGCTATGTTACCTATTCCATTAAAAAATTAATGTTGACCGTCAAAAACTAGATGTTGACCTTTACTTTTTTAATGGAAATAAGCAACATTGCTGAAACTTTCCGGATGACATTGAGACAATAAAAACTTTCGGGATAATATTGCTCCTTGATGAAAACTTTCAAAGTAAATTTATTATTTAACCCTAAAAAAGCTACTCCTCCCGTCATTATATATATTTATATATATAAATGTTATCTCTAATATTTAATATAAAACATATTTATCTAATTCGATTGAAGTAAGAAAGTTTATTAAGTTAGTTGATATAAAATGTATTTAGTCATGTTTATTAATTTCCTCATTCTTTCACCTTAATTATTGTTGATGGACCAACAAAAGTAATAAATTGGGAAAAGATTGATAAATAAAAAAATCATGTCTTATATTTAGAAATAAGATCAATCTCTAAATATGCCTTATATTAACAACCGGAATGAGTATGATACTATATTTACATTTTAAATGAAAGAAAAAGAAAGGTTCAAACAGTTCAAAATTCTGGTATTTAACGGATGGGGCAACTCTCATTTCTTAGGTAAATGGCTCAAATTCTAATTCATTCTTCATAACATGTTTAAAGCTCATGTATTTGTAATTGTGCGCAATCAAATTAAACAGTTGACTTATATCTGACAAACTGTGTTCAACTCTTTCATTCAGTTCAGACTTAAATTCTGTTATTGCCATAAAAAGAAAAAGAATCAAAATTTTTTAAAATCTACATCAATTCATGGAATGATTTTCCACCGAACCAGTATTTTAGGAAATTTTTTTTTTTTTTGTCACTCACTTTGTCGGCAAACTTGAAAACGTCGTAGTCCAGCCACCACACGTTAAATGTATAAACATGCTAGTTGAATACAAAAGGACAAAACAGAATGTCATCCAAGCAATTATGAATCTTATTTAAATGTTCCCTTTGGATCAATTTATAGAATTTTTTTTGCCGACGAACCTATTTATAAACAATAAATAAATATTTTACACGGATCAAAAATAATAGTTAAAAGCAAGAAATATACTGGATATTTAATTTTTTCCCCTTAAAATACTCTTATTAAAATTACTCAAAAAGTTTCTTGAAAAATTTTATAAAAAAAAGTAAAAGGTGGTTAATTTATGTTTAAAAAAAAAAAGCTGATTTATTTCTTATGAATGAGTGTGGATTAAGTAAGCCAAATATATTAATTGAAGCAGAACAGGTGGCCACAAATATCAATATAATGGAGAGCATAATTTAGTTTCGTGTTACACTCGAATTTGTGTACGAGTTCCAAATGTATATTTTCTTATACCCAGTAGATAAGTTCAGTTTCATTGATGACAGGGGAAAAAAAAAAAAGAATTATTAATAAAATAAAAATGCCGACAGTTTATGCATTGAGTAAATACTCAACACGTGTCAGACTATCACACGTGGCCCCAATATTTAGACGCCACACTCATGCAAAGGTGGCAAACCACAATGTAACCGCCCTTTCTATAAACCGCAAGTGTCTCTTTCTCTCTTCCTCCCATCTTTTCTTTCATCTGTTTCTTGGATTGGATTACACTGTCTTACAGTTATGGATTCTGGAATCGTTCACAGTCGCGTGCACGAGTCCGACCAACACCATCCTCACAACGTTGGATTAAAACAAGGTAGCAACTGAGAACCTTATTATATGTTTCACCTTCATTTGTGTTCTTTTCTTATTCTTATTCTTATTTTTCCATGTGAAGGGGAACATTATGGGGCGGATGATGAACACCCCCAAGACCATGAGAAGAAGTCGGTTCTGAAGAAGGTGAAAGCCAAGGCTAAAAAAATTAAGGACACGATCAAGAAGCATGCACATCATGACCATGATCACGATCGCGAGCATCACGATATACCAGATGATCATGATCTCGACGAGGAAGATGATGAAGATGAAGACATGGATGAAAATCCTGAAGTTCATGGTGCCCCAAGTGAGTTTTTCTCTTCTCTGACTTTATTAAATGAAATCCAGATAATGATGGCTTTTACTCTGTTTGCTCTGTTTTCTCTTTCTCTGAATATTGATGAAACTAAAGGCTAGTCTCTGTTCCTTTGAAACGCACACTAGGCTTAAGATTTAGATTCATTAGTGGAATTTTGCGTGCAGTTTATGACAGTACAGTCCCTAGAACTGTGATTCCTGGCGAACAAGTCGTTGTTCATCATCAAGAACCAAAGCTTGTAGTTGTTTCTCCTGGTATAGGAAATGATCAAAAAGTGGCAAATGATTCACCAACAAGAACATCTACTGCACAAGAAGGGAACACAACGCAACAAAAGGTCAATTTGCAGAAACCTCTTGATTTGGAGGAAGATCCTGCTGCTCCTAGAACAGGCCACCCTCACACTGCTTCCAATTATCAAAGCAAAGTCACTGATCCAACTGGGACAGGTAAAGATACAAGTTAATGCATCACACACTTGGCCATTAATAGCATTACCAACTATTATGATCACTTAATCAGTCCATTTTCTTTTCTTTTCGTTTTTTTTTTTTTTTTTTTGGGTCCTATTGCTAACAGGTGGTGCAGAAATACAAGTTGCCCCAGTTCTGGAATCTTTTGCCCAAATGAACGTCCATGACGGGGCAAAACCATATCCAGAATCGCATGTTCGTTCGACTGAAACTCAATATCCTTCAGGTACTCCTATACCGTATGAAGAACAGAAACACTATGAATCAATGGACAAGCCATCGATCCAGAGCAGCTATACGGCGACTCAATCTCCTTCTGGTACTCCTATAGTACATGAAGAACAGAAACTCTATGCATCACTGGATAAGCCACCGACCGAAAGCAGCTATACGGCAACTCAACCTCCGTCTGGTGCTCCTATAGTGTATGAAGAACAAAAACTCTATGAACCAGCGGACAAACCAATGAACCAGAGCAGCTATATGACAACTCAATATCCTAGTGGTATTTCTGAAATGGAGATAGATCAGAACCGCTATGAATCACTGGACAAAGCATCCAATCAGACCAGCTATACAGATAAAGTCTCGTCTGCTACCTCTGCAATTGCTGATAAAGCTGTCACTGCTAAAAATGCAGTCGCTTCCAAGCTTGGCTACGATGACAACAAAGATAACAGAGACTATGAGAATGAACAGAGTCGTGGAGAGAATCAGAGCAGCTACACAGAAAAAATCTCATCTGCAACATCTGCTGTCGCTGATAAAGCTGTTTCTGCTAAAAATGCCGTGACTTCGAAGCTTGGCTATGGTGACAACAGAGCTGACAGGGATGATGAGAAGGAAGGGAGGCCTGAAGAGAATCAGACTAGTTACACAGAGAAAATGTCATCTGCGCCATCTGCAATAGCTGATAAGGCTGTTTCTGCTAAAAATGTCGTAGCTTCGAAGCTTGGCTATGGTGACAACAAAGTTGAGACAGATCATGAGGAGGAAGCAAGCCATGGAGAGAATCAGAGCAACAGCTACACTGATAAAATTGCATATGCAACATCTGCTATAGCCGATAAAGCTGTTTCTGCTAAAAATGCTGTGACTTCGAAGCTTGGCTATGGTGAAAACAGAGCAGACAGGGATAATGAGAAGGAAGGGAGGCCTGGAGAGAATCAGACTAGTTACACAGAAAAAATATCATCTGCGCCATCTGCAATAGCTGATAAGGCTGTTGGCGACAACAAAGATGACAGAGAGAATGAGAAGGAGACAAGGCAGGGAGAGAATCAGAGCAGTTACACAGAGAAATTATCATATGCAACGTCAGCAATAGCCGATAAAGCTGTTTCTGCTAAAAATGCTGTGACTTCCAAGCTAGGTTATGGCAGTGGCAACGGTGGCGACAAAGGAAGAACAACTCATGAAGATCATCCTAAAACAGAGGATGCTAATGCTTCAACAGCAGAATATGGGAAGAGAATTACAGAGTCGCTCACAGAGAAACTATCTCCAGTTTACAGCAAGGTTTCTGGAGTAGGGAGTACAGTGAAGTCCAGGTTGTCACCTTCTTCTACAAATGAAACAGACAAAGGGGTGTCAGTTAAAGACTATTTCGCAGAGAAGCTAAGGCCAGGGGATGAAGACAGGGCACTTTTTGAGATGATTTCAGAGACATTACACAAGCGTGGTGGTGAAGGAGAGGCAGCGGCGAAGAAGAGTGGCGGCGAAAATCATGAGGGAAGGAAAATAACAGATGTGATTTCTGATGTTATTCATGATCGAGATGAAGGGCTAGTAGAAACAGAGCATCGACCATTGGGGAAAGTGACAGAGTCAGAGGAAGTGAAGAGGAGGTTGGGAGGTGAGAGTGAGAGTGAAAGAAGGTATGAAGAGAGTTACGAGAATAGCTCTGAGAAAGGTGTGGTTGCTAAGCTGAAAGATGCAGCTGGGTCCTTGTTTGGCTCATCGTCACAAGAGAATCAATCCTCATCACAAGGTATGAACAAAAATACATGAAATTTTCATATTTTTATGTTGGAAAGATATGAAATGCTGAGTTTGGTGTTTAATCTGTTGTGCAGATACAGGCGGGAGAAGACTTCAGGAGTCATCCAACTGAAGAAATATTGATTCAATACGTTGTCTTGTTGAAGCTTCTCCATCATGGACTATAGTCTGCATACGCTTACACACAGATATATACAGTTTGAGTGATGTAATACTTTGTTTAATTTCCTGCTTCGCTAACCTAGGAGCTTTATAAATATGTACAAGATCACATATGACTACAAGCGTCTTTATTTCCATATGTTTGTTACTGTATACATATATGTTTGGGTGTTAAATATAAGGATGTAATTTTTTTTCTCTCCATACATACAGTGTATGTGTGATTGGATATATCATATTAGTTGGTACTCTGGTTTGTGCAGAAGCCAGTTCCCTCCTCATTCTTTTGATAACTCTAAATTAAAATTAAATTTTTTAATTGCGATTGTTAAAAGAAAAATATCTTTTAAAAAAGTATGTTAGTTGCTGAATTTTAAAAAGAAATAAAAAAAGTATGTTAGTTGATAAATTATCTTTATTTTAGATTATCTACTTATTAAAATAATTTTTGTTTGAAAATAAAAGTAAAAAAAATAAATATGGATCATCCAGATGGGATATGAACGATCTAGATAGAAAGAGCTTCATCATCCAGAGTGAGTAGAAAAACTAGTTCTAATTGGTGCAACGCACATGGTTGTTGCTGATGTAGAATTTGGGAAGAAATGGGTTGGCGAACTAAAGCACGGCGAAAAACATGGTATAGAATTAAATTTGATAATGCATATGACTAGGTAATTACCAACTGGTTTGCTAGTTTTGAATTTTGATCCTTGTAAAAGAAAGACGTATACTACCTCCCTCCCAAACTATGATGGTTTATTCGGTATGAGGGGAGGGAGTGGAGGAAAAGCAGTTTGAGTTGAAAATTTAAATGTGAGAGAAATAAGGTATAAAGTTTTTCATTAAGTTTTTTTAGTCTTTTATTTTATATATTCAATTTTGTTTTGAAAATTTAGAACCAATTTTCTTAAGTTTTTTTTAAAAATCCAACTCATAAAAATTTCCCCTCCCTCTAGATCACTTATACTTCTAACTAAGTAGCAGTTACGTTAGAGTTTTTAAAAAAAACTAATATTCTCGTTTTTAAATTTAATAAAATAGTTAAAGTCAAGTTTAAAAGTTGTTTTACAATTTAAGTAACTTCCAATATTAAAAACCCTACTAGTTATCTTAAATTCTAATATTATATTAATTAGGGACAACTCTATGTTTTTAATCCGGGAAAACATTGTTACACCGAAATCTTTATTAATTATGGGCATACTATAGAAAAATGAACCTTAACCCTTTATTTTATATATTCTCAATATTAAAAATTTAGAACCACTTTTTATTTTTTCAATTTTCTTAAATCCGACTTATAAATTTTTTCCTCTCACGAAATCCCTTAATACCAAACAGATCTTAAGAGTTAGCTGAGGATTGAACTTGGTATCAGATACCATAAGACTTAATCCACTCTGATTCACAAATTTATAATTTTTCTCAAAATATCCTCACTAATTGCATATATTATTGACTTTATATCTAAGGGTAATTACGATGAAAAACAATATTTTATGAAAATCGACTTATATTTTTTTTACACACACCAACCTATATTTATTATGTATAAATATTCAAGTAATTCTTATATTAAAAATGGGAGGTAACACTATAATTGCTAACCATGATGCAAAATCTTTATCACTTGCATCAGCCTTAGCTCAATGAATCCCGATAAAAAAATATATAATTTGATAAGGGTATTATAGATTCTATTTTTATTATTTGATCACTTTCTGATTTCAATTTGTGTTTTCTTTTATCAGGACACCAACACCTTATTGATCAAACGGTATTATAGATTCTTATTAAATAGAACTTTATTCTTTTATTTTTTTTAATTAAGATAATTGTAAGCACTGTTTTCTTCTTTATTTATACTAATTTTAAAATTTTATGGTAATAATAATTCTTAAAAAAAATACATAAAAAACTGGGGGTATTCACGCATCATAATGTGATTTTGTGTGTTGGAAGGGAAAATGTAATTCTTCTTTGGTGTGTTTGGGACAACATCTAATGAAAAATAAGTCTATTAGATAGGGAAAAAAAGCCCATCAAAAGAAAAAATCTGATAATTGGGTATTTGGGGTAGGATTTGTAATGGGCTTTAGAGATGTGAGTTTTTTTTTTAAGCTCATTGTTGAAACTTTTCCGGCTTTACAGTGGGGCTATGCCAAATACAGAAAAAGTCCATAAAAAAAAAAAAAATCCATTAGAAACAAAAGCTATTTTTACCATTGCTATCCCTATCCCAAACGGTGTAGATCCATAATTTCGTCTTCCTCCTTCATCGTGTTAGGGCTTTGCAGAGTATCTCTTTGCCTTCCTTTCTTCATGTCTACAATTTACTCCGCTGCTCATGAATACTGGATCCAAGAGCGCTTTTTCATCTGATGTTCGTCTATACCTGACTATACCATACTACATTGCAATTCATTCATATCTTTGTTTTGGGACCTCGATAAACTAAACTATATCGACCGTGTCTCGCAAGACGGTACGATATTCTGTACCTTGATCTTTATTCTGTTGAATTTTTGGGTTCAACGTACTATATGAGCAGCTGGGCTCCCAACTGCATGGACATTCCTCAACTTTCTTTGACCATGATGATGGGTAAATTGTATTTGTCGCTTGTTTGTCAGTTGCAGAATGTTGGGTTTTGACCATGATGTTTATTACTGTAGTAGGTCTAAGGATAGTACAAAAGTTTTCGTATCGTTTGAATTTTTTTCGAAAGTTATGTGACCATTCGCATCATGGTGATTGGGTTAAAAATGAATTCGAATTCATTGAGGAACCTTGGAAGAAGATGTGGAACTGGAAACCTTCTGATGTTGATTCTATAAGGAATGAAAGTTTCAATCCATATGAGGAAGACAACCAAACGCATTTTTCGCTTAGAGAGGGGTTCATTGAAAATGCAAGGATAGATGCTAGAAAGGTTCTTGAAATTCTGGGACAAGACGATTCAGAGGCTGATGCCAGATCAGTTTTGGATAAGTTGCACATAACACCGTCGGGGCTTCTTTTGAAAGAGGTTCTCGTTGGAATTTTGGAAAGTGTAAATCGTAAAAATAAGTCAAAGTGTGCAAAATCGGCATTAAAATTTTTTGTGTGGTGTAGTCAGCATGAGGCGTACCGACACACCACTAACTCCTATCACTTAATGTTCAAGATATTTGCGGAGTGTGATGAATTTAAAGCAATATGGAGGCTGGTTGATGAGATGATTGAGAAAGGGATTCCTGCAACTGCTCTTACTTTCAACATTCTAATTTGTACTTGTGGTGAGGCAGGCTTGCCTAGGAGACTGGTGGAGAGGTTTATAAAATCAAAGACATTTATCTTTAGGCCTTTAAAGCATTCCTATGATGCAATTCTCTATGGTCTTCTTGGTCAGAATCATTATAACTTGATTGAGTGGGTTTACAATCGAATGTTGCTTGAAGGGCTTTCCTCAGACACTTTTACTTATAATATAGTCATGTATGCCAAGTATAGGCTTGAGAAGTTGGATCAGTTCAATGGACTGCTTGATGAGATGGGTAGAAATGGCCTTTCTCCAGATTTCCGTACTTATAACATTCTTCTTCATGCTCTTGGCAAAGGAGACAAGCCACTTGCAGCTATTAATTTCTTAAATCACATGAAAGAAACAGGTATAGAGCCAACTGTTCTTCATTTCACCACATTGATAGATGGACTCAGCAGAGCGGGGAATCTAGATGCCTGCAAATATTTTTTTGATGAGATGATAAAAAATGGGTGCATGCCAGATGTGGTGGCGTACACAGTAATGATCACAGGATATGTCATGGCTGGTGAGCTTGAGAAAGCTCAGGAGATGTTTAATGAGATGATTTCTAAAGAACAAGTTCCAAATTCGTACACTTACAATTCCATGATTCGGGGGTTATGTATGGCTCGAAAATTTGACGAAGCATTGTCAATGCTCAAGGACATGGAGACCAAACGTTGTCGTCCAAATTTTTTTGTGTACAGTACCTTAGTGAGTAATTTGGGGCATGCTGGAAAGCTTACTGATAAAATCTCATATGTAACATCTTCAATAGCCGATAAAGCTGTTTCTGCTAAAAATGCCGTGACCTCGGAGCTTGGCTATGGTGAAAACAGAGCAGACAGATATAATGAGAAGGAAACGAGTCAAGGAGAGAATCAGACTAGTAACACACAGAAAGTATCATCTGCACCATCTGCAATAGCTGGTAAGTCTGTCCCTGCTAAAAATGCCATGGCTTCGAAGCTCGGCTATGGAGACAACAAAGATGAGAGAGAGAATGAGAAGGAGACGAGGCAGGGAGAGAATCAGAGCAGTTACACGGAGAAATTATCATATGCAACTTCAGCAATAGCCGATAAAGCTGTTTCCGCTAGATATCCTGTGACCTCCAAGCTAGGTTATGGCAGTGGCAGCGATGGCGACAAGGCGAGAACAACTCATGAAGATCATCCTAAAACAGAGGATGTGAATGCTTCATTATCAGAATGTGGGAAGAAAATTAGAGAGTCGCTAACAGAGAAACTATCTCCAGTTTACAGCAAGGTTGCTGGAGTAGGGAGTACAGTGAAGTCTAGGTTGTCTCCTTCTTCTACAAATGAAACAGACAAAGGGGTGTCAGTTAAAGACTATTTTGCAGAGAAGCTAAGGCCAGGGGATGAAGACAGGGCACTTTTTGAGATGATTTCAGAGGCTTTACACAAGAGTGGTGGTGGAGGAGAGGCGGCGAAGGAGAGTGGAGGCGACAATCATGAGGGAAGGAAAGTGACAGATGTGATTTCTGATGTTATTCATGATCGAGATGAAAGGCTAGTAGAAACAGAGCATCGACCATTGGGGAAAGTGACAGAGTCAGAGGAAGTGAAGAGGAGGTTGGGAGGTGAGAGTGAGAGTGAAAGAAGGGATGAAGAGAGTTATGAGAATAGCTCTGAGAAAGGTGTGGTTGGTAAGCTTAAAGATGCAGCTGGGTCCGTGTTTGGGTCATCGTCACAAGAGAAACAATCCTCATCACAAGGTATGAACAAAAATACATGAAATTTTCATATTTTTGGGCTAATCTCAAATGTTGGAAAGAGATATGAAATGCTGTGTTTGGTGTTTAATCTGTTGTGCAGATACAGGTGGGAGAAGACTTCAGGAGTCATCCAACTGAAGAAATATTGATTCAATACGTTGTGTTGTTGAAGCTTCTCCATTCCCGACGGACTATAGTCTGCATATGCGTACAGACACACATGACTACAAGCGTCTTTATCTCCATGTTTGTTAGTGGATACATATATGTTTGGGTGTTAAACCCTACTTATTTTTTGGATGGGTAGGGGGCTTTTTCCATTCGAATTGTCTAGGTTTTTTTTTTTAAATTGATGATTTTTAAGTAAAAATATTTTTTAAAATATGTTAATTGAGAGATTATCTTTATTTTAGATTTTCTACTTATTAAAATAATTTTTTTTGAAAATAAAAAGTAAAAAAATAAATATGAACCATCTTGATGAGATATGGACGATTCAGATGGGAAGAGCTTTTTGATTCCAGTTGGTGCAACACTCATGGTTGTTGTTGTTGATGTAGAATTTAGAAGGTTGGCGCGGGAAGAAATGGAAGAAAATATGAGAGTATGAAGTAATATGAAAGGATAATGTAATATAACTAAAGCATGGCTAAAAAAATGGTTGCAGTATTAAATCTGATAATGCATATGACGAAATAATTACCAACTGGTTTGCTGGTTTTGTTCGTTGTGTAATGTTAGTACTGTTAACACTCTTCTTATTTGGGGTAACAAGTTTTTTCACTTATCATGTCTTAGTTCTTGTTCCTAATCCTACACCATTGTTTACATGTGAGCTTGTAAAAAAAAAAAAAAAAAAAAAAAAAAAGAGAGGATATACAACCTCCCTTCCTAACTATGAGGGGAGGGGAGGGAAAGTAGGCAAATGGAAAATTTGTTTGAGTCTGATTTAAAAATGTGAGGGAAGTAGGGTATAAAGTTTTTAATCAAGTTTTCTTATTTTTTTTATTTTATATATTCTTAATATTAAAAATTTAGAACCTCTTTTTTTTTTTTTTTTTCTTAAATCTAGCTCATAAAAATTTTCCCTCTCCCCCTCCAAATCCCTTATACTAAATACAGTAGATCTTAAGAGTTAGCTGATAATTGGATTTGGTCTCAAATACAACACTTAATCCACTTTGATCTACAAACTTATAATTTTTCTCAAAGTATCCTTGCTAATTGCATATATTATTGAGTTTATATCTAAGGGTAATTACGATGAAAAACAATATTTTATAAAAAGCAACTTATATTTTTATTTTATACACACCAACCTATATTTGTTACATATAAATATTCAATAATTTGTTATGAATATATTATGTGGATGACCCATTATAGGCATTAAGGTTCCCACTACATCTTGTTATAGTGGGGAGTGGGTAGTCACCCACTACATTCATGGTGGTGAGTGGGTAGAAGTTAAATAAAACTTCCATACTCTCCAACATTATAAATAGTCCCCTACCCCCAACAAATGTCTTGAAGAAACCTGAATGAGAATCTCTCTCTTTTGAATCTCTTTTGCTCTTGTTCTCTCTCTTTTACTTCTTCTATATCCTTATATTTATAACATGTTATCAGCACGAGAGCTCTAACGAAGTATGGCCAGAAGCCATACGCCTTTGATTTCTTATTATGAAATTATATGACCAGAAGTCATATTTCTTTAATTCTTATTTTTAATATTATATGGCGGAAGCCATACTCTTTGATTTCTTATTATAAAATTATATGACCAGAAGTCATATTTCTTTAATTCTTATTTTAATATTATATGGCCGGAAGCCCTACCCTTTGATTTCTTATTATGAAATTATATGATCAAAAGCCATATTTCTTTAATTCTTATTTTAATATTATATGGCGAGAAACCATACCCTTTAATTCCTTAAGCTAAAATTATATAGCTAGAAGTTATCCTTTGACTCTTATTTTGAAATTATATGACCGAAGTCATATAGCTTTTACCTTCTATCTTATTGTATTGCCGGAAGCTATAATATTCAACTTTTACATATCTTGAAGATAAACGACCGAGTTTAATTTCTCATTATGAGATTAAATGGCTCGAAGACATAAAATTTTGAAATTATATGACTAGAAGTCATATTGTTCGATTTCTATTACATGGCGAAGCCATAGTTCTTTTATTCATACTATTAGACTATATGACCGAGAAGTCATATACATTTTGATTTAATATTTTGATATAATATGACCGAAGTCATATTCCTTTGATTTTTATTATATGGCTAGAAGTCATATATATATATATATATATATTTATATCTTACAAAATGACTCGCGGCCATAATGTTCAGGTTTTGTTTATCCTGAAGATAAATGGCCCGAAGCCATAAAATTTTGATATTATATGACCATAAGTCATATAGCTTTTATCTTCTATCTTATTATATGGCTGGAAGCTATAGTGTTCAACTTTTATTTATTCTTAAGATAAATGGCCTGAAGCCATAAAATTGTAATTTTGTTGCAATACTTTATGAATTATTTCTGTGAATTTCCTATTATTATCATTAATGTTTCATAATATTTGTCTATTCAAGATAAACGGCATATAGATTTTATGTCTCATGTTTATCCTGAAGATAAACGGTGAGAAGTTATATAGATTTAATTTCTTATGAAAAGACAAATTGACCTAAAGCCAAGAGGTACAAAATGGCTAGAAGTCATATTCATTTGATTCCCTATTATATGACTTGAAGTCATATACTTTTTATCATTTATTTTATTAGATTGCTAGAAACATATATTTAATTTTTATCTATCCTGAAGATAAAAGGTCAGAAGCCATATAATTCTAAATTCTCATCATTGGCCCGAAGCCATGAGACTAATTAGCCTAAAGCTATGAGAATTAATTACCCTGAAGCCATTAAAACTAAATGGCACTGAAGCCATAAATTTTTAATTTAAGTAATTTATGGATTATTTGTTGTCTTTATGAATTTATTATTCATGTTATTATATTGTGTGTTATATCTCATAAATTTCTTTTTATAATGAAATTTAAATTTGTGTTTCATGAAGCATCAAAATTGTATATTTGGCCTTATAAGACCCTCTTGTTCTTTAGAACAAATTAAACGAGTTGTATTACCACCAAAAGATGGTTGTTCTTCCAAAAGCTCATTATAAATGGGTATATTCAATTTGCTCCCGCAATAGCAAAATTGTGAAAAAGATTTTAAGAAATATGTTGAATTAATTTCTTGATCTTATATGGCCAATGCGTTTTTGTTGCAAATATCATGAATCTAGGCTCGACTCCATTACCAGAAGTGAATGAAGTAACAAATGAATCTAATTATGGCCGTGAATATAAGATGAACATGTCTATAGTCTTGGGCATGATCAAGATTGTAATCATATTGGTTCAAATTCTCACATGAAGTAGAGAAATATTATTAATAAGAGCCACAATAGGCAAACTATTGGGCATAATAAATATACTGAAAATTCATCATATCACCATGATACATATTATTTTAATATATTATGACATGATTTTATATGACTATGAAAAATATTTTATGGTTTATAAGGTTTTGAGATCTGATATAGCATCTTCAAATATATCAAAAATGCATTTCACACAATATTACTATTAGTACAGTAATTTGCTATTTGCGCAATAACAGTAATATGTGATTGCACAGTGATATGTAAGCATTTAGATAGTATTACAATTTATGAGATATTTGGTCCTTCAATCTTCTATACCCACGAAAGAGGTATAGAAGCTTGTTCACACCCATGAATGAAGAGTGTATAAGAGAGTGGCTTTGGATTGTTATAAATATTGAAGCCTTGAAGTCCGTTTCAAATATTGTATGATACAATAAAATTTTAGTAGCTTTGAAAAATTATTGTCCAGAAGACAATAACTTACAGAGATCTATGTCGTAATAAGTATAAAGGCTAATAGTCCTGAGGACTAATTAGCATATTTTGCCCAACTTTGTAAGAGAGGCTAATGTTTAGACTATATATATGACAGTATAAATTTGACAGAAGGCTCCGGAAGAGTTAATATTTTGTTACCTGAAGCTCGTATAAAAGAAACTTATTGAGTTTTAAAGATATCTACAAAAATAGATATCATATAAAAAACACATGCTATTATAAACCGAAGTTTACACATAACAATACAAATTGTAAGTTTGTAGTAAACTAGAAGTTTACAAATAATAATGCAAGAGATTGTAATTGTAAACCGAGAAGTTTAGAAATATAGCAAATCAAATGTTTGCTAATGTTGCCAATAGGATATTAAGGGGCAATGAGCTGAGAGAAATATATCCATATTTATTTTGAAACAAAAGCCCAAGAGAAATAAATAAGCCCGTAGAAGGTAATATGCTTCTTACTTGTTATTGTTATTTAAATTTATTGTTATCACATATCGTAAATTTGTTGCCATGAGAATTTTCTCTTTGTTTTTTTTTATTTCTTGTATAATTCTAAGTTATTTTGATTATGACTATTTTCATATGTGGTGGACTATATATTTTGCATATAAGTAAATTGAAGTATATTATTAATGAAATTATCTAGTGATGTAATACTATATGGTAGTTTCGAAGAACTAATATATATTTTTCTTTTGAGCTTTAAAGAGTTTTTAAAATATAGATATAAAGAAAGTATGCTTGTATGACTCACACTTGAGAGGGAGATTGTTAGAATACAAGTGTGAGCTAATTTTTGAAAAGTTATATACTTCTCACACAAAGTCTAATAGATCTCCCAAAATGGATGTCAAATTATGATTTAAATCATAATTTTATAGAAATTGAAAAGCTCATGATTGGTTGAAATATATGTTACAGTAAACCAGAAGTTTATTGATTCAAACAAATTCACTTTTGGCATGACTTGTTTGATCATCTAAGTCACATATATAATAAGATTATGTATTGACATCCATTGAAGAACCAGAAGATTCTTCATAAATAACCAACATATTATTTATGAATTATATGCTGCTTGTTCTCATTGATCATGATGGATATCAGTATTTTTGGAAATATATCAAACAGTATTATATGGGCCCATTGAAATAGCATGTACACCATATAAATTTGAAAGATGCATCTATAAGATGATTACATGTGAAACTATTAGCTTGCAACCTGAAGTTTGTAAGAATGTTTGTAACCTGAAGTTTGCAATAATGTTTGCAACCTGAAGTTTGTAATAATGTTTGAATAAATTAAGCACGATATTTCCAGATTATACGATCCAAGAATCATGTATTAAAGCATCCATAAATAGCTAGATCAATGCTTATGAGAATAAAATTTCTA
Source organism: Acacia acuminata (assembly GCA_019022655.1). NCBI lineage: Eukaryota > Viridiplantae > Streptophyta > Magnoliopsida > Fabales > Fabaceae > Acacia > Acacia acuminata. The sequence goes on from JAFJYI010000160.1 coordinate 1,368,104, forward strand.
TGTTGGTTTATTTGATCTTATATATTATTAAGCATTTATATAAGCCAACAAAATTTTATTTTTGTATAATTGGCTTTTGGTCAAGAGCTAGAAAAATTCCATCTTAAAAGGTTTGAATGTGCATGACAATGCACATAGATGGATAAATGTTGTGTGAGGACCTCCTCTTTCTTGTTTGTCTTTAAATGAAATAAAATGATGTTTCTAAAGGAAACAAATGGATTTAGAAGACTTATACTTTGTATGATTAATAAATTGTTATTTGACATTGTTTTCTCAACACGAGAGGGGGAGAACATAAGCAGTTGGGTAAATAAATTAGCTAGAATGAATTATTATTGGCTCATTTTGATCCTAGGACAAAACAATGTGAACCAGAAGTTCAAAAGATAATTAATTTGCAGAATTTAGCTAATCAAATGCCAGAAGCATTTATTGACCCAAAGAAAGTGACAGTCACATATCCCAGCTGCTAATGCTCCTATTGATGTCTCTGAAAGACAACTTATCATAAATGAATTTAAAGCACGCCTGAAGCGTGGTAGCCCATCGGTTCCAAAGATAAAAATCCTCGAAAAAGAAAAGGAGCTAAGAATATAGATGATCAAGTAGAGGATAATCAAGAAAAGTTAGTAGCTTCAGAAGAGCCATTTCTTGAAGAGTTATTATCTCTAGTAGAGATATTTCTAGACTAGAATGTTGTAGTCCCAGAAGAGACCCAAGTATCTGAAATATGTAAAAATTATGAGTTCTCAAGAAATTATGTTATGAATAGAATTTGATGGGATTAAAAGGAAGTCAACGATGACGACATCTTTGCTTATAATATAACATATGATGTAATGAATGAAAATGATGATCATGAGCCACAATCTATTAGCGAGTTCCAGAAGCGCAAGTCCCCGAAGGACTTAAGGTGCCAGAAGCACAAGTCTTCGAAGGACTTAAGGTGCCAGAAGCACAAGTCTCCGAAGGACTTAAGGTGCCAGAAGCATATGTCCCTGAAGAACTTAATAACGTGCTAGAAGCACAAGTCTCCGAAGGACTTAACGTGCCAAAAGCACAAGTCCCCAAAGGACGTAACATGCCAGAAGCACAAGTCCTCGAAAGACTCAAGGTACCAGGAGCACAAGTCCCTAAAGGACTCAAGATGTCAGAATCATCTAATTCAAGTTATCAAGAACAATTCTCAATTAAGTTAAATAAACCTCTGTATGACTTGAAGCAATCAAAACGCATTTGATATAATCGTTTCAAGAAATATCTTTAAAAAGAAGAGTACAAAAATAATTCAATATGCCTATGCATTTTTGTGAAAAGATCTAGAATTGAATTTGTTATAATTGATGTTTATGATATCAACTGGAACTCCCGAAGAGCTTAAAGAGACAATTAAATGTTTGAAGAACTAATTAGTCCAGAAGTACCATATTTTAGTGATATTGGAGCATTGATGTATCTTGCTTATTAGCAAAATAGTTATTCACTAATACGAAGACATTGGAAGTAGTGTTGTCATCAGGTGAGTAATACTAATGTTATCAAAAGGGGGAGTCGATACACGCTGTACTCTTTTTCCCTTATCTAGGTTTTGTCCCACTAGGTTTTGTCCCACTGGGTTTTTCTGGAAATGTTTTTAATGAGGCAGCATCGGAAAGTGTATCAATGGATTATGTACTTTTTTCTTTAGCTAGGTTTTTATCCTACTAGGTTTTTCTTAGTTAAAGTTTTTAATGAGGCACATTCATAATGGACATCCAAGGGGGAGTGTTATGAATATATTATGTAGATGACCCATTATAAGCATTAAGGTTCCCACTACTATTATGGTGGGGACCACCCACTATATTCATAGTGGTGAGTGGGTAGAAGCTACATAAAACTTCCCTACTTTCCAACATTATAAATAGTCTCCTACCTCCCTCACAAATGTACATAGAAGAAATTGAATGAAAATCTCTCTCTTTTGAATCTCTCTTGTTCTTGTTCTCTATCTTTTACTTCTTCTATATCCTTATATTTATAACATAATCAAAATATTCAAGTAATTCTTATATTAAAAAGGGGAGGTAACACTATAATTGCTAACCATGATGCAAAATCTTCTATCACTTGCATCAGCCTTAGCTCAATGAATCCCAATATAAAATATATAATTTGATAAGCTTATTATAGATTCTATTTTTATTATTTTACGGTATTATAGATTCTTATTCAAGAGAACTTTATTTATTTACTTTTTTTAATTAAGATAATTGTAAGCACTGTTTTCTTCTTTATTTATACTAATTTTAAAAGTTTATGGTAAAAATAAAGGGAAAAACATTTCTCATGTTGTAGGAGAAGTGTATTCTCATGTCACACACACATGAAATGGTGGAATCCACATATATATATATATATATATATAATTACCAAGAAATGATTGTAAGTCGAGAGAAGCGAGGTTTGTTAGTAATATAATAATAATAATTTCAATAATTAAATTACAACAAATAAAATAATTAATACATAATAACTATAACAATTAACCATCCCCACTCATCCATCCCGCTCCTCCTTATTTCCTCGTGGACATGGATCGGTCCATCGTGCTAGTAACCCTACCAAGGTTAACTATCACTTCAAGGATCTTGTCCCTCCCATGCCACCACGTAATACCGTAGCAGTGGGAGGTGTCCACCCAAAACACTCAACTCAAATCCGGCCAGAACATGAGAGAGCCGATGGGCACAATTTCGTCCTAATTCTCTTTATACAACCCAACATATCCCACAATAAAATAGATAATATAACACTAAAATTTTCATCAACAATTTACTAAATTATTATTCCATATATATATCATCTCACAACAAACATTACATTTGTCACAACAACAACAACCCCAATAATAATATTTACTTAATTACATAGGTTGGAAAAATACACTGCTTCACTGAAATAATATCATATTCAAATATACACAAATTTTTTCAAAACACATACAAGTAGTTTATATAACAATAAGACTTAGAAAAATACCTCACATCCCAAAACAAAGCATATAAAATAAATTAACCCTAAGTTCGAGACTTTATGTCTCACCCCGTCATTATTAATATTTTTTCAGCGAAGCCCCTAATTCCACTAGTAGTAGTAAGGGAAGCAACTGAGGCGTAATAGTTGTGAACTTTGTAAGCCTCTTTTGGTTTGGTGTTGTAATGATTTCTATATTGCCATTCTAGGGCCCACATGTTTTGAGAATATTGTTTCAACAGTTGGGATGACTGTTTATGTACTGTTGAACAAAGGTTTTATTTTATATGATATAATATTTTAGTGGATCACTATCAAAGCTTGTGTGGAAATATTTTAATATAAACCTTTGTTGTGAATGTGGTGTTGTAAAACTCGTAGGTATGTATTCTTCTGCTCAACAATTGTGCTCGAGTTTTGGATTTTGTGTGGTGAGTTTGTAGGCAAAATTTGTGCCTTGAACTCCAATGTACTTGTTTTATAAAGAAGAGTGTTTTTCTTAATCTCTTAATCTGGTTAAATGAAAATATTAAGGTCAAATATTGTTTTGTACGGAGAGGTCTTTTCAATTTTGATACCAAAATGAAACATCCTCTTTTTCAACATAAAAATACATACTTACAATAGGGCCACAAGGTAAAAATTCATTTATTCAGGCCAAATTAAGTCCAAAATAGTACTTCAGAGTTTATAAAATGTGGAAGTCTTAGGGTTGTGGCAAATACAAATGACATAATATAAACTTTCCATATATGCCTTCCCTTGTATGCCTACTAAATTAATCACCTGAAAAAAAAAACATAATAACAGTAAGATCCATAGATCCCCGTAACATTGGTTATTCGAAATATACATGCGAAGAATTATATATATATATATATATATATATATAGTCCACCATTATTTAAATGTGTGTGTAAGAATCTTATTCTTTTCATCCAACATGAAAAATTTAAACTTTAAAAATAATTGTTAAAAAAATAAATACATAAAAAACTGGGGTATTCACGCATCATAATGTGATTTTGTGTGGTGGAAGGGGAGAATGTGACGCTTCTTTGAGGTACCCATAACTTCGTCTTCCTCCTTCGTTGTGTTAGGGTTTTGCAGAGTACCTCTTTGCCTTCCTTTCTTCATGTCTACAATTTACTTCGCTGCTCATGAATACTGGATCCAAGAGCGCTTTTTCATCTGATGTTCGTCTGTACCTGACGATACCATACTACATTGCAATTCATTCATATTTTTGTTTTGGGACCTCGAGAAACTAAACTATATCGACCGTGTCTCGCAATACGGTACGATATTCTGTTCCTTGATCTTTATTCTGTTGAATTTTTGGTTTCAACCTACTACATGTGGAGTTGGGTTCCTAACTGCATGGACATTCCTCAACTTTCTGGCGCTATGGATTTGGAGCTTTCATTGCGAAGAAAGTTTATTCAATATCTGGGTAAATTGTATTTGTTGCTTGTTTGTGAGTTGCAGAGATGATGGGTTTTGACCATGATATTTATAACTGTAGTAGGTCTAAGGATAGTACAAAAGTTCTCGTATCGTTTGATATTTTTCCGAAAGTTATGTGACCATTCGCATCATGGTGGTTGGGTTAAAAATGAATTCGAATGCGTTGAGGAACCTTTGAAGAAGATGTGGAAATCTTCTGATGTTGATTCTATAAGGGATGAAAGTTTCAATCCATATGAGGAGGATAACCAAACGCACTTTTCACTTAGACAGGGGTTCATTGAAAATGCAAGGATAGATGCTAGAAAGGTTCTTGAAATTCTGGGACAAGACGATTCAGAGCCTGATGCGAGATTAGTTTTGGATAAGTTGCATATAACACCGTCGGGGCTTCTTTTGAGAGAGGTTCTCGTTGGAATTTTGAAGCGTGTAAATCGTAAAAATAAGTCCAAGTGTGCAAAATCTGCATATAATTTTTTTGTGTGGTGTGGTCAGCATGAGGCGTACCGACACACCACTAACTCCTATCACTTAATTTTCAAGATATTTGCGGAGTGTGATGAATTTAAAGCAATGTGGAGACTAGTTGATGAGATGATTGAGAAAGGGATTCCTGCAACTGCTCTTACTTTTAACATTCTAATTTGTACTTGTGGTGAGGCAGGCTTGCCTAGGAGACTGGTGGAGAGGTTTCTAAAATCAAAGACATTTATCTATAGGCCTTTAAAGCATTCCTATGATGCAATTCTCCATGGTCTTCTTGTTCTGAATCATTATAACTTGATTGAGTGGGTTTATAATCGAATGTTGTTTGAAGGGGTTTCCTCAGACACTTTTACTTATAATATAGTCATGTATGCCAAGTATAGGCTTGGGAAGTTGGATCAGTTCAATAGACTGCTTGATGAGATGGGCAGAAATGGCCTTTCTCCAGATCTCCATACTTATAACATTCTTCTTCATGTTCTTGGTAAAGGAGACAAGCCACTTGCAGCTCTTAAGCTCTTAAATCGCATGAAAGAAATAGGTATAGAGCCAACTGTTCTTCATTTCACCACATTGATAGATGGACTCAGCAGAGCGGGGAATCTAGATGCCAGCAAATATTTTTTTGATCAAATGATAAATAATGGGTGCATGCCAGATGTGGTGGCATACACAGTAATGATCACAGGATATGTCATGGCTGGTGAGCTTGAGAAAGCTCAGGACATGTTTAATGAGATGATTTCTAAAGAACAAATTCCAAATGTGTACACTTACAATGCCATGATTCGGGGGTTATGTATGGCTCGAAAATTTGACGAAGCATTGTCAATGCTCAAGGACATGGAGACCAAAGGTTGTCGTCCAAATTTTTTTGTGTACAGTACCTTAGTGAGTAATTTGCGGAATGCCGGAAAGCTTACTGAAGCCCATAGAGTAATAAGGAAGATGTTGAGGAAGGGGAGATACGTCCCTCTAGTTTCTAGGCTTAGAAGGCACCGCCCAAGATAGTGAAATAGAATATCCTCTAGCTGAAGTATTGGCTAACTGCTAACCAGGCATCGACTTGTTGATCTCACTGAGACCATCCATTGCTGCTTGTTTTGTTGGCAACCAGGATCAAGAAATGAAGTATTTGATTTTCCTCCCTATCTAGTATATATTTGAATCCTGACTTGTTACCTGACATGTAAAATAGGTCAGCATGCCCATGTTTTTTCATAATGTATGATATTGCTTGTTATTTGTGACATAAGAATTCATCTTGTTTCAAGTGTATTATAGCATGATTATTTGTTGGGTTGCTACAAAGTCTACAACCCTATTGCATTAATGTTATTAGCAGACATGATGACTAAGGTTAAAAAGATGAAGGAGGCTGTCATTTAAAAAAAAAAAAAAAAAAAAAAGCTACTGTACAAGGTTGAAACTTGATGTTGACTTGGGCGAGTTTGAGTCAAAATTTTTGTATTATGAAAGTGTAATGTAATGGTTTTGAAGAAATGGATATGTGATTTATGAAGGCTGTTTCATTAATTAATTGATTTGCTGGGTCTTTTTATGGACTTGGACAGTAGATAATATGTAACTATTAGTCAAAAATAGCTGTGCCTTGGGTGTTTAAACTGTAGCTGCCACAGGTTGACACTAGTTAGCTGTAACAGGTTCCTTTAGAGAATAGTTGTAGCAATGTTAGAGGCTGACTGGTCGTAGAAGTACAGGTTATTGTATGAAGCCCCTGGAGATGCTATCATGCTATGCTGGTGTGATCAGTGTAGAATTTTGAAAGGACAATAGGGGTAGGATAATGGCCATGCCCACATAATTTTAGAATGTGGTGCAACCTATTACAGCTAAATGTAAATTGGTCTCTTGATTGGTTTGCTCATCCTATGATGGATCCGGTATCCAGATCAGTCACCAATATATGCAAGAACAAAGAATCTAAGTCCTTGACCAAAATACTCAAGCATTCATATATTCATTCATAAAACTTATCAATATCTTACAATAATTATATAAGCAGAATACAACAGATAACTGATAATAACTTCCCTAAACATAACCACCTATGGATAAGACACACATAACTCCCTAGAAATAAGATAACATAACTGCCTAAGAATTAACTACTACTTATTACTAAGCTTTCTCCACGTGCCTCTGCCTCTTTCTTGAGTAAACAAGGAGAGGGCGTGGTGCATTCCTATCATCCTATCTGTAAGGTTACTTGGTTAGGCCTGGATTGTTAAACTAAATTTTATACTCTTCTTTTTTTGCCAGTAAACTAAAATTTATACTGATCTTGGACAGCATGTCACTTTGTAACTTAGAAGATGTGAACTAAATTAGTTTATAAGGAAGGAAACTGTGACAAACTCTTTCTTCTCACTCTCATGTATAATCACTCAGCTCTTGCGCTTCAACATACCTCATGTTGACTTCCTCTCTAAAGTGTGATACTCCGAAGATGATTTATTTTGATGAATTGAAGAAGATTATTTCTATTTCTAATGAAGCTATCCTTTTCTTGTTTCTGCTTGTCATGTCCCTGAAGAACCAGTTATAGTCACTAGAATTTTCAGGTGGGTTTGTCTTTGACATTTGACAGTAATATGATATGGACTTGACAAGGCTTAGAGATTTCTTGGATGAATAAATGGTGTACAGTTTGTGGGTTTAAGATTCGTTCTGAATATTTGAGGACAAGGGTAGTGGTAGATGTCATAGGGTGGGTTTCAGTGGGTGCTGTGAATGGTAATGCATAATTTTGGTTTCAGAGCCAATGAGGTTCCCAAAGTTAGATATTTATAGTTCAGTCTATCAAAAAGTCAGATCCTGACAGATATAAAGCTAAGACAACATAATTTAAGATTGTGAAGTAGAAAGTCAACCTAGGGCCCGCTTGCATCACACAGCCAAGATAATGTGAACTTACAGTCTTATACTTCAAGCAATGATTGACATTGAACCTGTGACCAGGGGGTCCTGTTTCTTAAAGGGGTTGGTATTCAGTGATTTCAGTCTAGTCTGATACTGCATTAGTGGTATTTTGGAGATGCATATGAGTAGATCTCGTTAACATGATAATGTGAATTAAATTAGCTTGATAGGGACGGTCCCTTCAATAATATTGATTGTAGAAGTTGATTCTTTTGACATTAAAGCAACAAGAATAGCATCACATAATAAGATACCCGGTTGATTGGGCTATTCTGACCCTTTTTTTTTTAAATTACAGCTAGAGTACCCTCATACTCTGTTCAAGCTACATTCCCTCTTCAGATGTCTTAATGGACGTACTCTTTCGTGTTGGACGACACGTTTAAGGTTTCATTTCCTACTTCACAAAGAAGTCCATCCCAAGATTCTGATGTATTTGAAGCTGAAAATCTGAAGTGATTGGCTAGCTCCAAGAGCCATACGTGGTAATTTTTTTCATTGATGCTTTCTTGACATTTGCTCAAGTTCTTTTGTTTTGTTTCCATGGCCAGAGAGATGACATCCCCTAGTCTGTTACAGGTGAAGAGTGAAAGCACATTACCTCTCCATTGTGAGCGTGAAGTTCTAACGGCACATTTTTCAGCTAGATACCTTGTGCAGAGTCCAAACATGGTTAGCATCTTCTGCATCAGTCAGAGTGCTGCAAGCTCATTTTGAACTGATGCGCTGTTGCCTATGCTTCTTGCAACCATTGCCTTGCACTTCAGGTTTTTGTATATGACTTTTGGTGTTGGGGATGCAGAAGTTTGAAGTGCAACATCACATGTCCGTCCGTATATGGCTAGTGGTTTATGGAATCAAAGATTCAAAGATGCCAACTTTCCTAGCAGATGTTCTATTTTTTCATTCATTATAGGATGCCATCTTCTAAATCTGGTCTGCTAGTTTTATTTTATTTTTTTAATAGTGCAAACACTAATCTGTATATCTTATTGATGCTGTTTTGTTATATGCTAACGACCTTCACTTGTATGCTAGTCTCAACATTTCTATGTAGAAACTATGCATGCTGGATTTTTTTCAAATAATATCAGTATATCAGGATATTTTGTATGCAGTTATTCTTCTTGGAACCTAATATTGACTCATACTTCTTCAGTAAATTAGTTAATATTTAAATACTGGAGAACCTTTTATGTGATTCCATGTCACGACAGTTTTATTTGTCAGCCACGTGTTGGTGCTCTATCTGCATTGAATTAAATTTCTTGAAGTGCCTTCCTCAAGTATTTTCTTCCAAACGGTTTGATCATACAATTCAAGTTCCATTTTTCTTTCTCTTCTACGTAATTGCCATTTCAGGTGCTTTTTTTTTTTTTTTGCGCCACCTGCCATTTTAGGTGTTTTGACTGTTATCAGCAGTGTCGGCGGCTAAATTAGGTACGTTCAATTCTAATGAGCATGTCAACCAAGTTTTTAAATTCAATACACGTGAAGTTGAGAAACTTAAGATCAACAAATCTAAAACAAAAAATTCTTTTCATGGATTGATCATTAACACCTAACCTAACTAAATGACATTAGCAAAAGGATTAATGAAAATGCTTAGCTCACCAAACGATCTTGCGTATACCTGAGTCATCTCTCCCTCTTCAAAGAATGATTTTGGATACCACTTTTGTCCCCATTCATTTCTTCTTTATCATTTGGTGCGTGGATTTTTTGGCCCCTTTTGAACTTTGGTGCCGTTCATTTCATAGAAAATGACTCAGAAAAGAAAAAGGATTTCTTGATGGACAAAAATTCTTGACCTTTACCCACTCTCTTTTCATAGACATGCCAAAAATCCATCGATATTATCAGTGCCACAAAAGCCAGTTGCACAGTAAATTATTCATTATTTCTCACAGAATTAATAACTACATTAAATGCAAACTAAAACCCACACAAAAATTGTCAACTATCTGAACTTTTGCACGTCTGATTCTGCTCAATAAGAAGAAAACTGTGACCTCAAAGATTTTGAAGAGAAAACCCAAAGAAGAAGGGGAAAAAAACTATGGCAGTGTTTTTACCATATAGCTAATAGCCGAGGCTTCTCTGCATAAGGAAATTATCAGGAAACTTGGAAAAAATGGAAAGAGGAAGAATTTGAAGAAGGCGACAATATGTAATTATTGTCCTTTTATTTATTTTTTATTTCTTTTCTTCTTTCTTATCCTCTTTCTTGTCTTCCTTCTTCTCTTCCTTCTTCTCCTCTTTCTTCTCTTCTTTCTTTTCTTCTTTCTTCTCTTCCTTGGCAGGACCAACAGATAGAATATCAACCTTTCCCACTTTCTTCAGCTTCTTCACCACCGCCACCGTGTCCATTTGGCCTATCACAGTCAGCTTCTGATCCTTCACATCCGCAGCGATCGAATCTACCCCTAATTGACCAAGAAAAAAATCAGCAACAAATGAATCAGACGAATCCTGGGTTGAATTCCATTATTCAAAGGAAGAAAATTTGAGTTATTGTGTGAAGATGGAATTTCAAACACCATAGATATCTGCAGCTGCTTCTATTGCTTTCTGCTTTGTCTTATCATCAGTCATAGTCATGACCTTCAACACCACCTTCTGCTACAGATCCATAGAAAGAAGATGAAAAAGAAGGCTAAATTTAAATTTTCTGTTTTTTTTCCTGAATGATTCAGATAAATCGGATGAGTAAGGAAGAGATGAAGGAGGAGCAGTACCTGAGCCATTGAAGAAGGAAGAAGCGTTGATGATGATGATGGTGAGAGAGCAGAAAGAAGAAGAGTTGAAAATTTTTGTGGGGTGAAGTGTTTGTGTGTGTGTATCTAAGGTTTAAGGAGGAGTGGTATTTATGACTGAGTGATGGCATGGAAGTGCGAGATTACATCGATGAGAGGGACCCATTTAATGGCATTTTCTGTTTCCGCAGCTATGTTTGACATTGTAACAGCGCGCTCGGGCCGTTATGGGCATCAATATCTTGTGGGCTTTCGGATTCTGGCCCACGGCCCATGAAGAAGACTACCATTAGATACTCTCACATCAAAATATAACTCCATAACTAACCGATCACCCACAAGGCCTAATATAGTTGGTACTTAGTTAGATGCCTTAAGTATCTAATTAGAGGCTCGATTCCTGGCCGTGAATATAGAGAGGGTTTCGAGGCCAACACTAAAGCCCTTCAGGAAGTCTATGGTGTGAGAGGATTAGTCACTACTACTGGCGGTAGTTCCTGGGCCTAAAATAACATATAGTTGATCTAACGATGTAAGACCTCGCTAGATTCATTTAAATCTCGAGCTTGAATATTAGAGGAGTCATTTGTGTTGGGAGAGGCAATCAGGAACCCCGAATAGGATATCAAATGATAATATATATATATATATATATATATATATATAAATTATATAATCCTTCATACATGTTGAACAGTTGGACAACCTTATCAAAGGGAGCGAGTTCGATCCCTGAGGATCTAAGATTAGTCGTAGTGCTTGGGGAGGTATCACATATCCAGGTAAATTTTGAGCTAATTCCTACGTGGTTAATGCTATACCTTAGACAATGACCTAGACACACCAAGATTACTTAATGGATAGTACGTGTTCGATACGCAACTAGGCGCCTAGCCCTTAGCTTGTTGATGAGCCTGATCCCCTTCCTAAAAATTTTGTACCAAAAAAAAATAATAATAACCATGTAAAGAGTTTCATCTTAGCAATGGTGGTTGGGTCTATTAAAAAGGTTAGTTCTCTGTAACATGGGGAATTAAAATTAAAATTCCCATAGAGAGAACCACCTAATAATCCTTCAAAACAAAATTATCTCCACAGAAAATACTTGAATTGAGAAGGACGAAAAGAGTTGCAACTTGAAATGATTTGATTGAAGTAGACCTTTTGAATCCAAAGGCTTGCCTAATATTTTATATCCGAACAAATTTATAGATTGTCAACTTGATGGTGTCTATTAACCAACGCATTACTTCAAAATATTTGTGAAATTTGTAAATATGTTTTTTTATTCTCAATGCCAGCGGAGCATGCATATGAACCAAAAATTTCCTTGTCAAGACTCAAGACAAAAGTAAGTGTGCTTTTAAAATCTATTTTTAAGCTTGTCCTCGCAGCCCTGGTTTACATTCACACTCACACTCACACGTTTATGTATTTTATCATGCCGTCCCGTAAACACTTGAAAAACAATGTATGTCATATGAAAATTTGATTAAGTCCAGTTGATCACAATCAACTTTATCCTCTAAAATAAAAATATCTCTCACAGTTTCCCTCATCCATATGTATTTTTTCATCTTTAAGAATAAATTAATATGTATGTGACTACGATACAGTACTTTTCCTAAAAAGAAAGTATATGATGCTTTTTCTTGCTTCAAATATGTTCTGACTTCTAAGGCACATAAATATGTTCTCAGTTTAGTAACGTTAATTGACAAAAAATTTAAAAATAATGATAGGAAAAAAACTTTCAAATTGTAAAATCTCAATCAAGTATTTGTCATAAAATGAGTTGTGAATTGTTTATCAAACCTCATCATTACTTTATCAATTCTTAGTAACAAACTTGATTTGAGATTTTACAATTTCAAAAAAAAAAATTCTGTCATTCTCCAAAAAAAAAATCAGATATCAATATATAAATTAAAATATATACCAAACTTCCAACACTGTCTAGTTCAAAATAAGTTAAAGTGAACTAGTTTAAAGTTTTAAGTGACTAATATCAATGTCTTATTAATCTAATTTTATTGCATAGTGAAAGAAGTTTGGTTTGGATTCATTCAAATTATAATTCATTAAATAAGAGTGGGCCAAAAAAATCCATTAAATAAGATAATATATACTAAAATCATCCCGAGAATTCGGTTGTTTCAACTAGCAAGAAATTTAATCTTTACTGGATATCAGGGGTCTTCAATGGCTTAAATTTTTTATTTTAATGCCAATATTTTTATTAAAGAGATCGAAAATTAATGACTTATCAGTTAGAGAGTTTTTGTGGTAATGAGAGAGGTGTCCTCACGAGAGCATCACATCCACTTTGACCACCCTACAGTGACTAGCTTAGGTTGGATAATGATATAACTATAATTACTCATAGTCCTATCTACTCGATTAATTTGGGGAGAATAAGAAAATTAGATAAATTAGTCAACTTTTACAAGTATGCATGACATATTTTTCTAAAATATCCATGTGTAACATTAAAATATATGTACTCTATATTACTTTTTAAGTTAGTTGAGTTAGTTTGAGGGAAAGTAATAAATATTGGAGTAAAATGGATTTAGGTATTCTATTTAATTAGGATTAAGTCCAACCCTCCAACTCATTCTTATATTAGGCACAATCAATTAGACGATACTCCCTTTGGTCATAAATATAAGATTCAATTAACCTTTTTTTGTTGTTGAAGAAATTAAAAAAGTTAAATTAGTCACTTAACCAAATTAAATGTCGCATATCATTAGATTATATATTAGTTTATAAGTAAGATAAATTAGTTTGGAGAAATAAATAAAAGTGAAAATACTTCAAAATAATTTAATTAGCTTCATTAATCTAAAAAAAAAAAAAAAGTTAATTAAGTCTTATATTTAAGAAGGTATAATAATTGACATGTGACAGCTTCCCATATCGTTTCTATTATTGAAAGTATATATCAACATACCTTTCAACAAATCTCATATTATTTTAATATATAGGAAAGTTGAATACTGTCCAAGTGTTTTTAAAATGTAGAAAAAAACGTAAAAATAAGAAATAAATAATATACTTTCATAGGCCCACGACGTTATTAATTTTCTCTTATAGCCTGTGTACTTAATTGGCAGTAAAATATAATACTCCGTATAGAGTAAATATTTTATAAACGTAGCACCTTGAAAATCTAGAGTCAAGTCCCAACTTTGCCTGTAAAAGTTGTAGGGACGACATAATTGAAAGCAAGGAAGGAAGCATATGATTTTGAATATATGGCCCTCAGACTGAGATCCATGAGCTGATAATGTTGCACCAAAGCTGGATTTCCAAACCCCACATGCTTCCCCATCTAATTAATGCCTTCTCCGCTTTTGATTTTATTTTTCAAAGGGATTGAGGAATTTAAATAAAGAATTTTTTCTTAATCTCTTCATAAAAGTTAATTAGGCCTTATATAAATATTAAAGATCGGAAAAAAATAATAATAAACATCACTCATATGTGGTCCACTACTAGGATTTTTAATTCAATAGTACCACCCGTGACAAATATAAATCATTTTTAACTAATTCTCCACATGTGTAAAATAATACTTAAAAATAGTAAATTTGTCCTAAATTCAAGTAATTTCTAATATTATCTTTATTAATTTTTATTTTTTCTCACCACCCTTTTTTTCTGAAGTCACCACCCTTATTAAATATGGGGTATATATATATATATATATATATATATATATAATATTTAATACATCTTAAAACTATTGAATACACGTACCTCGTAACAAGAAACAAGAACACACTACTACAAAATACTTAAAAGACGACCTAAAAAAGACCCAATTAACGTCCTTATTCTTAGGGACGTTGGGGAGAGTGTAGTAGTATATTTCCATATGAGGAGACCCGAAATGGGTTGGTCGCCTCATATGAGCGACTGAAAGAAGTTGGTCGCCCTCATATGAGTATGAGGCGACGAAATGGTTTAAGGTCGCCTCATATGAGGCGACACGAAACCTTTTGTCGCCTCATTTCTCATATGAGGCGACACGAAACCTTTTCGGGTCGCCTCATTCTCATATGAGGCGACTGAAACCTTTCGGGTCGCCTTATTTCACGACACAGGTTCATATGTGGCCTCATATGAGGCGACCTGAAATGGTTTCAGGTCGCCTCATTTCTCATATGAGGCGACTTGAAACCTTTTCAGGTCGCCTTATTTCCCATATGGGGCGACCTGAAACCATTTCAGGTCGCCTATTATCACCCAAAGACGCCCTGAAATCGTTTGGTCGCCTTAATGTATTTTTTTTTTTTAAAAAAATGCGCTTTGTTTTGTTTGGCCAATTTCTTTGCAAATGCTTCACAAAATAATTAAGCGCATATTATATTATTTATGTGCATTCCATCAAGAATACCGTGGTTCAATAAGAAAATTGTAAAAGTGACTTCAACAAAAGAATTGGCTCCACATACAAGAGAAACTTTCAAAGCAACTTCAACAACGAGAATATAAGAAGGCAAGTTCGGGAAAGTCACTTAAGAAGGCGATCGAAACTTTCAAAGCAACTTCAACAACGAGAAAAGAAAGAATGTATGACCTAGATTTTGGTTACTAAACTAGACCAAAAACAACAAACAAAGCACCACCATGACAACAATTTTTTCTCACATTTGGAGGCAATTAATCTCCAAAATTTCACAATGCTTTCACAATTTAATGCAAACGGCAATTAGATAGCATCAACATTCCCTTCAATTGGCAAATAACACGATATGCGACAAGAGGCAAATATATATAGCGAAATGACTTTTGAACACGAAGCTTAACGAATTTCAAGGTTTGACTAAAGTGAATGAGAGCCACCTTTAAATCACGATACCACACAAGCGAATCAAACCCCTCCCAAGCAAAAACCCCACATAAAACTTGCGCCAAATCGGTTATGATGGTATGATTCAACAAAATTCTCAAGTCTTGGTTATTGGAAAATCAAATGCGTAAGGTGTAATGGCAAAATCAAACCTCATATGACGGTGATCTATTTCGAGAATTAAACAAGTGATCTAACCTCATATTCACGGCAATTATAGTGGCAAATTCAAGAGCAACACCAATAATTTACGAGAAACCGATGTCATCACGGCTTAATAAGTTTGACAATGACAATCACCCTAACAAGTAATGACTTGCCTATATATTCACATTGAGCCATGTTCAAGAAGATATCTAGCCATCATGTCTCGAATCGAATCGATGTCATCCTGTGAGTACGGATCCTCGATGCGAAAAAAGCGTAAATTGGAAAACAAGGTATAATTAACAAGCGAAGTACCACAACAAAAAATATCATCATTTGAGGATAACGGAGCATTACGTACATTTTGCAAGCCGGTAGTACGTCCCGTGAAACGATAGATTGCATCCAATTGATAACGTAGTATCCGCACTCGGTGTTCCCTGGTTGGTGATGGCACTATAAATAAAAAACAAATTGTTAAACGAAAGCTACGTGTCTCGGAAAAAACTTGAATTGAAACTACTTACCTTCGGATAAAACCACTTCGGTCCACCCCGCTCCCGTGCTCCGGCAATAACTGTCTATATGTCCTAAGACCACTATCATTAAAATGGAAATTAACAAGACATGAAAACAATTCATTTAAAAAAAGAATCAATGATTTAGACAAAAATTTACTTACTCGGCAAACATGGTTTTGATATCCTCGGTTGGCTGCCACCTATGGAATCGAACCAATAACATGCGTTCTTGGCGGGACAAACAACGCACAGGGTCCAATGAGCACTACAACATATACATATTAATATTAAACTAAGATAAAAAAGTATTTTTTCCTTAAAAATCTTATATAGACAAAAAAAAAATACGCACCCTTCATGTATTGGCGCTAGATAACAAAGACGATTTTATGTCGCCCATTGTTAAACCAACATAAATGGCCCTCCCGGCTAAGATATTGCGAGCCGAAATTGTGGATCAGGACATAAGAATCCATACGAATCCAATAGGTCTCCCTTTTTGCGAGATGTCGTGGCGGACACTACGATCGAAATAAAATGATAAGTGTTGTTGAATATATTAAACAAAAAAAGAGTATTGACATAATTAAAGGGTAAAAAAAACTTACAAGATTGCAAGTTGAAGCCCTTGTATATCTAAACAGTCCATATGCATAAACTCTGTCAAATCTTTCTGTCAATTGATATCGGATATGTCTTATGCACCGCACCGACAATGCCGGAGGCATCTGCAAGCCGATAGAGACGATGTCCTGGTAGAGCTCTCGCGAGCGTTGATAAGTATGGAAATGCCCGCATGACTTGTTCATGCTATGAAAACATAATAAACAAATTATGAGTGGGTTAGCAATGAAAATCAATCTTAAACCCTACTCATCGTCAATCGGTAATGTATTTCTTACCATTGGAGGTGTCGTCCCCACCTCAATAAGATGATGCGGCCAAAGGATGAACGATGTGGTGGCGGCGTCTAGCGTGCGAACCTCCTCATCAACAATAGGGATGGCGGTCTTTTCTTCCCCCTCTCGCACACTTGTCGAGTCACCCTACGTTGGTCTTGTGGAATTTGCATATGGTGGTGTGTGGTTTGTTACGGGTAAACAAGACCATCTGCAACAATCCGCCGGTGTGGGTCATCCAAATATAGGCGGCAGGGTTGTCCCCCTTGTGGAGTGTGAGAAGGCTCGCCAGGCTCGTCAATAAGTACATACGGAGAGTGATGAGAAGGTTCGCCAATAGGTACGTCGGAGCGTGAAAACTTTCCTTCTTTGCTTGGGAAGGCCGGGGATTCCTCGTTTGAAGGTTGCGTTACCTTCCCTTGTATCATCTCCCTCATTTCACCCCGTAGTTGTGCCATAACCTCATCTACGAGGGACGCTCGAATTTTGGCTACAAGGCGAGGACTAGGGTTGTCATCGTCATGCGAACAACTCGAACGCCGTCCAAAGTATTTCGCGACACTAACTCCCCTCGGCTCCCCCACGAACGGCATCAAGGTAATCGGGCTTCCCGATCGCCGTGGACAAAATGTCCATCCGTGTACCGCGTGAATGAACCTTGGGCGCTTTCTTTTGCTCAAGCACACATCGTATCATAGGATTTTTCATAAATATTAACTAATTAAACTCTAAAAATATGAAACAACTGAAGCTATTTAATACTTCTAATTTAACTACTTACAATCTTTGAAGCAACCTCGCCACATCTTCATTTATGTATTTCTCGCCCTTCTTCCTCGCGGCTATCCATTTTTTGTGGCGAGGAGGACGCTCGAGGGCACGGATAACGGTGGAAGGATCGGATTGCGCGGCTTCCTTCATTCTACGCAACTCTTCTTCCATCGGCCTCCGTTCAAGCTTCTTATAGCCACCCCTAGACATGCAATGCGGATACTTATTTCTCGCTTGCCTCTCCCTATTGGCGACTTTTTTCTGTGACACGAAAACAAATAAAAGCCGAGCCTTCAATGTCAAATAGATTCAAATAAAAGATAAGATATGAAAGAAATTTTACAAGAAATTCGGGATTACGGCGTGACGCCACAAACTCCCTCCGGTCCTGCGGACTAATGTAATCATAGTCCGAGATGGGTCCTTGTCCCTCTTTGCCCCTCGAATATACTTTCTAGTGAGCTTGTTCTTAAAGTCTTTCCAACGTATACGAACCTCGCCCATCAATGCTTGTACATGGCCTTATTGTTAGGCACATCATACGTTTTTGCAAGGTAAAAGAGAAGATATGAAAGAAATCAAGTGATAAAACTAAAGATACAAATGCATAAGATATCGAAAGTGAGATACCAAAAGTTGTGCCCGAGATCAACTCCTTCGTTTTAGTAGGAACCAACTTCCAATGAGAGAATACAATGCGAACTTTGCTTCGAGCCGGATAGCCTACGTAGCTAATGAAGTTGTCCTCTCTGGACCAATTGGATTCATATTGGCATCGAACTCCACATGCGGCCTCTTTTTTTGTCACGACGTGCAATTAACGCACCCATATGTGTGCTACCTCTACCCTTTCTCCCCATCGGTACATCATTCCCACCATCACTCGATGACTCGTCAGATCTAGACATATTCCTGTTCATCAAAGACAAATGAATAATGTTAGATAGGGTTATTATTAAATAATAAACAAATGAATAAAATGAACTAACATGTTAAACCCTGTACAAAAATAACATAGGACTTTTTCATAACTTAAGACCTTACTTTATATGGTTTCCCATATTCCTTCGAATGATCCTTCCTTGGAGCATATTCTTCATCATCTACCAATTCTACTTCACGTGTTGTAGGTGGATTTGTTGTGAAAGGGAGTGTATCGTCCGGGTTCAAGGATTCTTCACCATACGTCTTTTTTTACTTTGAAGTACAATGGACATTTTGTTATTTGCGGGTACGTAACATAAAACACTTGTTTCGCTGGCTTGCTAGAATGAATGGCTCGTCTCTATGACCAAGTCTTTGAAGATCAGCGAGACAAATCCAAATTTAGGATCTATTACAACGACATTATTGTTAACCCACTTGCATTTAAATAAAGCAACTTTGAACTTGGTGTAGCTCATCTCCCATATTTCTTCAATAACTCCATAATAGGTCATAGATGCTAACACCGGGTTTTTGTCTTTCGAACTCGAAAAGTGCATGGATTCAGCTTCAACCATCACCCATTTGTTTTGTAACTCTGTCATCTTGGTCTTTTGTGTAGAAAGAATATCCGTTGATATCATAACTTTGTCAAGTGATGACGATAAGAAGGCCCCAGGCTAACCACTCGATTGTAGCCGACACACCGGTCTCGTGCAATACCTTCTCCTCGAACCACTTTATAAATGTCTTCTTTTGCTCATTAGCTATCTGCATGTCATTCTTCCTTGGATTCATATTCTTCAAACTCTTTCGTGTTCATCAATGTATGGTTGAACTTCTTCCGTATTATTCAAGATGTACGGGTGTGCTTGCAACACCTCACGCACGAAGCATATTCTTCAGTTTGATTCCTCGAGTTCCCTCACTTATCCCCTTATCATCTTTGAGATTGTAACGTCGCCCACGATAGATAATCTTTACTGAACTCCATAGCCTCTTCCACTACATATCTCTCAACTATTGAGGCTTAGGTCGATAAGGATTTTTAGAATACCCTTTTAAGATCTTCATGTATCGCTCGAAAGGGTACATCCACCTTAGGTAAGCTGGACCATGAGCCTTACCTCCCTTACCAAGTGCGCTATCGGGTGCACCATTACATCGAAAAATGCGGGAGGAAAATGCATCTCTAGTTGGGACAAAATAATATAACTCTCGTTTTCCAATTCATCCAACTTTTCAATGTCAATGACTTTGTTACATATAGCATTAAAGAAAATACACAATTTTGTTATAGTGGTCCGCACTTCATCTTTCATAATGCCCCTAATAGCTCTTTTGGTAATAGTTGTTGCATCAACACATGATAATCATGAGACTTCATTCCCACTAACTTCAAATCGTCCATTGAAACACACCTTCTCAAATTTGAAGAATATCCTTGTGGAACCTTAATGTCATATAGACACCCACACAAACTTTTTTCTCTCCGCTTTTGATAGTGTATGAGCTTTGGCTCCATGTATGCCCTCTTACCATCTTCCGTTACTCGTGGATGTAACCGTTCTCTTATTCCCATATCAACCAGGTCTAGTCTCGCACTAATTCCATCCTTAGTCTTCCTGGTATGTGCAAGAAATCTTGACAAGGCTATCGCAAACATTTTTTCCACATGCATCACATCAAGGCTGTGTCTCACATCAAGACTACGCCAATATGGAAGATCAAAGAAAATTGATCTCTTCTTCCATATATTCTTCTCACCCGCAATCCTTTTTGTTTACCCAATGTGACATTGATATGCATCACCCGACTATAGACTTCCTCTCCGGTTAATGCCTTTGGAGCCGTTCTATGCTCCCGTAAGCCGTTAAACGCTTTCTTAACTTACGATATGGGTGGAACCGATCAAGAAACCTCCTGTGACCGAGGTAGACCGTTTTTTCCATGCTTTAATTGCTGGAAGTTTGTGTCGACTTCACATATTGGACATGCTTTATGCCCCTTCACACCTTTGTACCCGAGACAAATTTCCGTATGCGGGAAAGTCGTTGATCGTGGTAAAAATCATTGCACGCAACTTGAAGGACTCCTTCTTATATGCATCAAACACATCTACGCCTTCCTCCCACAATTTCTTCAAATCCTCAACCAAGGCGCCAAGTACACATCGATATTGTTCCGGGCTGTTTTGGTCGAAATCATCATAGAGAGCATCACATACTTGCGTTTCATACATAGCCGGGGAGGTAAGTTGTATATTACAAGGAGAATAGGCCATGCACTATGGGTCTGCTAAGAGTCCGATACGGATTGAAGCCATCTGTACAAAGCCCCAGACGAAGGTTTCTTGGCTCTTTGCCAAATTGAGGGAACATTTCGTCTATTTTCTTCCATTGCGGAGAGTCGTAGGGTGCCGTAGATATTTTCCATCGGATATTCTCTCATCGAATGCCACCTCAACTTCTTTCTTTGTTGCTTCACTAGTAAACAGACGCTTAAACCGAGGAATTATGGGAAGATACCACAACGCCTTCAAAGGTTGCCTTTTTTTTGTGTGATCTCGAACCACCACCTTTCTTCACTTTGTATCGTGAAGTTTTACACTTCGGACAATTACTAAGGCCTTCATACTCATTTCTGTACAATATGCGGTCATTAGGGCAAGCTGTGTATCTTTTTATACTCCATACCCATCGTAGATAAGATTTTCTTGGCCTCATACATACGATTTGGAAGTACATTATTATCGGCAACATATCACACAACAATTCAAGCAACGTCGTGAAGCGCTATCGGTCCACCCACATGTTGCCTTTAAGTTGACCAAATGTAAGGTCCCGAGTCAACCGTGTATACTTAGTACACCCAGGGAACAAAGGTGTCTACGCATCACTCCACGCTATCATATTCATGCGGTTGTGCAAAGGATTCGACCTCAACATCATGAATCATTCTCTCCATTCCATCATCATCTACCTCAACTTCATTTTCGTAGGATGCCTTTGGGAGTTACCTCCTCACCATGCCATATCACGTTGTGTATCGAAGGTTTATTCCATCACAAATTAGGTGGTCCCTTATATCAGCAATATCCCTTCGAACCCCATTTAAACAATTAACACATGGACAATAGTACATCCCATTTTTTGTAGCCACATTCCTTCTAGCAAATTCAATAAACTCTTCCACCCCATTCTCATATTCTTCACTAGTTCTCAAAGCATTCATCCAACTATGAACCATTTTCTTATCACCTAAGACATTTCCAACAACGAGTCAAGTTCATAACAATTTCAATAACGACATGGTTTTTTCTCAATCTTGTAAAATAAAATTCGGCAAAGCATTTCCCCTCAACAGTGAGACATCCCAAAATTTCAACAACAAACCATTTCAACTTAATTCAACAAAACTTACTAACTAAGGCAATTTAGAAAATATCAGCTATTAAATCCAATAATTTCATCAATACAAAAAACTAAAATATATCTAAGTTGTCTAAGTCATAAACTATAAATTATGGACATCTAAGCATCATTATCCATACTACAAAGATTACCTAGTTCAATGCACATCAACAACAAAACAATATTTAACTATAATTACCTCAACTTTAAATTCCTCTCCTTGAAATTTATTTGCTCTAGTCAACCTAAAGACAACAACAATAAAGACAACATTAGAATTATTCAAACTAACATTGAACTTAGGATATAACATATGAGAGGGAATAATTGTATGACAAAAGCAACATGATTAAAAATACCTACCCTAGGACCCCTCAAGCTCTTGTGGGTTGTTGTCGTGGCCAAGTCACAAACAAGTAGTCGGTATAAGATCAATATTTATCAACTAAATCCCCCAACACTGATTTGTTCCATTTCCTTGCAATAAAACAACCATTACAAAAGCATGAGAAGAAAGCATGGATATGGCATGGTGAGGAAGTAACAAGTCTATTATTGAAGTAACAAGTCTACCAAATTAAAGTGGTGTGTTTTGAAACTAAAAGCAACATGAACACAAATAAAACTAAATACTATGTAGACTTACCCTAATTTTGCAAGACTCATAGACCCTTTTTATTTTTAAGAAAAATTGGTGTGTTTTGAAAAAGAGGGAAGATTTAAGGGTAGATTCCATGAAGCTATGCAGAAGTATTGTCTTGCCAAGCAAAACCTTGGAGAAATTCCATCCTCCCAAAGTAGAAAGCTTCTTTTAGCATGCTCACTTAATTTGATGTCTTGTTACACGAAGGCAGGCGGTATGATGAATGTGTAAAAGAAGGTTACGAGGTTTTGGCTTATGATGCTAAAAATCTTAAAGCTCTTTATCGAAGAGGTCAAGCGTATAAGGATCTTGGTCTACTAAAGGATCTTGATGGTGATTTGAGCATGGCATGTGAAGTTTGCCACGATGATGATACGGTTTCGAATGTGAAAGCGGGAATCTTGCTAGTGATGATTCAACGGCTAGAGGGAATGCATCTAATGGACAGTCAGTCAAGACTAGTATGAAGATCACTGCCATATATTCTTCTCAAGTGCAAATTTGTAGACATCTTGACAAAGGGCTTGGGAATAGAAGCTCACAAGTATTTGCCTAGCAAGTTAGGTGCCATATGACATACGGCCCTAACTTGAGGGGGAGTGTTAGTATGAGTGAATAATAAGTGAAGTAATTAGTATTGTAGTATTGTGTCTTTGTGTATTAAACCCATACGGGAAGTATACAAGAGAGTGTGTGTGGTACGTGCCTACATAAGGCTAACACCGTACGGGTTGGTTTGATTGATTCAATATAGTGATCCATTTAACAATGTTAACAAAATAAAAAAAGAAAAGAAAAGCATTACGAGCTTACGTAGAGATAGTCGTGAGAAGGTGTGTTTGCCTATATAAGGCTAACACGTACGGTTGGTTTGATTGATTCAATATAGTGATCCATTTAACAATGTTCAACAATGACAAAATAAAAAAAGAAAAGAAAAGCATTACGAGCTTACCGTAGAGATAGTCGTGAGAAGGTGTGTGGTACGTGCCTATATAAGGCTAACACTGTACAGTTGGTTTGATTGATTCAATATAGTGATCCATTTAACAATGTTCAACGGCAGCAAAATAAAAAAAGAAAAGAAAAGCATTACGAGCTTACCGTAGAGATAGTCGTGAGAAGGTGTGTCGATAGTGCCTATATAAGGCTAACACTTTGTACGAGTTGGTTTGATTGATTCAATATAGTGATCCATTTAACAATGTTCAACGGCAGCAAAATAAAAAAGAAAAGAAAAGCATTACGAGCTTACCGTAGAGATAGTCGTGAGAAGGTGGGGAGTGCAGACGCGGCGGAGAGCAGGTCGGCGGCCACGGACGCCGAGAAGAGAGAAGACGGAGAAACGACGGACGATCACGCCGAGTCGATAGGGTTCGCCGGCGATGAGGAAGATGACGGAAACTTGACCTAGATATCAACTGGGTTTTTGACGGCGACGAGGAACCGGAAGGGAGTCGCAACCGAAAACAAAAGAGAATACATTCGCGGGTTGGAAAAATAGGGTTATGAGAGATTTGAGGCGACTGATTAGGCTTCAAGTCGCCTATATTAGAAAATAGGCGACTTGATCAATTTCAGTCGCCTCTTTTTCAATAATAGGCGACACGAAAAAGGATCGGGTCGCTTTTTTAAATATAGGCGACACGAAACCCATTCAAGTCGCCTATATTTGACAATTTAATATTTTTTTTTTTGTAAAAACAACTTGGCATTGAAAATAGGCGACACTGAATGCGTTTCGGTCGCCTATATTAGAAAATAGGCGACTTGATCCATTTTCGGGTCGCCTATTTTCTAATATAAGCGGCCGGAAATGCATTCCGCCTATTTTGACAATTTTTACAATTTTTTTTAAAAAACATGTCCCTTCAATGCTCGGTTTTGGTTTATGGCAAAATTTTTTTTTTTAATTGTCAAATAGATAGGCGACACGAAAATGTATCGGTCGTTTGTTTTTGGACAAATTATTCTTCGGAGTTGCCTATTTTTTTCAATATTTGGTAATTTTCCGCGCGTAAACAAAATATCCCTCTGGCGCCATATTTTTTGGCATATTTCAGTCGTCTTGAAACATTATCAGGTCGCCTATTTTAGAAATTTTTTAACAATTTTTTTTATAAAAAAAACCCTATGTCCCTTCAATGCTCCGTCTCGGTTTAAGAAAATTTTCTTCTTTGTAATAGATTTATAGGCGACACGAAATGTGTTTTGGTCGCCTATTATCGTACTTTTTACACTTATGGCGCGCAAACAAAATATTCTTCCATATTTCCTACGGCGCCAAATTTTTAGCGATTTCGGGCGTCTTGAAAAATTATCGTCGCCAAAATTGATTTTTTTCAAAAAAAAAGTACATACCATGGCTCCAAAGGCAATTAAAGCGTCCTTAAAAAAATTTAGGATGTCAAAAATTAATTTTAGAAGTCCTAAACAATTATTCGGGATGTTGAAGGCTCATTTTCCTTGTATATAATTACAAGATTGCCATTGGCCTCATTTGTTACTACCTATTTCTTATTTAGGACGTCTCTGGGGGAAGTAATATCACATTTTTGTAGTAGTGACACCTTCTAAAAGACCCTCTATAATAGTGCTAATTTATACCAACATGTAGGCGCAAATTAAAGAAACACAATTCAAACTTAGATAATTCAACATGGCTTAAGATAAAATATAGAATAGAAGTGGCTTGTTATTACATGAGGGAACAGGCATGAGGGTTTTCATCACTGAAGAGGGAAGCAAAGGGTTCATCGGAAGAGGCGGCGACGGAGTAGAGAGAGGGTGTGTGGAAGAAGGTGTGGACGCCGTTGGAGGCCTCCGATCGGGATGAGTCGTGGTAGTAGTGGTTGAGGATGAAGGTTGGGTACTTATGCAACGACGTCGTAAAGTGAGACAAAGCTCCTGAATAAGGCCATGGCTCTGCAGCTTTGCCAGCTCTCTTTATGGCCCTCATCACCTTCCTCTCTAATTCCACTCCATGCCCTCTCACTGTCACCTTCTGTTCTTCTATCTCTACCTCCACCTCCTCCACTCCTGTTCCATTTTTTAAACACTTCATGTGAATTTAGGAAAAGAGTTTACAATAATTTAGGAAACAATACACACACAACACGCTTGAATAATAATACGAGTACTATATGAGGCATCTCAATCTAATTAAGAAGCATGACAGAGACAACACTTTTCGGGATCCTTTTCATATCCACTTCAATGTTTGGTTTTTGAGGTGTTCCTTTATCCAATCATCTATTTTTTTTGAAGAAAATATTTTACATGACACAAAATATAAAATAAAAACAATGTAATCATCTATGAGTTTTAAATTTTCTGACCAGTCTGATAAAAATTAAGACTTTACATGACCTGGATTTTCTTAAAAAGAATTGATATGCAGTACTAGTAAAGATATTTCTCAATCTTTCCATGTTATTAGATCCATTTCTAACTTGATCCAAATTCTCTTTTGATACTTTGATACAAAGTGGTAAAGGGCGGTAAAACCCTACCATCAAGTATTTAACATTGCTGTGTTCCTAGAACTTGAACTCCCGAACCTTTGGTGCTTGGGTGGTCAGAATGCATCACTTCCGGTACTTCCCTAGTTCCCTGATCCTATTCTTTTATGGGCTGGGCTTTCTTATTGGACA
The DNA here is from genome assembly GCA_019022655.1 of Acacia acuminata. Lineage (NCBI taxonomy): Eukaryota > Viridiplantae > Streptophyta > Magnoliopsida > Fabales > Fabaceae > Acacia > Acacia acuminata. The sequence continues at coordinate 1,394,606 of JAFJYI010000160.1, forward strand.
TTTGTTGATACTATTAGTTCAAGATGAGCCAATAGTATACATAATCTAACTCATTTCTGGGTTTGAAACTAAACACTAGATCTTGATCAAGTTCCATGCAAGAATATGGACCTCAAGAAGCAAGCAACACCAGCGAAAATATGACATATACAGTGTGAATAGCATAACTTTCGATATAATTTAAGGGTTGGATTTTTTCCCCGTAGTCAAAGCAGTGAAGAGATGACTTGCTATATTGTACAAGTACAAAAACAAGTAATGTATCAGTTAGCGTGTTCTAGTGTCATTAACGCTGGAATTGACATTTTTCTCTATATTGCTATATATTCTGTTTATGATGGATGCTACAAGCAAGGTTTGACCTTCAAAATAAGAAGAAATTTCAACAAGGAAAGATAGACCGTTAGGAAAACAAAAGTGATGAGACTCATCATATCATATGGACAAGACTGGTCACTGAGAAAAGATGGTGACTATATTAGAAAGGGGTATTCTTTTTCTTGTACGCTTTATTGGCGTGTGTGTTCATTTCAGCATCAGAAAGCACGAAAAAAAAAAAAAGTTGAAGAGATGGAAGTAGTAAAGTAAAGTACCTTTGAGCTTGAAGAGAGCCCTCTTTAACTTGGAAGCACATCCCTCACAGTCCAGATTTGGAACTCTTACCTCCACCATCTGCTTTCATTAACACATACAACAATATCTCAATTTCTCTCTTAATCCATCATCATGCTTTGCCAAACAACACTACCATTTTTCAGTACTCGTACGTGCTTGTGTGTGCATGAAAAACACAGATCAGAAAGAGATAGAGATGGAGAGTAGTGAGGAATGAAGAACTTAGTTACGTACCGTCGACATGGTGGTATTAGCTCAGAGAGAGAGAGAGAGAAGAATGGGGAATAATGAAGATGGTTTGTTTGAGAGGAGGGTGAGGTAAAGAAGGTGATGGAGGTAACAGTGGTCACCCTTTGGCTTCGATCAAAGAGATGGTATCTGCTTAAACAAAACCCTCTCAAGTCTCTTTATAAAGCCTTGGATTTTGAACTCCCAAAGCTCACAGTACCGTCCCTTCACGCGGGCAAAGGCAATAATGTCATTTGCACCCTCGGGTTTCTCCATTATACAATGCACTCCTTCCCTCTTTATTAAGCAACTTTTATTTATTATTGGGTAAAATAAACTGGCGTGGATTAATTAAATGTCATTTCCCCCCCTAAAAACACCCATATTTATGAAAAGAATATATGATAGAGAATGAGTAAAAAAATGAGAGAGAATGAGTTTAAAATATGAGAGAAAATATGTAATAAATGATTAAATAAAAGATAATTAATATAAAGATATGCATCTAATAATGATAGAAAAAAAAAATTAGTTTAAATTTTGAGACATAAAAAAAAATTAAAGTTGTTTATATAAATGATCTACTTTCTCAAAAGAAAGAAAGTTGCTTATGGAAAACATTGGATAAGGAGTTTAATTAATGTTTTTTTTTTCCTGTTTTGACCATGTAATATACTCATTTTTACTTTGCCCACTTATTATCCTCTAATATAATAACATTCCCTTGTAATTAAACACATTTCTCAAGAAGAGTAAAAGTAAAACAAAAAATATATATATTTTACTATATAATAAATAACTTAACTGTCATTTTTTATTTCTCATCATATAATTTAAGTGCCCTATATGATGGACTGAACGGGCATCATAACTGTTTGAATTGCGAAGAATGATGATGGGATGCTTAATTAAATGTCAACATATTATGGTCGCTGTCTTTCTCTTTTGTTGTGTTGTTGGACAGGAATCGAAAGCTTATGTCTTGCTGGTTGTGGCTGTAAATTGCTGTTCATGTGTTGTGTAGGACCTTTCTTCCACGCTCCATGCGGGAACGGGTCGTCATTAGGCAACTATAATGTGATTTCATTAAATCAAGATTTGAAACCCCTAATAATTAAAGTGTGTCATTCACTTTTCGATTTAGGAATTAAAGCTGTTATGGATGATTGTGTCTCAAGTGCAAGTTATTATTAATTGGAGCTACACAATGTAACGGAATAAAACTCATCAAGCTAATTAATATAGACAATGACATGAATGAAACTAGGGTCTTCTCCCCCGTGCGACAGGCATGGGATGGTGTATACTGTATATTATAAATTTTAAGATATGATTTTGAATAAATAGCCTATTATTACAAGATATGTGTTCTATTGACATTGTAAAGGGTTTTGGCCCTCAATATTGCATTGTTTAGTCTTCGATACATATCCACTACGACGTCTCCTTATGTAGTCAAGTCGGTCACATTTAATTATTGCGACTCCATTTATTATAGGATTAAGTAGTAATTTTGTCCCGGAAGTACACGTTTAAGAGTAATTTTGCCTTGATGAAAATCTTTTTTGGAGCAATGTTGACCCAGAAGTCTGAAAATTTAGCAACGTTGCACCTCTCGATTATCACTTCTACCTAGCCAAACGTAGTTGACCCTATTATGGTGGCGTGAATTGTCTACGTGGGATCTTTCTCACTTTTTTTTTTTTTAGTTAAGTAGCAATTTTGCTTTAAAAGTACACACCCAGGAGCAATTTTGCCTCAAAAGTTTGAAAGAATTTTGCCCGAAAGATTTTTTTTTTTTTTTTGTCTCGATGTTGTCCCAGAAGTCTAAAAACGAAGTAATGTTGCCCCTTTGTTAACAATCCTAATTAATTATATTTGACACTTTTTGTAAGCTTTATTCTCTCAGTAATCTTTGCTTACAATGCACCAGAGGTTCATTAATCGTTCGAGTAGCTAATTCCGTAGGCGAGTGATTATTGTTTGGAAAAATTTGTTTGAACTACCTATGATATACCCGTTTGATCTTCTGTTCGGACAAATTCTTCTTATTTTTTTGTTTGATTTGTTCGAAACATTGTTTTTGGACAAATTCTGCAGGCGAGTGATTATTTTGATTGGGAAATGCCTGTAATGGAGGACACTATGGGGAAGAAGGAGTAGGCTATGTCTACTTCTCTTCGTCATGATTATAATTATAAGACTAGTTTGACTTTGCTTTTGAAGAAATTAAAAAAACTAAATAAGTTACTTAATCATACTACCTCTAGTCCTAGTTATAAAACCGGATTGACCTTTTTTTTGGGGAGATTAAGAAAGTTAAATAAGTTATTTAATCATACCAGATGTTTTTAGACTTCTAGGGCAATATTGAAACAAAAAAAATTCCAAAGCAAAATTGCTCCTGAGCGTGTACTTCTAAGGCAAAATTACTACTTAAAAAAGTGACAAAGATGCCACGTGACAATCCACATCAACATAATGCAATTAACTAACGTTTGACCATTAGGGCTGTTAACGGTGGGACAACATTACTATATTTTTAGACTTCTGAGGCGACATTACTCAAAAAAAAATTTAATGACAAAATTTCTCCTCCGCGTATAAGTTGTAGTAGCCTTTTTGAATGGAGCAAGGTATTGCTTTGCATATCTATCCATCAATCTAAAGGCCAAGTAGTTTTGGATTGTGTGTTTATCCCTTTTTTGTGGTCGCAAGTGTCGCTACATTATGTTTTGTATATGAGTGAAACTCATTATCACCATAGTGAAAAATTATGGGATTATGAAGAGTTATATGCGTTGTGATTCATTAATAGGATCAGGGTCCCAGATTTCTCCTCCTCCATTACATCCGGCATCTTTTTTCTTTCTTTCTTTTTTGAATGAAGACTGAAATACATTAATAACTCAAAACAACATTAACAACAAAGGAAAAGTACAACCTATTCTCCAATACCAACACCTCCTCCTGGTATGAAAGTGGTGGTTGATTAAGTAGACAAAAGTTCATTGTGATATATTATGAGCTAGTTTAGCCAAATGATCCATTAAACTATTCTGTTAGTTTCCTAAGAATATTATGACTTGTTAAAACTTGCCAATTTTTAGCCAATCATAACCTAGCATTAACTAAAATGTGCCTAAAGGGATGAGAATGATCACAACCCCAAGTCAAAAACATTAACAACTTCAACACAATCTGATAGTACAACAAAATTTTTGTATCCTTTATTCCAACAAATCTGAAGACCTTGGATGACCCCAATGATTTCTATCATTCCTAGTGGAACTGTTATGAGTTTATAGATGAAGCCACATATTCATCGTCCATCATCTTCACTAATAGCGCTCCACAACCACCCCTTTAGAAGTAGGATTTGTTGATTTCTCCAACTACCTGTATAGCAACTTCCGGTTCCATAGGCTAACATAAATTTTCTGCTGGAAATCTAATTGCCTATTGATGCAAATTCTAATATCTGCAAGCTCATCAAGCCTACTCCTGCTGCAAAATACGCCTAGAACGGAATCCAACTCCGTGGAGTTCTTAATTATAAATGAATATGAATATATGTTAAGGCATGTGTTTTCGACTTTGACTATGTTTGTATCATTCTTTCACTATCTGGATCACGCTATGCTCGTATCATTATATCATTTTGATTGCCTCAACTTCTTGTAAAATTTATTTGTAATTTCATTTAACTATGGTTCAGTTAAGGAACGGTATGAGAACAATTATAATCACAAATAAGCTAATGAATAAGAGCTCATCAAGAAAGAACCACATATTCTGATTGCCCGTGGTGGTTTACTTAGGAGAGTAGTTTGTACATATTATTTGATATGACTCTGATATAGTATTATTTTTATCTTAGTTATGAGTAGAATATATTAATGTGTGGTGCTATATTTTGCAATTTGGAAACTACTCCAAGCTAGCTTGTAGCAATTTACCATTGAGCAATTGATTTTTGCACACTCAATTTTGCCTCACAATATGATTATTGTAATAATTTTACCTCCGTAGCTTTCACATTTAGCATGGGAATAAATATTTTTGCCATTTAATATTTTAATTATAGGTATATGCTCTTTTGGTGCTGAAAACCCTGTTATATTTATTGGAAAAAAAAATTGGAGGAAAAAGCAAAAAATGCCAAAATATAATTAAAATCCTTGTTATTGTGTTAGAACTATATAGATTTCCTTTATAATCTTTCCAGGTTTGATGTAGTTAGCTTCTCAGTGCGATATGGATAATGTTGAAAACAAAACATGCATTAAGTTATTGTTTCAGCAGAGGGCATAACCAAAATAAGCCTTAAATCAAAACTCATTATTCCCTCTTGTATTGATTTCCTTTTGTTGATTTTTTTCCCCTTTTGGTTATGCGGAATTTTAAAGTGGTGAGTGCGGAGGTTCAAACATCTTTATGGCAATTATACTTTAACAGGGATCAATCTCATACTCCTTTTTCTAAAGACAAAAGGGTACCAAAAGGTCGATTTACTTATGTAGCACAATAGAATGTTAACTAATTAATTAATAGACATTAACAATTCACTAATACTATGTATTCCCTCTGTTCATTTTTATAAGATATCGTTATTTGAATATACATGTCCCTTTTTATAACATATCCTTTGGAGATCGATGTCTAAACATTTTAATGATTTTTATTTATTTTTACATTTATATCCTCAATTAGTCATATATCTTTCTCCTTACTTTTTCCCACTTATTCTCTCTCCCACACACATTCTTTATAAATAAGGGTGTTTTTTATTTTGTACATGTTTTTTGTATTTAATCAATTTTAACTAACTTTTTAATCTACGTAATTTGGTTACTAGAATCTTATAAAAAGAAATAGATGGAGTAATAAAAAGTACAAACGTGACAACAACATTAAAAAAAGCACAAAATAAGATAAGCATACAAATGTAGTAATACGGTAAAAAAATTGACAACAACATAAATGAAGAAATACAAAATCATTGAAGTAAATCACAAACATGAAAATTATATAAATGTGATAATCATAAATAAATGACAAAAAATCATTATTGGTAGCTTTAAACTGTAAAATAACATTAATACATGGGAGGAATATTACTCTTATATGCAAGTGTGAAATTCATTCTTTGATTCAACTTCAATATATGACTCTCTTTTTTCGGTCGAAAACTTCAATATATGACATGGGCAAAACACAAATATATAATTATATTTCAAGGATATAAATTATACAAAATAGATTAGTGGCAAACATTAATTAATTAGTTGCAAAACACAAATTTTGGAAATATGTTGTCTTGTGGAATCTAATCTTCCACAAGTGTCAAGTCACTCCATATATGTCATTTTTGTCAAGCACCTCAAAGTTTTGAAAGAGATAAACCTCACAGACCTCCCTTATACCATCAATCACTTTTGAGTGACGAAATTTTTAATCACGATTCCTTGCATATTTTTCACAACAGTGCAGTGGTCCCATAGGAGTTTATGGTAGAGGAACTTTATGATTGACAAACTTGTTCATCCACGAGAATTATGCCCACCTTGCAATGAGCACACAGTGGAGTATTTTTACGTCCAACCAACTTCCTAAGAACATATGCATCAATATCTCAGGTGTCCTTGTTATCTTTGAAGATGGAATATCACCTAGAGGGGGGGTGAATAGGTGATCTAAAAAAAACTTTTGCAAATTAAACTTTAAATGAAAATGAAACAGAGACAGAGAAGAAGAGATAGACTCAGAGAGATTTATACTGGTTCGGTCTAATTCTTCGACCTACGTCCAGTCCCCAAGCACACCTTGGGATTTCCACTGACTCTTAAAAACAATTACACACTCTGTAAACAAAGGAGGATCCTCTCACTCTCGGACTCACCTCCCTTACAAGTTGTAATCGTATACCCTTACATAAGGTTCTACAACCTTAAGATTTCAAAAGCAGAATTTTGAATAATTGTTTATAATGACTCCTCACGAGTGAATAAACGTTAAACACTGAAGTACACAGTAATATCCAAAGATAACAGCAGTTGAAGCTAGTAAGTACAAACTGAGTGCACAATAATTTTTTCGGTGTTTTGCAACTTCAGTTCTTCGTCAATTTATAGATGATGGAGTTTGAGACCGTTAGAAGAAGTTTGAATATAGCCGTTGAATCTTCTTTGAGAATTTCCGTTGATGTGTTTGTATGATCTCCGTTGATTAGCAACCTTCCTTATTTTGTTTGTTTTGACCGTTGAGAGATATCATTCATTGCGTGAGCAGAATATCAGAGAGTGCATAATGATTGTGATTGATTGCAGATGATATGATTGTCATCGTGAAAGCAATATCAGAGGATATGTTGATAAGAGATTAATTGCTGAGGATCTTTGGCAATTCCATTAATTGCTTCACACAGATTGCTCAGCGTAAATTTGTTAGTCCATAATCTGATTCATCTGAAACTCATGAGAAAACCGACTAAACTTGGTTAGAGTAAATATAAATCAATGATATGAAACACCCAAGACATTATCAGTAATTTTCAAAGTGTGTGATCGAAGATTTAGAAAATATAATATCCATTCTCGAGAATTATTGTTCTTATGATTCTCGAGAATCAGTTAAGAGAATATTTTTGCAAGTGTCAGTCATAGGGCATTCTCGAGAATTCATCTTCCATTTTCGAGAATTGCTTAGTTACAGAAGCAAAAGAATGATAAGATTAAGATTCTTCCTTTGATTCTCGAGAATTGCTTCTAGCTCTTGAGAATAGGCTTGATGCAAGATTATGAATACTTAAGACTCATTCTCGAGAGTCAGCTTAGCATTCTCGAGAATTAGTCTTTGTCAGTGCGATGAATTTCATTCTCGAGAATCACAAGTGTACACTCGAGAATCTTAGCGATGTGAGCACATGTTACTCTATGAAACTTCATTCTCGAGAATTATCTTAGCACATTGGAAAGTCTCACATGCTGACAACCATTCTCGAGAATCAGAAACTTATTCTCGGGAATCATGTTTAGATAGACTTTTCTCAAGATAGTTTCATCTTCAAAACTTAAAATCTTGTTATCATCAAAACATTAGGAGCTAACAATCTTTAATCACTTATGAGTGAAGAAACTTCAATAATAGTTCCGTGCATATTTTTCACAATTTAGTGTGATGGTCTTGTAAAAGTTGGTGCTAGAAGAGCTTTATGATTGACAAACCTGTTTATCCACTAGAATCATGCCTATCTTTCAAGGAGCATATGGTAAGCACTTTTGCATCATACCAGCTTCCCTAAGAATACATGGATCAATATCTCAGGTATCCTTGCTATCATAATTTGGTATATATATATAATAATAAATTATACCGTATTAATTTATTTACTATGCTTAATGTTAATTAATGGCAAATTTACCATGCTGCTTAAATTGAAAATGTAACTCTAACTTTTTGTTATTAATGTTTGTTTTGTTATTGTTGCCCATATTATGCCCTTTCATTTACCATATTTGGATGAAAACGGTTTAACAATGTTAACGGTATTTCTTCAATAACATTGTTAATTAGAGACAATTTGAATGGATACCGTTAACCATAATGTTACTACAAGCTTTCTAAAGATACAATAGATAGATATGGGGATGTCCAAAAAACCCGAGGTCCGGTTTGACCCAGTCTGACTTGACCCGATCAGGTAGCAAAAAAATCGGCTCGAGACACTTTAAACAATCTTGACTAGACTGTTCTGCTCGGACCGGACCGGACTTTGGGCCAAGGGCTCAAATCCTTTGGTTTGGTTCAATCTGGCCCTATATATATATATTACAACAAACACAGTTATACACCAAGACTTTTTTTTTTCGCTCGAAAAAACTCAAGCAGCCTTTGGAAGCGACAAATTGAACAAAGTGACAAAAAAATTAATCTTCCGTATAGAGCAAAACCTCAAAACACGGAAGGAGAGTTTTCCAGCTTCGATTGCAACCAACTTAACTCAAATTTGGGGATGTAGTTGACAGCGGGGCAAAGAGGAAGATGGTGGAGAAGTGAGAGCGAGGCATTGAGGAGAGAGAGCGGTGGAGAAGTGATGGCAAGGTATCGAGGAAGACGGAGACTCGGAGATTGGGTTGTTGGTTGCATGGTTGCACCACCACCTCCGATCACCACATCCGGTGAGGCGTGAAGGAGTGAGAGCAAGGGAAGAGAGAAAGTGAGAGATGAGAGTGAGGAAAGAGAGAGCAAGGGATGATAGAGATGAGACTCGAGCTGTAACATCCCATTTTCAAAAGCAGTATATATTTTTTTTTTCATCGAGTAGAGCATCGGGCGATTGAGTAAGCGATATTTATATTCAAAATCGTAAGTACGGCGATTACGGTGAGCGGTACGTTATACCGAGTGTTTTCAAAAGTAAATAACAAAAGAAGAAAGTCTTCAGCTGAGTCCCTATGCGTCGCTTGCCTTTCTCCTCGATCCTCGGTCCTCCTAACCCCGACGCTATGTTAAGAAGGCGAGGTTCAATGCCCGTTGAACCTCGCAGTATGTTGACCTCATGTTTATATATACAACATAGACAGTATATGAGCATACAAACAAGCTTATGCCAACAGCACACACGCCCCCTGGCAGATATGTCACACTTAGCATACGTTTCACACCTAGCAATCGTTTCGCACCAAGCATTTCGTACCTAGCAAACGTATCCCAACACCCAGCAAGCATAATAACAGTACATTGAACATACCACAGAGCTATCAACTACCTCACATAAACATACCATACACATAGCACATGTACGCATACAATAAACATCATAGTTAGTGTTACAGTACGTGAACATACCTTCGTTGATGGAAAACGATACTTTTTGACAGCGGTACGACAGCGGTACAACAGCGGTACGTGATTACAGATATCCTATAAGGATAATATCATATTATCAAGGCCCAACATCATAATAGGCATTTTAGGTACAAATTACCATTTTGCCCCTAACTCTCCTTAATTAGCGGAATTTCGCGGAACTTCGTTACTTTAACTCTAATCTTCTAAAATTTTGACATATCTCCATCTCCAATATATTTTTGAAATAAATATCATATTTATCCCTAAAACATGATATCTAAACTAACTTGAAAGATTAAAGATTAATCTAGCATTTCTACTATCACTACCGAAGGAACTAACAAAGCTTAAGAGGCCCAGGACCATGAAGAATTTACCGGAACTTGCTATTTTCTCCGGACTCCTTCTTCTCTCTAAAACCTCTCTCTAAGTGGCTCTAGGAATTGTGAAGAATGAAGTGAAAGGGAAGGCCTATTTATAGGCAAAAAGTATGACACTATTCATACTTTTTCAAATCGGATTCGGTAGTCGGATCTTGACTTTACACATGGCTTCATCTCCACCATCCAATCCACCTCCTTACCTCATTCTTCAAGACCATGATGTCATCAAGATGACGTCACTCCCTTACTTTATGCATTTACCCGATAAAATCCACGATCGGTGTTCTAATCGCGTAATCTTAGAAAATCTCAAAAATCGAGAACACGTTGCCTTGAAGTTCTATTCTTCCTCTTTGGAAATATCTGAGTTAACTAAATTTTTGATCCCATTAAGGGTATTCCAGTTGTCGTTAAACATTTTCGGAATGACATTTGTCGATTCTGAGAAATTACTTCGGGTAATGCTAATTTCGGGACAAAAATCCTTTGATTCATAATATGTCCAGTTGTTTTCTACTTAGTTTAAGGATTTCAAGTTATGATTTATTTTCCATTGGTTCTCACTTTTCTTATCTGCCCTTTGTTTACAAAATATCTTTTCATCTGATCCCTTATTCGCCCATGCGATTACGGAAATGACTTCCGCTAACACCAACTTCCGGACAAAAATTCACTTGTTTGTAATATATCGACCTAAGAAACTTAGTTCATGGTTTTCTAGATAGGATTTAATTTCTATCGGTTCTCATTTATCCAATTGGTTCTTCCACAAATATCTTAATTATATTATTATTTGATTAACAAAATGTCATGATATTATTTTTGAAAAACCCACAACCCTTTTCACACTCAAATTTCGGTTTTCTCTTCCCTTTATTATTATTTTTTAATTTATCTAAATTAGCTAGAAGCTTAATTAGAGCCTTAATCCCATGATTAGCAATCTTTTAGGATTTAGGGTTTTCATGTTCTTAATCTCACCAATTTTTCTTAATCCTTTCTAATTGATTAGCAAGCACACTTTATGCTAATATTAGCCATAAACACTTAATTAAAGGATTTTCCATAATCCACCTTAAATATTCTCTTGTTCGAGGGCTTAAACAATTAGCCATTAATTACTTAACTAATCACTTTCTAATTGTTGATAATTTTCTTAATTAGGATTAATCATTTTCTCACAACTATTTCATTGACATTGGTATTTTATGTCCCACATATCATATTAAAAATCATGGGGCAACTTACGCTCCCCAAAATTATATTTAATTTTGCCTCATTATTTTTCAAGGGAAATAATCCCAAAAATTCCTAAAATTAGAGACAACATACTTTCTAATTTTCAATAAATATTTTATTGCCTCTTGGGATTTATCATAATATTTTCGGGGCATTTCATGGCCCATAATTGCATTTAGGGATTTTGACACTTTAATCCCTCTAATTTCATTAGAAATTTCCTAGACAATAGAATAAGTATCCTACAAGGTTTTAAAACCACATATTCACCTATTTCCAAATAGGTATTATTTGCTAAAATATAATATTCGAGATAGATAATTATCCGGGTATTACACAAGCTACGGTGAGGGACTAAGGGTTGCGTTTTTGTCTTTTTGAGGGGGAGGAGTCACCACGTGATCCTGGGAAAAGCCCAAAAAAAAAAAAAAAAAACGACCTAGACTGCCGGACCTAGTCCTAGCAGTCCGCTGGGCTGGTCTAGTCCAGCTCGAGCTCAGGCTAGTGCTGGACTTAACCAGATCTCGGGCTGGCTTGTCCAGCTCAAGGCTCTATCTAGACCAGATAAACCCGATCAGGTTTGGTCCATGGATATCCTTAGATAGATAGATGTTTGGAGACCTACTACCAATTAATTAAGACTAAATCTTTCGTCAAATGATCTTATTTTGGGATTGAATAGAGTGGGAGTGTGGAAAAAGTTTAGCAGGAAGAGTTAAGCATACCTAGACCATTCAAATTTGATTTGAATAGTCCAAATTTGATTTTTTTAAAAAAAACTTATTTTAATGGATATAAAATCTAAAATAAAAATAATCTCTTAATTATTTTTTTTTTTAAATGATTTTTTGTTTAAAAATTCCTTTTTTTAAAAAAAAATCAAATCTGGATTGTTAATATCTGACCTAATCAGTCTAGATATGGGTAGCTATTCCTGCTGCAAAATACGCCTAGAACGGAATCCAACTCCGTGGAGTTCTTAATTATAAATGAATATGAATATATGGATGAAGTGATATTTTGAAGGCTATATATAGTGTAATAGAAAAACATAGTGAAAAGGTGTGAGTGGTGCAAAAGCTAAAAAGGGTCAAGGGAGTGTGGGAAAGTTGTAGCTCATTTATGCTACAAAAACTGTCTCATCGATTCATGATCGTCGGTCATAACTTTCCGAAGCCATCATTTGCACGCTCCCACCTCGTTTGCCTAAACCAACTCATTTTCCTTAATTTTCCTGTAAACAAAAGTGATTACAAAGAAATAATAAGAACCAAATCTTAAATCCTTCATTAGATAATTGACAGTCCTATCAAGAGCAACACAACAATAAATCAACCCACTCAGATTTTACAATGATCATCCCTCATTTGAGAGTTATTAACCATTAATCTTAACTCTATTACATGATCTTAGGGGGAGATCTAAGTCATTCTTCCTCTATTTGATGAAGAATCTATATCTCACACTTTTAACCTTTGGATTAAGAATCTTCATATAGAGCTTCTGGGATCATCTGGTAACTAGATGATTAACACTAATTATCCAAACTAATTCAATATTCCAACATTTCCCCAATTACTAATTCAATATTCTAACATTTCCCCTTAATTATTCTCAATAAACTGTTTTTGACTTTCTTAATTTGTACACTGAATGAAATTAATTGGACATGCTAAATTACTAACAATGCTTTTATCTATCACTACAATTCCAAACATGACACCAAAATTGAGGGTTTTACCAAAGCCAGAAGAATCCTTGACTAAAAATAAAACAGATGCAAGCCTTTTCTCTTTTTACCCTATATAAGTAAACAACAAGTATATTCAATATTGTTATTATCGCAAGTAAAAAATCTACCTATTGATACTGATGGATTTTTTTTTTTTTTTTTTTTTTTTTTTCATGAAAGTATGATTCAGCTTTTCAACTATTTTTGAGAATATAATTTAGGATATTTTCAGAAACAAGTTATTGTAAATTAAAAAAAAAAATAGTTCATCATTTTGGGTAATCAATAAGAAAAGGATTTTTTTTTTTCTCAAAACAAAAACTGTTTTTGGGATGGGGAAATGGGAAGAATAATATATGGAGAAATGTAAGGGGATTGGGAAGCATAATGATGGGAAGTGTGGGAGGGTGACGGAGATTTTGAGGAGAAAGGTTTACTCTCTTATTAATTTAGGAGCTGCCGAAGGCTGAATGTGAATCACAAAAATGTCTCGTTACGTCCCTTTTCTTACAACCTAATTACAACTCCTCAAAGTGTATATATATATATATATATATATATAGACACATACATATATATACACACATGAAACGGATTAAAACATAGTATATAGAATATGAGTCAAAATCAACAGCTGTGAGTCATGTCCTTTTTTGGGTTCTATTCCTTTCCCTTATCCAATTCCATTTCTCTGAATTTTGCCCGCTTGATTCCCGGATTGCGTTTCTTTTGTCCATTTTCGCAACTAGCTAGCTGCCATCACATATTTTAATATTTTTCTTCATTATTCTACCTTCATCTTAATTACTAATAATGGAACCTGCCTCGTTTTGAATAGGGTTTGAAACTTTCAAAAACAACTTTTTAATTGTGATTTATGGTATACAAAATAAGTATGTAAGATAAGTTATATTTTGATTTATGTGAATCAACATTTTTGAAAACCTTAAACGTGATCTCGTACAAACACTCTAGTTAAGAGTTGTTCTTGATCTTTAATATAAGATATGGTTTTAATATTTACTATTAGTTTTTAATTTATCTCTATTAATACTCCCTCAATAATAATCAAAGAGGAGTGAGAGGGTTCATATTTATTAGGTTTTCCCCCCCTAATTTACCGCTATTAATGCTCTCTCAACAATAATTAAATAGAAGCGAGAATTAATAAAGATAACTACAGTATTTTAGAAAATACATGTCATATTAATTAACTAACTTAATTAACTGTTTTAATTTAATTAAATTAGATAAATATGTCTTATATTAAAAACTGAAGAGAGTATTATTTTCCCAACAATTACCTTGAGATCCCCCATTACTTTGCATGCCAACTCGTTAGTGATGGGGTCCTTTTCCTCTGCTTTTCATTCACACCATGGACTAACCACTTTACTTTCTCATCCACTCATATAATTAATCCAATTCTGTTTTACGTGTTACTAGAGCTTGAGAAGTGTTTATACAATTATATGCGAGTTGGGTCCTTTCCTGTTTGGTGTAATTTTATATTTTGTTAACTTTATTCTTTTTCATATTGGTGTTTTTAATCTATAATTTGACCCATTTTCACGGTACACTTAAAATCGAATTGATTAAAAACAAAACAAGCTACCAACAAGGGTTGCGAAGAGTTGGCAGATAGTTGGAATTTTGAAGTACATTGTGCGAAGTTTGGTTTCTAATTATATACGCGTATGAAATGGATATTGTTGAGAGACACAAAATCTCACCTTAAATTATGTGATATATATATATATATATATATATATATATATATATATTTGTGTGTGTGTGTGAAATTCAAACGGTATCCCGAATTGATAGTTAGAGACTAATCTTTATGAGATTTAAAGATCACCAAAGTAAGTTTTGTCTCTCCCAACAAAACATTTTCCATGCACCACTTGACTTTTATTGGTATTTGAGATATATTATTATGAAATAGGAAATGATATTTTGAATCATAGAACTATAATCGATAATGAAACATACAATCAACCAATGTTTATCAAATTTGTAGGGTTTTTGCACATTTTTGTTAATCCATGAACATGATCTATATAGACACATATACCTATTGATCCATACATCTCAATCGGAACCTTCTCTTCTACCGAAGATTGGCCGTTGATACACGATTAGATCAGGCCATTCATTTTAGAACAATAATCTTTTTTTGAATGACCCATTTTCTTTTGCTGAGATCAAATACACGAACAAAGGAAACAATGATCTACGAAACACTTGTAATAATGGAGGAGTAGAAACTAAGGCTGATCTATGCCATGTGGGTAGGGAAGGGTTGGGCCAAATTCCATTTGTCAAAATTTGAGCCCAATATGACAAAGGCTGAATCCAGCACATCAATGATTCCAACGGACGAGTTACGTGTTGCATTAATAGGAATAGTTTTTTTACAGTCAATATGACAAATAAATAAATTAAAATTAAATAATTATTTCATCAGACAAGGATGAGACTAGTACATAATGTTTTTAAGACAAGTGCAACACTTCTCTTTAAACTTTTAAGATAAATTTGCACATTAACATTTAATTTATTGTTGATGTTGATTTTTCCAAATTTGTGACAAAAATTAACTTAATTACTCATATATATATTGTGACAAAAAAATATACTCCCTTCGGTTCTAATTATAGGAACACTTTTGTAATATAAATTGTATTATAAAAGCGTTCCTATAATTAGGATCGAGAGATAGTAATAATCTATTGAAGGCCAAAAAAGAAAAGATATATAATAATCTATGCCATAATATCATTCATGAGCACATTGTTGACTTCATGCGATGCATTTGTCTAGATGATGATGGAGAATCATGAGGTCCTAATTGTCATACTCGTGTTTTAAAATATATTTTACTTTTGCTTAATTATAACGTCATTCGTGACTAATCAACGAAATAGATAAATGTATGTACGAATACCGCTGGTTATGTTAGAGGTTGAATCTGTTCATTCTCCAGTTCGAAAGATAAGAGGCCTTTATTGGCAGTCATGTCATATTATGGAGTTATTGAAGAGATTTGGGAGGTGGACTATGTGAAAATTAGATTTCTCATTTTCAAATGTAAATGGGTTAATGTCAATAATGATGTTCAGATTGATCGGCTGGGATTTACATTAGTCGATTGTCAATGGTAGAAGTTTTGGAGATGAACCTTTTATTATGGCAGACCAGGCGAAACAAGTGTTCTATATCACCGGTCAAAAAATCAAATGTGATCTGTAGCTCTCCAAGGAAAAAGGGTCATTGATATTGATGAGGAAAGTCATTCAAATTATGGTCTTCCTAAGAGTACTCCTTTTTCAAGGGGTCTACCGGGCATAAACGAAGAAGATGAAGCGGATAATGAACCCGGCATAAGAAATGATCATCAAGAAGGGATATGGGAGGATATCACTTTATAAAAGAGTCAATTCATAAGGTATTATTCATATGCAGAATTCTTTGAAAACTTGAAGATTTTATCTATATTATATTCCTTCTATGTTCATAAACAATGTCACTGACTATGAAGTTTGTTCTTGTTTTTATTTTTGTGGTAGGATCCGATCCAAAGGGGCATGTTATAAAAGAAGATGTTATTACGTTGTTGAGTGGGAATCGGATGAAGGCATAGTGAATATTATTTTGGGCATGTATGTTGTATTTGTAAGTAAGTTATCTTATTGTATTAATTAATTTAGGGTTAAATGCCTAATTTACCGGAAGTTTTTCTAAAGGGGCGCCCATCACACGGAAGTTTTTTGGTACCAAATTTGCCATGGCGTATTCAAAAGGTACCAAATTTGCCCCGAAATATGAAAAAGGTACCAAATTTGCCCCAGTTAATTTTAAGTTAAGTTTAAGCGAGTTTACACGTGGCATGCCACCTCATGACACGTGGCATGCCACCTCATCAACCAATAAGAATTAAGTATCATTTTTGCCCTGGAAGTTTTTACTAAGGAGCAATTTTGCCCCGGAAGTTTTTACTAAGGAGCAATTTTGCCGGAAGTTTATAAAAGTAGCAATTTTGCCCTTCTTTCTCCCAATATTAAATTTGACTATTAAATCGGTCAAAGACCACACATGTCATGCCTTGAAAAGGTCGAACTTGGAGTCAGAGAAGGAGATTCTTGAGATGTTGAGCTCAAGACAGCCAGTTCAGCTTTTAGTCCTTGTGACCAGTTCAGCTTCACAAATTTTGGCCGCCTTGAGGTCAACATCTCAAAGTTTGTGAGGCCGAACTAGTCACAGGATTGCGACAGACCTTTCAGTCCCTGTGACCAGTTCAGCTTCACAAATTTTGGCCGCCTTGAGGTCAACATCTCAAGGTTTGTGAGGGGAACTAGTCACGGGATTGCGACAAACCTTTCGGTCCCGTGACCGGTTCGGCTTCACAAATTCGGCCGCCGAGCTCAACATCGAAGGTTTGTGAAGCCGGGTGGTCACGGGATTGCGACGGACCTTTCGGTCCGTGACCCGGTTAAACCGTAAATTCGCCGCCGCCTTGAACTCAACATCTCAAGGATCTCCTTCTACGAATCCAAGTTCAACCTTTTCAAGGCATGAAATGTGTGGTCTTTGACCGATTTAATAGTTAAATTTAATATTGGAGAAAGAAGGGAAAAATTGCTAGTTTTGTAAACTTCAGGGCAAAATTGCTCCTTAACGAAAACTTCCAAAATCGCTCCTTAATAAAAACTTCCAGGGGCAAAAAAATGATACTTTGATTGATGAGGTGGCATGCGCGTGTGTTGAGGTGGCATGCCACGTGTGATGAGGTGGCACATTTTAACGATCTACGTGGACTTCCGTCACTTTTGGGTAAATTTGATACCTTTTAATACTTCCGGGCATATTTGGTACAAAAAAACTTAGTGTGACGGGCGCCTCTTAGCAAAACTTCCAGGGTAAATTAGGCATTTAACCCATTAATTTAGGTGTTGTAGTCATAGTATAATCATTAATTAAAGGCCACATAACTCGTTGTAAATAATATTTGTATTCTTTTTCCCAATTCAATTTATTCATAATTGTTCATAGCTTGTAGCTTAAAGTATCGACTTTTATATGCTGGATTGAGTGGTAGATTTGTGTGTAATATAATCGGGAAGAACGAACGAGAAAATTTAGATTTGGAAATAAATACGCCGGTCTTAAATGTTCAACTCTTAAGACCGAATGTATTTATTAGGTCTTAAGGGTGCACATTTCATATTAAGCCGGTCTTAAAAGTTGGTCTTTTAAGACCGGTATATTTATACGTCCGGTCTAAAAAGTTTAATTTTTAAGACTGGATTTATTTTTCATCCAGTCTTGAAAGTCAGTCTTTTAAGACCGCGTATAATTAGTCGTCAGTCTTAGAAACCGCTATTTTTTAGACCGTATTTAGTTTTGTCTGGTCTTAAAATTCCAATCTTTTAAGAGCAACCTAGTTTTTAGCCGGTCATAAAAGTTGAGTTTTAGGACCGAACAAAAAATATTTCAGGTTTATTTAGTACGACTTTTAAGACCCATTGTTTTAAATGTTCGGTCTAAAAGAGTTTCTTTAAGACCGGTCCGAGTCTGGTCTTAAATGTTAGACTTTTAATATCGACTGGAACAAGACCAGTCGTTGGTCTGGTCTTACGATGTCTCTTTTATCCGGTCTTAAAAGTCTTTTTTGCATTAGTGACACTTAAAATTGAATTGATTAAAAACAAAACAAGCTACCAACAAGGGTTGGGAAGAGTTGGCAAATAGTTGGAATTTTGAAGTACATTGTTAGAAGTTTGGTTTCTAATTATATATGCGTATGAAATGGATATTGTTGAGAGAGACAAAATCTCACCTCAAATAATGTGAGCTATATATATATATATTGTAAAATTCAAACGGTATCCTCTAATTGATAGTTAGAGACTAATCTTTATGAGATTTAAAGATCACTAAAGTAAGTTTTGTCTCTCCCAACAAAACATTTTCCATGCACACGGCTTTTATTGGTATTTGAGATATATTATTATGAAATAAGAAAGGGTTTTATATTTCTCCTGTTACGGGAGAAAATTTTTCTCCAAGCAAGCTCAAACGGCGTCGTCACATACCAACCCTATTTCAATCAATCATTGCTTTCGGGTGTTCTTCGACTCCAACTATCCGACGGCGACGTTCGAGTTCGGCTTTGCGGCTTCACAGTCGAGTCTCAACGACGTCTTTGCCCGAAGATTTGGGGTACGTCGAAACTGGTATTGGGACTGAGAAAAACACGAATGACAGCAAGGAGAAGCTTTAAATTATCGGGTTGAGAAAACTCACTGAGAAAAACCAACACGAACTCGCAACACAAACGACAGCGAGGAGAAGCTTTCTCATTCCAATAGTGGTCATCCTTTATATAAGCTGATACACACCCACCACAAGGGAATGGTTATGAATGACAGTGTATGGGAATATTTTACAAGTGCAATCATTATGGTAACCATAACATTCATGATATATTGATACGCAATAATGTCTTATTCAGAACTTCGGTATCGTTCTTGACTTCAAACTGCAGAAGATTGTGAATTCCATATAACTGCAATATTAGTCAACCCTAGTTTAAGCTATACTTCTTTGGTGTCAAGCGTCCGGAGGATTTGATGGGCCTAGTTTTGATCCTTAGTTCTCTTCTTTGCAAAACAAACAAACAAAACAAAAACCAAAAGTAACAATCAACAAGGCAGTCCACGAATGATGGATCTGCAGTTGCGTGCTTGATGCTTTGAGAATTCATGCGGGTTTAGATTTTTTTCTACGATCGGAACTATAGTTCTTAGTAATCTCTTACTAGTGTTGCCTTCGAAATCCTAGAACACGATTTAACTTGAAGTAATGATATCAAGGTATGAGAGCTTGCAATTTTGCTGCTATTATTGCTCTTGTTATTATTTTGAGAACCATCTTTAAATGCATCTCTCATTAAAACGAGGATCTTTTCTTTGCATGATGTGCTTGGTGACTTTAAGTGGGTCATATTCTGTTTGTGTAGAAGGTCAAGCCTGTACTTAGCAGATTGAAACTTACTTTGGTCGGTCGGCTACATTATTATTTGCATCTGTTCTCATCCTGGTCAACATTGATGGGAACCAAAATAACTCGTATCTAACATCGAATGAAGGCTGAGTTGGAGTGATACCGGGGTTTCGGTGATGATTCTGCAAAATCATTTGAACCAGATGCCTTCTGCGGTGAACCTGATCTTCAATCATGACCTCTCTTGACCACTAAAGCTCATTAAATTATAAATCCTGACCCTCCATGTATATTGTTGCTTTAAGGGAAGAGGTACACGGTTTATATATTGTATCACATGATATACTTCTAGTACATATTTTTGTTTATGTTGTGCCTTCTTCGTTGCCCTTGTCTAGTGGCATTGTAGTATCCTATCAAATGAAGATAAGGGTTTTATATTTCTCCTGTTACAAGAGAAAAAAGCTTGAAATTTATCGGGTTGAGAAAACGCACTGAGAAAAACCAACACGAACACGAACAAGGAGATTGATTTCTAACTTTGAGAAAACGCACTGATAAATTTATGAAAATTCATCGCTGCAAGTTAACTGCTTATGAGATTAGTTGCATTAACTAGTGCCAGAATTGTCCATGATCATTTGCACACAGTTTTATAAGCAAGTAGGAGCTCCTAAAGTTTAGTATTTTAGTCTCCTTTATAATTTGAGCAACTTCATTCATTTCTAACTTTAATATATTACACTTGCTATATGCATTGAAGTTCTTTTGTGCAAATCAAAAATCAGCAAGTTGACTTTACATTTGATTATCAAATCTAATGAAAGTCACCAAAAAAACCCATATCATAATGATTGTATATACACAAAAAACTTATCCATATACATTTTGAAACCCACGTATTTACGGTATTTACTTCGCCAACCAACATTGCCCTATAAAAACATTGCGGAAGTCTGTTATTAACTTGTCCATATACAAATGAAACCATAAGTGCCCCAACATATTTCCTGAAAAATAAGTAAAAAAGTATTAAGCATTTAAGTACTTACATACATTGAAATGTCATACTTAAAAACATAATCATGAAAATGGCTCATCAAAAATAAGTTCTTACCAAAATAAAACCATGAAAATAATTGCAATCGCTACTATTCTTTTTGCTTCTCTCTTGCAACTTCCATCTACAAATGAAACTTTACAAAATTTTCATCAAGTTTAAAAGGAAATCACAAACATAAATAGAAAATTTAGAAACAAGTACCTTTAACATCTGACAACCTGTTTTATTATGACCCTTCCCTTGACAATAACTGCAAGTTTTTTGTTGTTTTGTCGACAACTCTATGCTTGATTTTATTCGTGAAGCAACCTTTGGATGCCCTTTAGTTTTTTTGGTTGAGTGGGATCACGGACATCATTAATGAGTGAAGCTTGTGGAATCGTTTGGGTAACTAGTTCATCTTCACCTCTCTTTCTTTTTCTTTCCAAGTTGTTGTTGCAAAAATTCAGCAACCATAGCATCAAATCTTTTAATCTCACAAATAGAATCTCTTGCTTCAGAAATAGCCATAGTGCACTTCGAATGAATCGACCACAAAGACAATGCACTAATTTCATTAGGATTTGTTTCACCATGAATGGATACAAGATTTTCAGCCTTATAGCTTACATTCATGGTCCATCTAGACAAGATATATTTTTCGGGAAGGGTCATTATTTGTTTCTTCTTCATAATGTGCAGAATATGTTTACACAAAATCCCCATAGTCTCAAACTTTGCACAAGAACATTGAGTGTGAAGCTTCGTTAAATGGTACTCGACAATTGCCCACCATTCTTTATCAACTTCGGGAGACCCCCTTTAGGTACGTAATAAGGTTTTCCTTTGTTGCAATTTTTTCATGAAAATAATCAAGTATGGCAACCTTCCACTCTTTTTTGAAAATTTGAAATAATTTTCTTGTGTACCCTTCTCGCCTATTGCTTCAATAGGATGATTAGTCTCCAAAACTGCTTTTGTATTTCTAGTTTTGAAATCCTCATCCTCCTCTGCATCCCTCCTAGATTTGATTGCTTTGTCATATTGGATGCAAAAATCATTTAACATAGTGTTAGAGTTGACATATCCATCAAAAAATGCATTGATGCTCTCACTTCGGCCACTTGTGGTCATTCCCGCAAAAATGTATCTTTCAAGTATGCCTTTGCCCAATGATGACGTGAAGCATACATGTTAGCCAACCAAGTATTTGTTTTAATATCATATTTAGTCCTCAATACTTCCCATTTGCCTTCAAATTCATCAATGTTTCGACTTTTGTACCACGCATGGAAGTCAACATCAAAACTATCTTTAAATTGTGCACGTAGTGCTTGACTATGCTCCATAAAATGTTTCTTTATATGCCAAGCACAAAAACGATGTCGTGCTCCTGGAAATATCTTGGCGATTGCTTTTCCCATAGCTTTATCTTGATCAGTGATAATAGCAACGAGGAGACTTGTCAAACATACATGTCCGAAATTGTTCAAACAACCATGTAAATGTTGCCTCTGTTTCATCTTCTAACAAAGCAGCAGCAAATAAAATTGTCTGTCCATGGTGATTAACCCCCACAAAAGGAGCAAAAGGAAACTTAAACTTGTTTGTTTTATAAGTCACATCAAAAACAAGGACTTCACCGAAATGAGCATATGCAGCTCTTGACCTACCATCTGCCCAGAATATGCTTCTTAATGTTCCATCTTCTGCTAAATCCATATCAAAATAAAATGCTCCATCAACCATGGACTTCCTTTGAAAGTGTTTGATGATGCCCTGACATTCTTGCCCCACATTATTCTTTCGCTGGCTGGATATAATACTGTTGATTTGAACTGGAGTAAGATCAAACTCTTTGTCCATAGCGCTCACAACCTTTGAAATTTTTGAAGATGTTAAACCCTCTTGATAAAGCTTAGAAACAACAGATTTTGTCAAATCCGATCATCTCAATTCATTCTGAGAAAGAAACTTTTTCACCTTTGTTGGAGTGTTAATCAACGGATGGTTGTGTGTATCATTGAACTTCTCCACTTTCCATAGGCCATCCACCAACTTTACTTGTAACATCGGAACAATTAGTCCTTGTATCCCTGTGCCTCTTGACATTGTCAACATCAATTCTTTTATCATCTAGTCTCTTAATACCTTGCTTCGAGCACACATAATTCCACCTATATGGTTGTTTCGTAATTGTACTCTTGTTATTGTATTGCTTACGTATTCCAAACCCCTTACCTTTTGCGTAAGCATTATAAAAAGCATAAGCTTCTTCTGATGTCTCAAAAATTCTAGTTAAAATAGGGGTTTCGCTCAATTCAGTATCAACACCTTCCACAATTTCATGTGCATTATCTTCCCCACATTCACCATCTTTGTTTGCCATGATTTCACTAAGATCCTCTTCTCTAAATTCAACCGTATTTTTTTCTAAATCAACAATATCTTCTACACGTACTAAACTTTTACTCATGTCAATGTCTTCAATAGTTATAATTTGAGAGTGATCCATCATGGAGAAAAATTTCCATTCTGCAAAATATTAAATTTCAAGAATTAGCTTGAATTTTGATGCATGAAAAATCGTAAATAGGATACCATTCTAAAAAGACCACTTGGTTTACCATCCTTGTAAGTTAGAAATCATGACAGATATAATGTACGCATACAATTTCAATGAAACAGTAAGAAATCTTCATTTCCTGAAACAATGAAAAATAAAACAAAAGCCTTGATACCTTCTTATGGACAAATGTTAAAGTATATGGAACAGAGAAGAAGAAAAAATTGCACACATGCAAAAAAATTCAAACTTCCATATAAACTTTATTAACAGTGCAATTGATTGCAATTATTAAGCTCCTGCACTACTGAGAAAACAAATCCTGGGCTGAGGCTAATAAAAGCGTGTGTGCATGTGCAACTTGCTTGAATGAGAAACGATGTGTGCAAATGATCCCACTTGTGCAAATGACAAGATTATAAACAAGACTAAAATAGTTAACCTGCTTATAAAACTGTGTGCAGACCATGTGAACTAATCTTTTGTTGATGGACTTTCGTTAACCTACTTGGCCTACTTCACAAGCACAAGACTTTTATTTTCCCCTAAAATACTTAACCTACTTGGCCTACTACACAAGCACAGACCATATAAATTATATGGTCTACTGCACAAGCACAGACTTTTTTTTTTTTGTCTAAAATAGTTAACCTGCTTATAAATTATATGGTCTAAAATAGTTAACCTACTTGGCCTACTGCACAAGCACAGACCATATAAACGAGGCTAAAATAGTTAACCTACTTGGCCTACTGCACAAGCACAAGACATGCGGGACTTTCATAAATTAACATGCTATCAAGAGACATGAAGAAAATTGTTGATGATCATGTGAACTAAGCTTTTGTCTTCGGACTTTTTTTTTTTGGCATGCATCCCTCGTAGCAGTAGTAAAAGGAGAACTAGTGGCGGCATGACAATTCCATTGCACATAAATTCACAGTCCGATAATGGCCCAAGCTTGATTACGCAACAATAAAAAACTATTAAACAAAAAAAAATTCTGATACAAGCTTTTCCATAGTGATGATCAGTGAAGGTTTTTCGTGATATCAATTGCACAATTTGACGAGCTTCATAAAGCAAACAACAGTGAGAAAGTCATAACAGATAAGAGTCAACCCTTACCACTGTTGGAATGAGAAAGCTTCTCCTTGATGTCCTTCGTGTTGCGAGTTCGTGTTGGTTTTTCTCAGTGCGTTTTCAACTTCTCCTTGCTGTCGTTCGTGTTGGAATGATTCCGTATTGCTGCCGTTCTTTTGGAGTGAAGGTTTTTCGGGATATGATTACGGTAGGAGTTTTAATCTAACTGCCCACTCCAATAATTTAAAGCTTCTCCTTGCTGTCGTTCGTGTTTTTCTCAGTCCCAATACCAGTTTCGACGTACCCCAAATCTTCGGGCAGCAGCACGTCGTTGAGACTCTGACTCTGTGAAGCCGCAAGTAGCCAGAACTGCGTCGCCGTCGGGATAGTTGGAGTCGAAGAACACCCGAAAGCAATGATTGATTAAAATAGGGTTGGTATGTGACGACGCCGTTTGAGCTTGCTGGAGAAAAAATTTTCTCCTGTAACAGGAGAAATATAAAACCCAATAAGAAATGATATTTTGAATCATAGAACTATAATGAAACATACAATCAACCAACGTTTATCAAATTTATAGGGTGTTTGCACATTTTCGTTAATCCATGAACATGATCTATATAGACACGTAGACCTATGGATCCATACATCTCAATCGAAACCTTTTCTTCTACCCAAGATTGGCCGTTGATACATGATTAGATCAGGCCATTCATTTTAGAACAATAATCTTTTTTTGAATGACTCATTTTCTTTTGCTGAGATCAAATACACGAACGAAACAATGATCTACGAAACACTTGTAATAATGGAGGAGTAGAAACTAAGGCTGATCTAGGCCATGTGGGTAGGGAAGGATTGGGCCAAATTCCATTTGTCAAAATTTGAGCCCAATATGACAAAGGCTGAATCCAGCACACCAATGATTCCAACGGACGAGTTACGTGTTGCATTAATAGGAATAGTTTTTTACAGTCAATAAGACAAATAAATGAGAAAAACAAAGATAATACATATGAAAGATATTAGAAATACGGAATAAAAAGATGTCTGCGAATTCTCTCGTTCCCTCTGATTCCGGTAACTCGCTCATCCCTTCCTACAGAGAGGAGGAAGATTTGTCAGCTAGAAGTTCCAAAAAGATCAAGAATGATAATCAAGATGCTCTGGAGAACAATGGCCTAGACTAGGTGAACAAGTATCTACGGTTGCGTTTAAGGCGATCTCGTTTGCGGATAAGTTGAAAGGGGTTCAGACGGAATTTGGACCTGGTTCAAAAGAAGGTTTACATGAAGAGAAAGATGATCTGTCGGACGACTCCATGTCCGATGACTCACATTCCCAAGCAGATTATGAGAAGCCCTGTCGCGTAATAGAAGATCCTCAGCGTAATTTTCCTAAGTTTGTGTTCTCAAAGAAAATGAAACAGAGGATGTGTAAGGCCTGGTCTAACTCAGTTATTATTAAACTGCTTGGGCGAAGCATTGGGTATAAAGCTCTTGAGACTAGGATTCAATCACTGTGGGCGAAGAAAGGGGTCACTAAACTGATTGATATAGGCCATGGCTTTTTTGTGGTGAAGTTAACTAATAAGGAGGACTACCAGAATGCACTGACGGGAGGACCATGGATGATATATGATCACTACTTGACTGTAAGGCCTTGGGAACCCATGTTCAATACTACCTCTGCTACGGTGAATAAGGTGGCGGTGTGGGTGCGTTTACCAAGGATTTCTCTTGAGTTTTATTATAAGGAAACGTTGGAGTTCATTGGGGATCGTATTGGAGAAACACTCAAGGTGGATTTCAACACTTCTTGTCATCTCCGGGGACATTATGCTCGCATCTGTGTCTTAGTTGATTTGACAAAACAACTAATGTCGGGGTTCTCAGTGGATGGGGAAGATTTTTACATAGAATATGAGGGGTTGCACCTACTCTGTAATACTTGTGGTATGTATGGGCATCGGTATGAACAGTGTCCAACCGGAAAAAAGCGCCGAGAAGAAACAGAGTGTTTTGTTCACGAAGGAGGAGGAACCCCAAATGATAAGCCAGTAGTAGGGGAGTCTCGTACAGATGCAAGGGATGTCTGGAAAGTGGTGCAAAAGCCTAAAAGACCTCGGAAGACGAAGGAAAAACAGAGTGAGCAATCCAAGCAGCAATCGGGTTCTCGTTTTCCTTCGGCCGACGAGGAAACGGGATCACCGGAATCCTAATGTAACAGTGGTTGAGGTGCCGGAAAAGGGGATAAGCGAGGTACAACAGATTGTGCCAGTGAGTAAGGTACAGAGTAGTGGTGGGAAAGGTGCAAAAGTGGGGTCTGCAAATCAGTTAGTTAGTGCGCCTATGAAGATTGACGAGGTAGTGGTAATTCCTGAGTCACAATCATTGATAGAACGACGCGTGGAAAAGAGAAATCGGGAGGCAAAAGGTGTTTTAACGAGAACCACTAGTGAGCAACAGGTTCAAGCCGAAATCAATGTGCCTATGGAGGTTACTAACAGGGATATGAGGCCAATCCATATTCCTCATCGGGGGATATATCCGGGCCTTATGATCCGGGAGCGAATTTAACAATCGAACCAAGGCCCGATCCGCATCCTCCGGGCTTCCACTAGATAGCCCAATGACTTGCGACACTCCAGGTAGTTCACAGAATGAAGGGACTTGCGTGTGTGAGACACAAATGTCCAGTTGATCCACGTGTTTACTATTATTTTAATATGGTTTTTATGGATAACATATTTTATTGGAATACTAGAGGGGCCTGTGGTAGGGGCCTTTTTAGACATCTGAAGCTTTTGTGTAATGGGCCTAGGCCCAATGTTCTATTTCTTTCTGAAACGCGGATGAGTGATGATAGTCGGCTGAAAGTTCTTGAACGTTTGGGTTTTGACTCTCTTCGTGTAATCCCCAGTGTGGGTCGATCAGGTGGTTTAGCAGTGGCTTGGAAATCGACGCATGTATCTATCACTATTCTGGAAGAAAACCGGCAATTTTTTCATGTACAGTGTCAATTTCCACAACTTCAGATGTGCGTCTTAACGGCGGTATATGCAGTCCCTCATTCCAATCTTCGGTCGGTTTTGTGGGCAAATTTATTGAGATTATCGTATAGTATTTCTGATCCTTGGTGCGTTATTGGCGACTTCAATGACATAGTTTCGGCCAATGAAAGAATCGGTGGCAGAAGTGCTAGTGGAAGTCGACTCAAATGGTTCCAAGACAATTAACGAAGGCCGGTTTATCGGATCAGGATCAATTGGACCTGCTATGACTTGGAAAGGGCCTCGTCTTGAGGGAGGTTTGCGCCTATTTGAACGCTTGGACAGAGGTTTGGCTAATGTCCATTTCCTAAATTCGTTCCCAGAGGCATATGTAAAGGTACTTCCGAGAATTGATTTCTCAGACCATAATCCTTTACTTTTATCAGTTGGCGTTAGCTTATATGAAAGTTTTGCCCAAAAGCCATTTCGTTTTGAGGCTATGTGGTTGGAACATGAAAATTTTAAAACATTTATTCATGAAAACTGGTCTAATCAGTTTCATTTTGAGGCTAGCCTTGTAGATTTTCAAGAAAATGTTTCTGACTGGAATAAGACTGTATTCGGTATGGTAGAGAGGAAAAAGTCTGAAATTTTGGCTAGGCTTAAAGGTATTCAAAACTCAAAAGCTTATCCTTTTTCTAGTTTTCTTTGTAACCTTGAAGTTCAGTTACAGCTTGACTTAAAGAATATTCTTAGAGCA
The DNA here is from genome assembly GCA_019022655.1 of Acacia acuminata. Lineage (NCBI taxonomy): Eukaryota > Viridiplantae > Streptophyta > Magnoliopsida > Fabales > Fabaceae > Acacia > Acacia acuminata. The sequence goes on from JAFJYI010000160.1 coordinate 1,423,107, forward strand.
GAGGAGATCAAATGGTTCCAAAAGTCGCGATCAACATGGGTGTCTAAAGGGGATCGTAATACACATTACTATCACTTGAAGACCAAGATGCGAAGAAGAAGGAATAAAGTCATTTCCTTGAAAGATACTAATGGTTGCTGGACTGCTAGTGTGGAAGAAACAAAACAATTAGTTCTGGCCTTCTTCCAGAATTTATTCCAGGAGGATGTTTCTGCTTCTGTTCCTTGGACATCAGACACGCACTACCCTTGTATTGGAGCAACTACCTTACATTCTCTAGGTCTGCATCCTACTGACGAGGAAATTAAGTTTGCTGTTTTCTCCATGGGCCCTTACAAGTCCCCTGGGGTGGATGGTTTTTCACCTATCTTCTACCAAAGGAACTGGAATATAGTCGGGCCAAGCCTCGTCGTTTGTCAAGAAAGTATTCTCTCGCTGAAGTTTCACTTTGAAGGAGGCTAACAAAACTTTGATCGCTCATTCCAAAAAGGGATCATCCGACTTTGGTGAACCATTTCCGCCTATCTCCTTGTGTACTGTTCACTACAAGTGTGTCTCTAAGCTTCTTACTCATAGACTGAAAAATATTATGAATGATTTGGTCTCCCCTTATCAGGCTAGCTTCATCAAGGGTCGACAAATACAGGATAATATTATCCTAGGTCAAGAAATTATTCATTCAATGAAGAAGATGAAAGGAAGACGTGGTTTTATGACTGTGAAGGTGGATTTGGAAAAGGCTTATGATCGCCTTAATTGGAATTTCTTACAGGATGTGTTAGTGGAAGTGGGGTTTGAATCAGGATTAGTAAGGCTTATTATGGAGTGTGTATCTTCAGTGGATTACAATGTGTTATGGAATGGGGAAAAAACAGATTATTTTACTCCAAAGAGGGGCCTTCGTCAAGGGGACCCGCTTTCCCCATATCTCTTTGTCTTGTGTCTGGATCGCTTGTCTCATCTCATAAATGATGCAGTGATTAAAGGTAAATGGACTCCATTCAAAACTTCAAATACAGGTCCTTAATCTCTCATTTAATGTTTGCGGATGATATTTTGTTCTTTGGTTCGCTTCAATTACTCAAGCAGCGCATTGTATCATGGAGTGTCTTGACTATTTTTGTGAAGCTTCAGGTCAGAAGGTAAGCATAGAAAAATCATCTATTTTCTTTTCTCCTAAGGTTCCTGAGGTGACGAGGAGAAGAATAGCAAATATTACTCATATGAGGATTTCTGATGACATTGGGAATTATTTGGGATTTCCATTATCCAGAAAGAGGAAGTCAACGGAAACATTTAGTTATATTGTGGAGAGAGTTAATGCAAAGCTTGCAGCTTGGAAGACTAAATCTCTTTCTATGGCTGGGAGAATAACGTTGGCAAAGTCAGTTTTGAGCTCGGTTCCGCTGTACCCGATGCAGGTAGCACAGATTCCTAGTTCCATTTGCAGAGATGTTGAGCGTTTACAGTGCAATTTTATTTGGGGATCTAAGGGACCACACGGCTATCACAATGTGGGGTGGTCGTCCTTAACTCTACCCAAGAAGAATGGTGGATTAGGCTTCAAAAAGCTGAGTTCAATGAACCAAGCGTTCGGGTGCAAATTGGCTTGGAAACTTGTGGAAGGAACATGTGGTTTATGGAAGGATACCTTGTTGCACAAATATATGCTTAGAAATGAGCATGAATTTTTCACTTACAAGACTGGAGATTCGGCCCTCTGGTCTTTTATTTGCAAACAAAAGGGCTATATTGATGAAGGATCTAGTTGGAGAGTTCGCAATGGTAACTTGGTGAATTTTTTCAAGGATAAATGGTTGATGCAGGGGAGTACAATTGATGAAAGCAACTTGCGTGTTCTGACAGAGGAGGAAAAGCACAGCAAAGTTTCTGATTGGGTATTAAATGGTTCTTGGAATTTTGCTCAGCTAGCATCTATTGTATCAAGAGATGTGTTCCAGAGATTAATTGCCATGCCGCCTCCGATGAATCATGCTGGGGAGGATGTACTGATGTGGAGTGCTGCACCTAATGGGATTTTCTCAGTCAAGTCAGCATATTACTTGATTGAACGACCCCCAACTAATCTTATTCACCCTTGCTACAAGCTAATTTGGCGCTGGCAGGGAATTGAAAGGATCCGTGTGTTCTTATGGCTTACCTTCCTAAATAGGCTTCCTACTAATGAGTGGAGGAGCAAGTGGTCGAGTATGTCGTCGCTTTGTTCTGATTGTAACCTCCATACAGAAACAGTCTTGCATATCTTGCGTGACTGTAGTTTCGCGAAAAACTTTTGGTTGGGTGTAGTAGAACCAAAATTTTACACAAGTTTCTTTGCTGCCCCTTTGAGGGATTGGTTGAATTTGAATCTTAGCAGGGATGTGGGTAGAAATCATATATCCAACTGGTCCTTACTTTTCGGGGTAAGTATTTGGAAGATATGGACATGGAGAAACCAAAGAGTATTTCAAGAGGATTTTGTCAAACCGTTGAATCCTTCTCACGCTATTTTAAACTCTTGGCAATTTTATGTTCATGACCCATGACGATTCGAGGAAATGGCTCTTAGTACTTGGCAACCTCCACTGCTGAACCGGATCAAGATTAATATTGATGGAGCGGTCTCTTTGTCCGGCAAGTGTGCGGGTCGGGGTGTTTTACGCGATTCACGGGCGCATGGATCGCCTTGGTTTTGCTTCTTTTTTGGGCATGCGGACCACAAGAGGCGAAGAATGGGGCTTTTCGAAGGGCCTTCGGCTTGGATGGAATATGAATTGCTCTAAGGTGGTAATTGAATCGATTGTAAAGTTCTCATTGAGTCTTTACGGCAAATGACCTAGCGAGTTCGAAAGTCGATTTTATCACGAGATTCGTGAATTTGTGTCCGAGAAGATGGGAAGTGAGCTTTGGCTATGTCCCACGTAGTCAAAATTGTGTTGCTGACAAACTAGCAAAACAAGCTTTATCTGTTTCTCATTTTTATGATGTATGTCCTAATTTTCTTAGGCATCTAGTTCTCCAAGATTGTATGGGAGTTTATTCCCCTCCACTTACTTTTTAATACAAGGCTCGGGCCTCCTCTTATACCAAAAAAAAAAAAAAAAAAAAAAAAAATAAGACAAATAAATAAATTAAAATTAAATAATTATTTCATCAGACAAAGATAAGAATAGTACATAATGTTTTGAAGACATGTGCAACACTTCTCTTTAAACTTTTAGGATAAATTTGTACATTAACCTTTAATTTATTGTTAATGTTGATTTTTCCAAATTTGTGACAAAAATTAACTTAATTACTCATACATATAATGTGCTTAAGATCTATACTCCCTCCGATTCTAATTATAGGAATACTTTTATGGTATAAATTGTATTATAAAAGTGTTCCTATAATTGACCTAGAAAATAGTAATAATCTATTGAAGGCCAAAAAAGAAAAGATATATAATAATCTATGCCATAATATCATTCATGATCTCATTGTTGACTTCATGCGATGCATTTGTCTAGATGATGAAGGAAAATCATGAGCTCCTAATTGTCATCCTCGTGTTTTAAAATGTATTTTACTTTTGCTTAATTATAACGTCATTCGTGACTAATCAACGAAATAGATAAATGTATGTACGAATACCGCTGGTTAGAAAATATTTCGAAACCCTTACAATTATAAGAAAACTGATATATATATATATACACACACATATATATACATACACACGCACTCTCTTTCTAGCTAGTTACCCAGATCCCATGTTTAATTATTCATATTTATAATTGTTAAAATATCTGGCTATGGAGGGCATCTAGATTTAAAGACATGTTGAAAGTAGAGACAAATCTATATGGAGAATATTATTAATTAATAATCACTTCATCAGTATTCAGAATAAAATAATACTACTAAATATATAGTGAGTAACCCTATACTATTATTGCGTGCCAGTGATGAAATAACTTCAAAGAATAGAGTTAGTGAAACATTAAATTCATGATTGGTTAAAGAATGAATAATACAGCTATGAAGTTACAGTTACTTTGAATACAGACCAGTCATAGATAGCAGTTGCAAGTAACAAATGTTGAACAAAATGGAAGGTTCTTGCTTGACAATCTGTTCAATTTTAGTATTAACTAACGCAAGTATGGTTCAACTATTAGTTAAAGTTGTTGACCAAAAAACAATTAATGAAGTTGAAAAGTTGATGAAGATAAGATAACAACAAAAACATTGGGAGAAAAAACAATTAATGAAGTTGAAAAGTTGATGAAGATAAGATAACAACAAAACATTACTAATAGTTACTGGTAGTATTAATTACAGAACGAGAAAGACGCCAAAAGTAGTAATAGTTATGGTAGTAACATTGTGATGAACCACATTGGAACTTCATAAGTTGTCGTTTTCTATTTATTTTATGATTATATAGTTGTCGTTTACAAGCTTCATTATCAGACGATAGCAACGGTACGACACAACATTATTGTCATCTTCACTTTCAGACATCATGCATGTGAACTCCTCCTAAAACTTATCCTCTTCTCTCAGTCACGCGCCTTTTTAAATTCCAAATTTTTCATTAACCAAAACAAGTAATAATCATTATTCCTTCATTTCCATTTTTTCCATTTAAATACAAACTAGTAGGTTTCCATCCTAGTCTAATTTTGCCTGACAAATAGATATGATATTATGATACTTCCGATTCTACAACAGAGTCATTAATTTGGATTCATTGAATGTTGTAACATAATAATGACAAGTTTAAAAAAATAGTAAAATTCCAACCATATATATGAGCATAAAAGTGGTCTGCTTTAGGAATGAATAACCTTAAATTTTAATATTTTAAAATGTTTCATTTATCAATTCAGGGATCCTCTGAGTTGAGGGAGGAGCGGGGGGCAACAAATACTATTTAGGTGATGAATTCTTGCAATTTCAAAGCTTCTTTTTTATTTTTTGCAACAAAAAAAATGTAGGTGAAAAATGTGTTCAAATTTTTCTCAAAACATTTGTGCCCATTTAATTAAGGGAAAATTTCAAATAAACACTATTTGAACTTAGAAAACCCCAAAGGTCTATTGACACATGAAAATGATAAAAGGTCTCAAGGGACAATTATGACATTTTGAAATGTTAATTGCTACATTCGAGTTGTGATTATATTTATTCAACTTGTGGACAACACTTGATATAATTTAGGAAGGTCAAGTAATTAATCATATTACTCAAGTTGCCACTGCAACTCTAGCCTTCAATTGTCGCAGGCCCACTGGCGAGGTGGTGTTGGTCGCCAGAGCTCCGGCGACAGCTGAGGCTTTTTCTTTTAAAAAAAAAAAAAAAACTTGAGGGGCATTTTGGTAAAAATACAACATTGGCTTTTTGGAGTTTTTTAAGTTAAAATGGTATTTATTTAGAATTTTTTTTCTTTAATTAATGTGTAAATTAATAATTGAATTCTGAATAAAAATATTTTTAAGTAAATTTAATATAAAAATAATTTTTGTCGAACTCGGGTAGCCGTTTTTTGAAAATTTAACAAATAATATAATGTACTTGGTTGGCCCAATCAATTAATACCTTGTTTGAAAATAATAGAGGTTGAAAGGTTGGTAGATTTACGGTGACAAGAAAAAGGAACAAAAAGGTAAAGAGGAGACTAGAAACTAGAAAGTTAAACAGAGATATATATAAATTAGTGGTATGCTTGGAATTAGAATCAGAATCAGGGCATGAAATTAAATTCCCAAAACCAGACAGAGTTCGCTAAATCTGTAAGTCTCAAAATTTTGTAAGTTTCTTAGATCCTCGCCAGCAAGTTTGAGAATTCCTAGGACTTTTGGTCCAGTTCCACCTCGTCCTCCACCACCACCAAAACTCCACACTTTTTTCTTCTTCTTTTCTTCTACGCTTGTTTACATAATTTCTACAAGTGATCACACATAAATAGGTGTGTGCCACCAAAATCATAATACTTGATCCCACCAATATTCTCTCTCTCTCTCTCCCCCTCCCCTGTTTTGAGTTTCTTTACCCTGTTCTACCTTTCCATTAACCAAGAAGACTCCGATCTGCTTTGCCCTTTTCTCAAAAGGTTAGTAGATCTTTTTCATACAGGTTCTTTACCGAATCCACCACCACCAAGAAAAGAAAAACTCCCAGTTTACTCTTCTCTCTTCCACAGTCTGTTCTTCCTTGTTCTTTCATATCTTTACAAGTCAAAGCTAATCAATTCTCCACCTTCTTCTTCAGTAACCTTAACAGAACAATCTCTCTCTCTCTCTCTGTGCTCGAGTTTGTTCTACGAGGGATCAGATCAGGAGCTGAGAAATTAATGTGGAATATACAGAGGACAGTAAGAGGGGGGGAGTGGTGGAGTAGACAGAGGATACAGGGGTACGAGAATATGACGGGGTGGGGTTTTTTCCGTAATTTCGCAGACACGATCTGGCGACCATTTATGAAGTCGTCACCGGGGAGACCAGCCTCTGTGATTGTGGTGTCGTTCACAATCTTCCTCGTTGTCGGCGCGTTGGCCTGCTCGCGTTTCCTCAATCCCACGGTATGTGTTCCCCTTTTGCCTCATTGGCTCACTCTATTCTCTTATCATTTATTGTCTTCCACCTTGCTTGCCATCTTAGACCCGCAATTTGCAACTTGGAATTTAGAATCTCGCCCATTATTTAAAACGACGTCCTGCCATTTAAGTTTAGGTACTAAAATAATAAAACGGCCCTCGCATTAGGTCGCTCTGACGGCATGTCGTTTTAAATTGAATACGTGTCCTCCCGTCTAGTTCACAGGGCATCTTCTGTAGGATTCTTTAGTCGTTACTCATAAACTATTTAAAGAATTATTAATGTTTATTTGTCGTAATTAATGCTTCAATGTTATGTTTTTCTTTTTTCTTCAAAACCCCATTAAGAAAGATGAAGTTGAAAAACTGAGAATTTTATCAATACTTTTATTAATTTAAGGGTTAAAGTGCATACTTCACAATGAAATAATTTTCTGTTGTTGCATCTAACGTTCTAAAATAATTTGTGGTGCATCTAGAGATCTAAATACATATTACCTCCAGTCTTAATTATAAGACCTAGTTGATTTTTTTTTGGAGAGATTAAGAAAGTTAAATAAATTACTTAATCATTTTATATGTTGTGATCATCGAATTATATTTTAGTTTTTATTAGATTATAAGTTTATTAATTAGTTTGAAAAAAAAATAAAAAAAAATTATAAAATAATTTAATTAGTTTTCTTAATCTCTCCAAAAAATTCAACTAGATCTTTATAATTAAGACCAGAGGGAATATTTTTTAAGTTTGTCTAATATTCTAAATCATTTTTTACGTCATAGTATTAGATGAATATAAATAATATTTTAATGGGGTGAATGCAACTTAAAAATTAACTTTAAGGTGATAGATATTCGTAAAAATACTTTATGTGGCTCGTCAAGCTTGAAAAAATATTTTAGATGCTGAATATATCATAAAATATTTTTAAAGGCTGGATGTACATTAAAAAAAAACTTCCCTCAACCCTTAATTTTAAACAGAGTTGATGAGTTATCTGTGATTACTAGGTATGGATAAGGACTAGAGAGAGTATAATGAAGTGCTTAGGAGATTAATTAAGTGATGGAAAGGGTGGTCTGGGTTGATTACCTTACCGTTTTCATTCCCAATTTTTGAATACGAATAAACATGCGCCGCTATTGTCGGTTAACAGGGCAGGGAAATAGAGACGGTGTTTGTGGGAATTAAGGCCACGTGTCTATACAAGTGGCTATCACAAAGTCTTTGTGGGACCTGCACTACTTTCGTAACCCTACGAATTTCTGACTTTTACAAAGCCCTAGGTATAGTGCCACGTGTCAGAGAATACTTCAACTTGTTCGGACCACATCTCGTTCATTGGTTTTTAAAACAAAATATCTGTGACTTTTCTTCCTCAATTATGTTTAGTTTCCTTCTTTTATAAGAAAATTAGAATTATCATGATTCTAAAGTTTATATCGTAAATTATACTCTAAAATATATGTTATATTTAGGATTGGAAGTAATATCGAATAAGCTTGACCAGTTTAAATATGAAATAAATTTATATCATATAAATAAAATAATATTTATTATTTTTCATTCTTATATTATAATTTCAAAATATATTTATATAAGTTTTGACATACTCAAAGTATACAAAGTCAGGGGCGGAATCAGGGGGGTTAGGGGTGGCCCCCTAAAATTACAGAAGTTGATCCAAAAGTATAGGAAATTAAGATTTAGCCTTATAAAATTTTTAACATTTTCAATTTAGTCCCTATTAAAAAGTCTTATGGAGGGACTAAACTGAAAATATTGAAATATTTATGGGGCTGAAGCATAATTCCATAAAATTTTGGGTCAAATTCTGTAATTTTCGCCCCTAATTTCAAATACTAACTCCATTGGGTTCTATTTTGTAATTTTCGCCCCCTATTTTCAAATCCTGGCTCTGCCCCTGACAAAGCCTATTTATGGTCTCCTAGGCCTGCAATATGAGGCTTTTTTAAATGTCTACATTGTAAGTAAGTCTTTAAAAAGGCTTCAGGCTCGACCAGGCCTTATGAAGGCTTAGGTCTGAGCCTAAAAAAAAGTCTGAATTCGGCTTAGGTCTTCTACCTCTATTACAAAGTGATGCCTATTTAGTCAAAGCTTGACGACTGCGACTGGCCTATTTCCATGCCTAACACCAACTAACAAGTGCATTTGGTCCTTTTTATAAGGAAATTACTGTTTTCAAGGAGTATTAATTGTTTTGTTTTTTTTTTAATGTATGCCCACATTAATGGGGGTAATGAGTGAGACTAATAATGATATAATATCGAGTTTAATGTAACTAGGGTAATATTGAAAATTATTTAAATTTTAGGATCACTTTATTGACTTTAATTGTTTTTATTCGTTTGTGTGAATTATTAGTTGATATTTTATAATAATAAAGATGGTATCCCTCCCATTAGATTCTCTTTTCTGGGGTGATATCCTCATATAAGACTCAACTAGTGTCACATTTAGGCATCACAGATTCTCATATATCTCAATATTTCTCGTCAACTGTTTTTATTTTCGATAATTTATATTCAATCTGTTTGACAATATAGGTTTAATTTAAACACCACCTCGCATGCATAAAAAATGTTAATATTAAAATATAGTTATTATATTAAGTACATAAAAAATTTATAAGTTATTAAATTAAGTACATAAAAAATTTATAAAATCTCTCTAAAATATGTCCTTGACAAAAGTCAATACTAAATTGATTGTATAAGTTAGTTACTTATAAAATTTTATTGCATACTACACTAAAATAAAAAACAAATAATAAACCGAAAGAAAGGCAAGATGCATTATTGTCATTATTTACGCAAGTAGTAGTTATTAAATTTTGACCAAAAAAAGGTAGTTATTAAATACTTAATGCTCATATTAACTGTGTGTTGGGTCATATCATATTATTAATTATATCATGCATTTTTGTCGTTTACAAATCTTATGGAGCAGTAATAAACTTTTATATTTATAATGGTGATGCAAATTTTGAAGGTTAGAATAAAATATGATGCCAAAAATTTTGCAGCCCCTGCCTATAGGAGCTGACCATAATTCTTTTACAGGGAAATTTTCCAGGTCACAAAACAGCAACGACGTCGTACGTGACCAGGAGGCAAGTGGAAATCCCACTAAATTGCACTGAATACACCCGCACTGGAAAATGCCCTGGAAACTACCCTACCTCAGCAGATGATGATCAGGAGCGTGAAGGAGGAGCCACGTGTCCAGAGTACTTCCGTTGGATACACGAAGATCTGAGGCCATGGGCCCACACAGGGATAACGAAGGAGATGGTGGAGAGAGCCAAGACGACGGCGAATTTCAAACTAGTGATAATTGGAGGGAAGGCGTATGTGGAGACTTACCAAAAAGCGTTTCAGACGAGAGACGCTTTTACGGTGTGGGGATCCTACAGTTGTTACGGAGGTATCCAGGGAAGGTTCCTGATCTGGAGCTGATGTTCGATTGTGTGGACTGGCCTGTGGTTAAAGCCGTTGAATATAGTGGGCCCAATGCCACGGACCCACCTCCGCTTTTCCGTTATTGTGCAGACGATGCCACGTTGGATATTGTGTTCCCTGATTGGTCCTTTTGGGGATGGTAAGTCACCCACCCTTTTTACTCTTCTTCTGTTTATTTATTTCCCTTTCTTAAAATTCTTACCTACTAAAGTTAAATTAGTTCAGCTACCCAAATTTTGCCGTTAACTGTCCTGATCTTATTTAAATTTTCTTCCGAATCACTTGCTTGAACATGAGAATTCATGCTTAAGGGGTCAAAACATCTACCACTAAAACTAACACATACTAGTATCATATGTTATGAATAATGTAATAATTCATTGCACCTTGATACAAGTCATTGGTATGTACACACATATATATGTAAAGTTGAGCTGCATATATGTACAAAATGATGAATATTTTGAGCCACTCATACTGAGATACTATGAAAATGATTGTTTCAAATTATTTTCACATTTTTCAGCAGAATTTTCTGTTTCTGACTGAATTTAATGACATCATTTGATCTATACCTCATTAGTTTAAACTGCCTTATCTACGCAGCCGGAATTTGTTTGCATTTGAATTCGTTTATGTTACAGTAGAAGCGAACAAAATAGTGATAAAGAAAGGATATAAGTAAAATTTAGGGGAAATTAAAGGAGAATCATTGGGTAGAGTGAATTGTAGGTAGTTTAAGAAATTGGAGAAGGCATATTATATTGATAATGGCATAATGATGTGAAGGCCAGAGGTGAACATAAAGCCATGGGAGAGACTGTTGGGAGAATTGAAAGAGGGAAACAAGAAGACGACGTGGACAAAAAGAGAGCCTCATGCTTACTGGAAAGGTAATCCTGCAGTTGCTGAAACAAGACAAGACCTCCTCAAATGCAATCTCTCACAATCCCATGATTGGAATGCTCGTTTATACGCCCAGGTACTCTAATTAATAATGTCTCTGTATGTCTGTCACCTTCATTCTCACGTTCATATTCAAACAGTTTTGTTGTTTCGCTGCCAGGATTGGATATCAGAATCTCGACAAGGATTTAAGAAATCAGACCTCGCCAGCCAATGCAATAACAGGTAATTAAACCAGCTTTTGGTCTTGCCTTATTCACTTGATGATACATCTGTGTAAATAATTAAGCAAAGTACATATATATGCAGATATAAGATCTACATTGAAGGTTCTGCTTGGTCCGTGAGTGAGAAATATATACTATCCTGTGACTCTGTCACTTTAGTAGTCACTCCACGTTACTATGACTTCTTCACGAGAGGCTTGCGACCTGTGCACCACTATTGGCCCATCAAGGAAGATGACAAATGCAGATCCATAAAGTTTGCCGTCGATTGGGGCAACTCCCACAAAAAGAAGGTACCACTTCATCCATCTCTGCTAATTTTTACAATGCAACTATAAGATCGCTACAAAAGTGATGTGGAACTCTCATGAATCCTACTCTCATGAATCCTACTTTGGGAGTGTGACGTTGAAGCAAAGGTTGTCTTATAAGGTCCTGAACTTTCAACTTTAACAGCTAGCTTCTGAAGTGTGGTTCTCCCAAAAACCAGTACTTTTACATTGGTGCTTTTGTTTAGAGTTAGCCAACTGGAGAGAGCCTCCTGTGGAGTGTGGACAGTTTTGACCAATAAGAGCAAGGGCCTCATAAGACTTTAAGCTGTCCAACTCAAACGTCTAGCAACAAAGAGGGCCTCCTGTGGAGGATCCTGACAAGAGGGTCTAGCTAGCAGGAACAAGGGTCTTATATATAAGGCATTAGACACTCTAACGACTAGCTTTTAGAGTGTGCTTCTCTCGATAACTTGTGTTGTAATAGGGACCTGATCATTCATTAATGTTTGTGGGAGTGCAGGCACAAGAGATAGGAAAAGCAGCGAGTGATTTTATACAAGAAGAATTGAAGATGGAGTATGTGTATGATTACATGTTTCATCTTTTGAGTTCATATGCAAAGCTGCTGAGATACAAGCCTTCTGTGAGCAACAAAGCCATTGAACTGTGTGCAGAATCCATGGTGTGTAAGGCACAAGGGCTAGAAAAGAAGTTCATGATGGATTCAATGGTGAAGGCTCCTTCAAACACCAATCCATGCACTTTGCCTCCCCCCTATGATCCTCCATCTTTACATTCTCATTTAAGGAGAAAGCAGAGTTCAATTCTACAGGTTGAATCATGGGAGAAAAAGTACTGGGAGAAACAAAGTGCGCAATAAATCTTCAATATATTATACACATGAATCAGTTTATTATTAAATGAGGATGAGTTTCTCAGCTGTGGATTATTTTTTATTTATTTTTTTTGTTTAAATTATTTTTACAGATACAAATGGAACACAGTACATGTTGTCTTATATTGATCTCAGTTTCTTTTTGGTCATATTATAGTGGCACTTGAGAACTTCTTAAGATTTTCAAACGACTATCACTAGTATTGTTAGTCATTTTGGCTTCTTCACACCTTACAACAAGAAGGTATGGGATGATTTATGACTAATTATAATGTAATTATTAACAAAAACATAAGTCATTTACGAAGTTGGTATGAACAACATGGACTCTATTTTTCTTAAACAAGTAGCTATAGTTTGATTATTCTCTAACCTCTAAAACAAATATAATAAAAGGAGTTTATACTCTTTTAACTCTTAAAATTCTCAAAAAGTGAGATGTTATTGACGAAGGATATTCTTAATTTATATATAAAACTTGACATGTAACTCAATAAATTTAAATTAAAACAACTCCAAAACTAGTAAACTATATATATTTTTTAATTTAATGCAATAAATTTTTTATTTTTTATTCCTCGATAAATTGATGTTTCTTTTATGGCTCCCAATAGCTAAGAAAATACCTTGAATTGCTGATCCCAAATATTGTTAGGATTTCAAAAACATAAAATACATATGTTTTATTATTATGATATAAATATAGTGTTCAATAAAAAGGACTTATACATATACATATACATATACATACACACATATATATATATTGAAAAATCAATGCTTAAAGTAATAACAGTTATAACTGTGGAACGTGTAAAATGGGCACCAGAAATTTTATGGGCCTTGTGTGGAAAATATCGCTCGAGTTTGTATTAACGTTTTTCCAAAGGTATGCATTGGTATGTATGAAAAAAGAAAATGGTATGCATTGGTAGACTTTTTGCAAACGGCGAAGACTGGGATTCCAAATTTCCAATAATTCAAGATCTATGAAATTTCTTATTTCTTCATTCAATATCTTGATGGGGGAATTTATAAAGTAAGAAAACAAAGTGACTCACGTGGCAGGCACGAGTAAAGAAGTCCCATAATAAATGTCCCAGACCCAAAGCCCAATTTACGGCCCACACTCGTGTTTCTCAATAGCCCATTATCTAATGCTCCTCTGGTCATGTATCAAAATAATAATAATAAATTTATCAAAATAATAATAATAATAATGCCCACTGGTACTCGTTTTATTTTTTACTTTCTATGAGCCGATGAGGATTGACATATTTGGCTAAGGTGTCGGCTTTCACCCAAAAGGGAGGAAGTTTTATTCCCGTTGATCGATGTGAGGCGCTCGTTGGTGGACAATTTATAAGTACATCTATAAACACTCTTTGAGCTGGAGGTATCTTGCGACACAGTGGGGCACCAATGTTTACCCCCACCTAAACTTTTTTATTTATATATATATATATAAAAATTACATCAAATGGGAAATTAATCTCAAACACTCCTTATCTACCCAACTCTTTAAATTACTAGGACACTCATCTAGAATAATAGAATGTGAAATGCCCCTCTTTAGCGAGCCTCCGCAATTCTATTGCAATATATCTGGGGATAGATTTAACATCCACCTACCAATTCAAAGATAATAGCTTTCTAGCTTTACAAATTAGATTACTGCAAGTAATATAAGCACTATCTAACAGTAAATTAATCATAGAGAGTCCACATTTGATTCCAAAATGATCTTCCTATAACCCAATCCCAAACCAATTGCAACCCTTCTACAATAGCCCATTCTTCCGCCAAACTTGCCTGACAGTCACCAATCATCCTAGAAAAACCCAAAATCCAATTACTCAAGCAATCTCTAACCACACCACTGCATCCAACATTAGACGAATATAAAGTTCTTGCTCCATCCATGTTCAATTTCAACCAATCATGAGGTGGCTTCTCCCAACCCAGCATATGGTTCAAGCTTGGGTAACAGAAAGAAGAAATTTTTTGGTCTCATTTATAGGATATAAAGAGAAATTTTTTATATATGTGTACAATTTTATCCTTCATTTATTATTGTATCATTCTTGTTTTATTTATAAGTTAATTTTAACCAAAATTTTGATTCTTATTATAAATCTAGTTACAGGGTAATAAACATGTTTCTTTTACTTTTTTCCCCCTATAATTAATTAGAATAAAAAAATTTATTTATGTTGGCTTTTAGAATCAATTATAGATAAGGAAAAATTTGAAAATTTAGCTTATAATTAACGGGTTAACTAACTCTCCTTGGTAGATGAAAGTTAAATTAATTTAAACTTATAAATAGGACTAAAGTAGTATTGACTTTGTTCTTATAGGATATAATGAATATTAAATAGGGATAAAATTAAAAATTTATTAAATTTTATAAAAATTTAATAAATTTTAATGTTTTTATTGATTTTTGTAAGTGGAACATATTGAAAATGCGTTATTATAAGATAAGAAGAGAGGAGTATTTTTTTACGTTGGCCTCTTGTCGTCTAGTAATTTTTCCCTTTTTTTTTCCAAGAGTCGTGTATTTCATGCAGCTCGTACCTCGTACTAATTTGTCAAATACTTTAAGAGTAGCTATTGAGGATAAAGCTATCGTTAATTTTCTTATTGTCCCAACGTTTCGAATGATTTTTTTAAAAAATAAAAATAAAAAAAACAGTGAAGGGACCAAGGCTTGCTTGCAATAATCAAACTCTAATTAATAGTATAATGATAGCAATATTTATAGAAGAGTAAAGTTTACGTAGCTCAATGATATATATCTAACATATCGGGGGGTGCAGAATTACACGTGCCGGTTTATGATTTTTTTTAATGCCGTTTTAGTAGCAAAAAGATTATAATATTTTGACTGCCTCCAAAAAAAGTTGGCAGTTGCATGCATATAATTCACAACGCAAATCTGAGATCATATGCATGTAGCTACAATTTCTTTCTCATATTCATCAGCTCATCGTTTTAGCCTTTACATCTTTGTCGTTTAGGCTTCAGAGTTCCGAAACCTGATTTATCAGTAACGTTTTCTTTTGCCTCTGATTATATGGAAAGGAAAGAATAGTTGCATTACCAAAAGACCAGCGTTACAGGGTTACAGGCTACTCTTCCGATCATTAATATAGTACTAATTACACAACAAACTATGCCATATATTTATAGAGTTGATCTTAATATAAGACATAGTTTTCATGTTTGTTATTTTTTTTCTTCCTAATTTACCCTTGTTGATCCTTCTTGAACCATAATCAAGGATGAGAAGAAATGAGAGAATTTAGGAAGATAACGATGATCTTTTAAAACATACATGTTATATTAACTAAATTAACTAAATTTCTTAATCTAATCAAGTTAGGTAAATATGTCTTATATTAAGAATAAAGGAGTATTATTTTCTTAACATTCATTATGAACGCCGAAGGAGTCGCAAATTCTAAAATATTTATAGAAAGGAAACACAAACGAAAACACAAAAGCTGAGAGATAACTATATATACTTGAAATAGAAAATACTTTCTTTATATATGTATATATAAAACAAAGATTACATACAGTAATTAAAGAGCACAATTATTCCAACTACCACACTTGTATATATAAAACATCACTTACAAATAATGGTACGAGGGGATCAAACATGAACAGGATTTCTCATAATGATCCTCTTCAGCTGTGCTACTTTCAACACCATGGTCACATATATTTCGTCTGCCACGTCATCAACTCGGCGAAACACAGCATACCTCCAACTCTTCTTTAATAAGAGAGTCCCAATGGCTGACCAAAAGCCAACACCAAACCCAATAGCTATGACAAAATAAAACCACACTTTTTCAGAATCCCTATCATCGTCACCATCTCCAAGCCTTCACTTTCATGAGCATGGTCACCCAAATCACCTCCAGTGCACTTATTTGGAAGTGGAAATCCACAAAGACAAGGGTTTCCAGCATAAATCCGTTGGTCGCCCAAAGTCGTTTTGTTGGAATTGGTCTAAAAGATTATTGTATGACATGTTTAAGTGGCTCAGTGCTGTTAAAGATGACATTGTCTTTGGAATTCTTCCAGAGATATTATTACAAGAGATATCAAAAGATTCAAGCGATTTAATCTCTCCTATTCTTTCTGGAATCTCTCCTTTCAAATGATTGTGCGATAGATTTAAGCCAAGAAGTCGAGTGAGTGAGTTACACCTTTAGGAAAAACTCCTACCCATTGTTATCGAAAGGTCCATGTTCACCACAAACTTCAATATTTTTATGTAATCAAGTTCTGTCCCCTTCACAACCTGCTTAACATCCGGTGGGCCACTCATCAATGAAGTTTTGTTGTAAAAAAATCGAAATCAAATTTGAACTTGGCTTCATTTGAGCTGTTGGATTTAATCATCCCACTAAGATCACCAATGCAATGAGGTATTGAACCCATTAAGTTGTTACTTGCAAGGTCCAAGATCTGAAGTGATTTGAGTTGACAAAGTTGTGGAGGAATGCTACCATTCAACTTGTTTTGTCGCAGTCTAAGAATTTGCAACATGGGAAAAATGTCCCCATTCCATGGTGGAATACCTCCAACAAATTGATTCTCACCAACATCCATAATCTAATTGTTTTAAATTTATAAAATATGGAAGTTCCCCATGAAGACTATTATTGTTCAAATGCGACCACAACAACGAGGAAATGTTACCAAATGTGGTAGGAAAACCACCTGATAATTTGTTGGATGACAAGTTTATTACATCCCATCCTTGATTATCCTGCCAACAATCTGGAATTTCTCCTGAAAATTTGTTCTTTGACAAATCAAGTCGAACCAAGGTGAAAATTTTGCACAATGAATTTGGTATTGAGCCATACATGGAGTTATTCCCAAGAAGCAAATACTTCATTCCAGGCATTATTTCATCAACAATTGTAGGCAATGGTCCATTGATCTTGTTGCCAAAGAGGTTCAATATTTCGAGTTGCTCAAATGACCATCCTTTCAAGGTAGATATTGAGCTTCTCAAACTATTTAAAGAAAGATCTAATTGTACTAGTTTCACAAGTTGCCCAAATTGTTTGGAATGTCATCATGTAAATCATTATTGGCAAGACCAAGGTAGCTCAAATTTACAAGCTGACCCAAACTTCGTGGAATAGTTCCTATTAGACGATTGTTTGAAAGGTCAATTAAATACAGGTTCACCAATTGTAAAAGACTGTTTGGAATAAACCCTTCCAATTGATTTCCGGCAAGACGCAAGAAAGTTAGATTCACAAGCTGTGCAAGGCTTTCAGGAATTGTTCCGTTCAAATGATTTTTAACAAGTTCAAGTCTTGTCAACTTTGACAATTTTCCTAAAGAAGAGGGAATAGGACCATAGAAAGTGCTTTCTGATACATGAAGCTCATGTAGATTTTCAAGTTCCCCCAACCAACTTGGTAAGGAGTCTTCAAATGTATTAGAGCTCAAGTCAAGTTGTTCAAGATCATACTTAACACATCCAGATTCAAAGCTTCCAAATGATTTTCCATGAAAGTTGTTGGTTGAGAAATCTAATCTTGTTAAGCGGCACATGTTCTTTAGAATCAAAGATAGAGAGGATTCTAAAGAACTGAAATTATTTGAGGAAAGCATTAGTTGGTGAAGCATGGTTAGCTCACCTAACCAAGATGGAATAGAACTTGTAAGATTGTTGGAAGATAGGTCAAGGACTTCTATGGAAGACAAACTTTTGAGAGCAAGAGGAAGTGGACCTCGAAGTCCATTATAAGCAACATTTAGTTCCTCAAGCTTGTGAAATTTACTGAACCACAATGGCAAAGAACTAAGATTGTTGAAAGAAAGGGAAAGGACTCTTATAGAGGTCATGTTTTGGAAGACATCAAGACTGAGACTTTCAAGTGAATTGTCAGTAAGATCAAGCACTTGAATCTTTGAAACGTAGATGAAATTAGGAGAGTAGTGAAGAGGAGGGATCGAGGAGTGAATTTCACACTCAGCTAAATTCAAATGTCATAAAGAAGGAAGCTTGTAAAATACCTGGAACACATTATGTGCTTTCCCAAGGTCAACAACATTCATGTCAAGGCCTTGTAGTGAGTGAAGCCCAGAAACCCAGTTCATGTAATTGAGTTGGAAATCATGGAGGCTGAGATCAAGATGGCGTAAGTTGGTGAGATTGCCAAGATTATAAGGAAATCTTGCCGCTAAAATTTAGAGAGAGATAGATATCTCAGCTGATGCATAGAAGCAAAGAAGAGAGGAATTGGAGAAGCATGGAATTGGTTTCCACTTAGGTCCAAGTGACTCAAGTGTTCCAATTGCACAAGAGATTGATCAACTTGTAGAGCTTCAACAGATTGTCGGCTGTAGTCGCAAGATTCACTTGTTGAGCTATATCAAGCTTGAGAACATGGCCACTAACAGTGTCACAGGTTATTGCCTTCCAGTGGCAATAATCACTATTGGAATTCCAAGAAGAAAGCCTATGATATGGATCAGTGAGGGTTGCTTTAAACTTGAGAAGAGATTGCTTCTCTTGTTCTTGTTTGTATTTAGCACTACAAAAAAAAGCGGTTATTTGTCGCGGTTATATTGTAGCGGTTAATTCAAACCGCTACAAATTTCAACATTAGTAGCGGTTTTAAGCCAAACCGCCACAAATTAGTATCGGAAGCATTGGCGCCAAATCTTGACCATTTTGCTTCGCTTTTTGTCACGGTGAAAATAAAACAAACCGCTACAAATATGGCGCCTGAGCGTTATGGCGCGTAGGCGCGTATTTGCGGATTTTTTCGTAGCGGTTTTGACAAACTAACCGCTACAAATATTTGAAACGACACGGTTTTGTCACGGTTAGGAGAAAGAGACACCTTGACCGCGGCAAAACCTCAAGATTAGTACCGGTTTCTCTTATAACCGCTACAAAATTTATTCTATAAAAACCCACCGTACAAACAATTTTAAATATTCAAAAATATTCTACATCGGCTTTATCACTAAAGGAACATTCTCAACTTGTTGTGTCCCCTCATCGGTCAAGTCGAGGAGGTTCCTTGATGACAATCCAAATTCGAGATATTCATTGACACGAAGACTTCTACTCCTCTAAATATGTCTAACACGCCATCGAATATTGGGTTCAATACTAGCCACCTTTCTCTCGGCAAATATCTCGATCAAAATGAGTCGGTGAGTTTTTCTGGGAGATCGGTGGCTATCTTGAATCCGAATATTCACGAGCATGTTGGACAATTTTCAATAGACTTGTCATTCCTAATTTTTTAACGAAATTAAAGAAAATAATTGAGAATGCTTTGATTATAATAAAGAAAAAATCCAAACTAATTAGTTTGATTTTTGATAAATCAAACTAATTAGTTTGGAAATTTTTTAAAAAAATATATTAAGATCTGTAGCGGTTTTGGTAATAGCAGTTATTTTGAAGTTTACTTTTGTAGCGGTTTGTTTAACCGCTACAAATATTCACATAGAGCGAGGCACATTTGTCGCGGCGGACGTAGCGGTCTTTGTATAACCGCTACAAATATCACGCGGTTATTAATTTGGTAACGGTTTTTATGCCGCTACAAATTGTCACCCGAACGAGGCACATTTGTCGCGGCTTTAGTGGCGGTCTTAGATAAAACCGCTACATAAATCACGCGGTTATTAATTTTGTAACGGTTATTTGGCTATAACCGCGACTAATTGTAGCGGTTATTATACCTTCTCACCTTTGAAATTCACGCGCGTACTGTTCACTCTCTTTTTTTCACTTCTCTCTTTTCGCTTTTACCTTTCAACATCATGGTTTCTCCCGATAAAGGAAAAGGAAAGGCGGTTGAACCACTTAGAAAAAGTTTATCGGGGGTGGTAGTAGTAGTGCGGGGGGCCGTAGGAGAGGTCGTGGGACTCTAAATATCACCATTCGGCCTCCTAGAGTAAATATCCCGCCCCCTCGGCCGGATAACCCTCTTCGGCCCCCTCGGGTTGGGAATGAGTTTGATGAGCTCTTTGTAAATCAGCCAATCCCAAGCCCAGAGACCCTACATGAGACCGTAGGTGGAGGTCGAGGCGTAACTCTATCGATTGAGGACATCCTCAATGAGGAAAATCCGGACATCGACATTGAGTTTCCCTTAAATGAAGCGGAGCGGTTTCTCGATGAGGAGAACGGCGGGAGCAAGGGAACCCCGGCCGTCGTCTTCTCGTTCCACCGGTTTGCGGTGGATGTCGAAGGTAAGTATAAGTAATTTATTGGAAACAAATAAAATTTAAATTTAAATACAATATAACAATTTTGTTATAATTATGCGAGATCCACATGGGAACGTCGGCCGGAGGACTATTTGGATCTTCATACGCCGAGTCGAGTCGGGAGGGGACAACTATCGCGTGATAGTCCCTGGAACACGGACACGGACCGGCCGTCGGGGCCCGGTGGCCACTGTTAAACCGATACTGTCACGGTTAGGTGGGAATTGGGCATGGTTCCCAATCTATTTCCCTTTATTTGGAAAAAGGTCCGAAGGAAAACAAGGATAGGGCGTTCGAGGACATTGTGCGGGTAAGTTATGTTGTGTAATTAAATTTTACATGTTAATAGTTTTAAGGTGTATAAATTGTGGCTAATTTCGTTATATATTTCTTAAATAATTATTAATTAATTACTAATTACTAATTATTTTATAATGTAGAAAAAGTTTAAGCTGCGAGCCAACGCGAAGAGGTATGTCAAGATGAAGATGGGAGAAGCGTGGAAAAGCCGGAGGGGGTCGTGCATGCGACCCACGAGAATGGAGATGGGACTATGCACGTGCAACAACCGATGGCAAGCGTCCCGGAGACGGCGTGGAGCCAAATGAATGGGCAGCTTTTGTCCAATATAGGAGGAGTCCGGCGGGACAGTACGTTTTTTAATTAATATAGTTTAGTTTTGAATGTAGTTGAAAATTTGTTTTAATTAATTTTGTTTGAATGTAGTTTAAAAATTTAAATATAGAGTAAAATATAGATTTGGTTTAATTAGAGTAAAATACATTGACTACACTTCTATTGTACCTAAATTGCACAAACAACTCATTTATTTTGCGGGCTCTATCGCGAGAGGAACACCGAGATCGGGCGGCTCAAAGGGTCAATCACACGTCGGGATCCAAGGCGTTTCTTTGTGACCTACGGTGAGATGGTATATTAAAAGCTAAATTAATCGTATGTTAAATGATTATTGTTTCGTTTTAGAAATAACAAAGTTTATATTCTTTTAGCAAGAGAAGGCTCGGGAGGAGAACCGTCGAGACGGACTATGGGCGGTTGTGGACACGCACACATAGACACCGTGATGGGGCCGATCTGCGAAGCGAGAGGAGATAATAGTAAGTTAAAAAAAATATTAATTTAACTTAATTTAATTTAATTGTTTGATTAATGTTTTATGAAATATGTGCGCGGGCCGGATTGACGCGAGCCGGCCAAGAGATACGGCGTCGCGGCCCGGAGTCACGGGGTTCTATTGATCCTACGGCCACTTTGAAAGGCTGGTGTGGGCCCGTCGAGCATCTGGCCGTGTTAGGGGCTTTGGGCTAGGCGCCGGGCCTAGCATGGTGTACGGCAAGGCCTCCTCCTCAGGGCGCCGGGACCTCCGGCTCGAGCGAGCCACAACGAGGCGGTTGATGCGATGATTGCCGAGAAAGTTGCCGCGCGAGGTTTGCCGAAGCGAGGTTGCGCGTCTGCGAGGAATGAGGCCAGGACTAGGCGCATGCGGGAGAGCCTCAACGGTTGGTTCGCTACTCGAAGCAAAGGCGCGGTCAATTGCCGGGGCCTTGCGAGATTCTTGCTGACGGGACGGTTCCGTCTCCCGAGCCTCCCCTCCGTTCATCTTCGAGGATTCCCCTTCGGCTCCCCGCCTCCCCGCCCCCCTCCGAGGAACATCTTTGGTGAGGAGGAGGACGATGTTACCTACAGTCGAGCTCGCGCCGCCACGAGAGAGACCCCCGAGACGGGATCGATCATCGGGCTCGATAGTTAGTTCTTATTTTGTATGCCCCGGATGTTTGATGACAATTTTATTAAATGTAATTACTTGTTTTCTTTTTTTTCAGTAGATTTTTACAATTTAAACATTTGTTATCTTTTTTTTCGGAATGTTATGAAAATTTAAATTTTATTAAAATATGATTTTTATTAAAATTTACATTTTAAAAATCTTTAAATTTTAATACATTAGTAGCGGTTTTAGAGTTTCACCGCCACAAAATATATTAGTCGCGGTTTCAATGAAGAACCGCCACAAATTTGATTCTCATTTGTAGCGGTTTCATAACCGCGACAAATTTTGAATTTCAAAGAAAAAAACCGCCAAAATGTAATAACGGTCATCATTTGGTATCGGATTCGTAGCGGTTATAAAACCGCTACTAGGTAAAGCGGATTTTTATTCAATTTGTCGCGGTTAAGGAACCGCGACAAATTTAAATTTCGTTGCGGTGGATGTCGCGGTTTTGTAACCGCTACAAATTGTCCCTGTTGCATTTAAACATCTCCGGTTCGAGATGATAGTAATTAAACATTGTCTCCACATTTGTATGCTTTCCTTCCTTTGTTTACTACGAGATGGATAAGTCATGGATCAAGATGCCGCGCAGTTCTCTGTATATTTAGCGGGATTGAAAAATTTCATAGATTTCGCCTTCTCTCACGCTAGCATTAATGGCAAGATCGTGTGTCCTTGTTGTAGATGCAAGTTTAAGAAGTGGCAAACATGAGAAGGTGCTATGGAACATCTTCTTATTAAGCCTTTTCGAGAAGCATATACATTGCGGGATGTTCATGGTGAAAGCGTGGTATGGGATATGGGGATCATCTTCCTCAAACCTCACAAGTAGGAAATCAAATAAATCAAGATGATCCGGTTAATGAAGCTGTTCGCGGCGCTTTTGGTGTTCAAGACGACAACTTCACGACGAAGTGAAGGGTCTGAACCAGTTTTCTTCAAGAATGAAGCGGCTCGGGAATTTTTCAGCCTCATGGATGAGAGCGATCGTCCTACGTATCAAGGTTGTCGAAATATTCAAAATTATCCTTTCGATCAAATTGTACCATATCAAGTGCATGTGTGACATCAGCGATAAGGCGATGTCGATGTTGTTGGAATTACTACGAGATGCTTTCCACGGCGTGGACATTCCCACAACCTTCTACGAGGCCAAGAAGATAATCAACAAATTGGGATTGAACTACGAAAAAATTGATGCTGCCCCAATTTGCATGCTTTATTGGGGGAGGACGCTCGGAGGGAGACTTGTAAGAAGTGTCACACTTCGAGGTTCGGGGACGGTTCGAGAAGGGAAAAAAGCGAGAAGAAGAAACCCACAAAGATTCTCGGGTACTTTCCTTTAAAACCTCGATTACAAAGATTATTTATGTCGTCAAGGCAGTGAGCATATGAGGTGGCATGAAGCCGACAAGAACGAAGATGGTAAACTCGGACATCCACGTGATGGTGAAGCGTGGAAAGCGTTCGACTCGGACTTTCGATTTCGCGGCGGACTCTAGAAATGTTCGTCTTGCTTTGGCCACCGATGGTTTTAATCCGTTTGGTAATCTTAGCACAAGTTATAGTATATGGCCGAGTTGTTTTGATACCTTACAACTTGCCCCCTTGGATGTGTATGAAACAGAGCTCCTTCATTATGTCCATGATCATTCCGGCAAAAAGGCACTTAGGAAATGACATCGATGTGTATCTACAACCGCTTATCAAGGAGTTGGTGGAGTTGTGGAACGTAGGCGTCGAGACGTATGACGCGCACGAGAAGACACTCTTCAACTTGCGTGCGGCGTTGATGTGGACTATCGGTGACTTCCCGGTTTGGGAACATTATCCGGGTGGAATGTGCATACCGGCCTTGCGTGTCCGGCTTGCAATTTTGACTCGACTCGGTGCGCCTTCCCAGCGGTCGTAAGTGGTGCTTCATGGGTCACCGGAGGTTTCTCGATGGTACGCACGGGTTTAGGTTGCAACGCAACCGTTTCAATGGGCAACGAGGAAAAAAGAGGACCTCCTCGCATATTATCCGGTGCGAGAGATCATAGAGCAGATTGTGGATGTTGATTTTGAGTATGGGAAGAAAGACGATCCAGCAAAGGGACAAAGACGGTCGGGCTTCGGTTCCGGGACCCAGCAATGGCGGAAGATAAGCGTCTTCTTCACTCTTCCGTATTGGAAAGATAATTTGCTCCGACATAGTCTGGATGTCATGCACATTGAAAAGAATGTGTGCGACAATGTGTTGTACACGATTATGAATGAACCAGGCAAGTCAAAAGATCATCTTCAAGCGAGGAAAGATTTATGGGAGATGGGGGTTCGTGCAGACGCGTGGCCGGATGAGCATGATGATTTCAACCGGCAAAATTCACCACGACAAAACCGAATAAGGAAATCTTCCTCGCCACTTTGAAGAAAATAAAAGTTCTGACGGGTATTCAAGCAACATTTCACGATGTGTGGACGTGCGAGGCTCGGAAGGTTCGGGGCTGAAGAGTCATGACTCACATGTGCTTATGCGCGGTTACTTCGTGGCCATAAAAAATACACGCCTCTCGATGTGTCGATCGTTTTGGTCGAGCTTTGTACTTTCTTTCGGAAGTTGTGTTCCAAGGTGTTGATCGTGGAGGAGCTCGACCGGTTGCTTGACAAATCATTCTTATTTGTGCCATTTGGAGATGATCTTTCCTCCTTCATTTTTCACGGTCATGGTTCACGACGGTACACCTTGTTCACGAAACAAAGCTTTACGGCCCGGTTCACTACCGATGGATGTATCCTATTGAGAGGTACTCTTTTAAAATTAATTACTTCAGCATTATATTACCTCCTAGTCGCATGTTTAACCATTGATGTATCGACATTTTTCCTCATTACTTTATAGGTTCCTTGGGAAGCGAAATCTTACGTGAGGAATAAGGCGTGGCTTTGAAGGTTCAATAGCGAGAAGGTTATATTGGGGATGAGGTCTTATATTTTTGTTCCAGGTACTTTGATGACATTGAGACGTCATTCAACCGGCCGCCTCGTGTGGACGATTGTCTGAGCGGACCCGGAGCCGGCGGCTTGAGTTGTTATTCCCTCGTGTTGGTAAACCGGTTGGCGGATGTGAGAACTTCAAACTCACGGCACTTGAGAAGTTTCAAGCACATAGACATGTCTTGATCAATTGCACTCAAGTTGAACCGTACCTTGATAAGGATTGCACACGGATATATTTGTTATCCTATATGTTTCCCGACATTTTATAGGCACATTTATTGCTCGTCATCGCATGTTTAAATTGTAGGGAATTCGGGAGTCATGTGAAGCGTCGGTTGAGGATCCGTTCACGAGACATCCTCCGAAATTGATAGAAAGGTCCACGAGAGAATTCCGGGGTTGGTTTAGGAGGAGAATAATGAATGACCACAACCCCGCTCAGCGGAGAATTGAGCTCTCGCACTCGGCCCGCTTGACCACGCCCAAAGATTTACGGCATACAATGTCAATGGCTTCAAGTTTTGCACGGTTTCACGAGATCAGGGATTGCTCACCCAAAACTCGGGTGTATATGGCACGTTTGGGACGAGGAGTTATGCGGCGACGATGTGACGGGAACATGCGGTTCGGTGACGTCCGTATTATGGAAAAGCGCTTGATGTGGTCGGGATAACTTACCAAGGCATTTTTTCTGTGTATTTGTTCAAGTGTTTGTGGGCGAATACGACAACGTCGAGGGGACTCACGACTGATGACTTAGGCATCACATCGGTGAATTTCTCTCGCCCTATTCACCGGTCGGTCGAAGATGACGAGCCGTATATTCTCGCCTCGAGGCCCATCGGGTTTATTATGTCGCCGATGAGAGGCACGGGGATTGGAATATGGTGGTTCACCTAAAGCCTCGGGACCTTTATGACATGGGCGATGGTGAGAACGTCGCCTACGATTGTGAGCCGCTCCGGCCCGCCGGTTTTGAAAACTTCTTCCCAGACGGCGATGACACTTTACCTATAGTTAAGTACGTTTTTAAATAGACGCAATATGAAATATAAAAATTTTGATTTCACAAAAGTTTTATATATGTCTTATTCTAAATTCAACTCAAACATAACTTTTTATACAAACTTTTTTTGTAGGGATCTTGGCCTTGATTGAGACGAAAAATTATCCCTTCTCTTCCTTTTATTTTATTTTTTAAAAAAATGTAAAAAAATTATTTTGTAGCGGTTCATGACCGCTACAAGAATAACAATAACCGCTACCAAAATTTGATTTGTAGCGGTTAATAACCGCTACTAATTAGATAAAACCGCTACCAAACTAACCGCTACAAAAACCGACACAACAACCGCTACAAAATGTTGCGGCGAGATCAAAATAAATACCTCGCCACCAACCGCTATAATTATATGTTTTCTCTCTGTCTTCTCTTATATTTTCACGTTTTCTCTCTTATATTTTCACGTTTTTACGACGAGGCAAAGTGTTTGGATGGGGTAAGTGTCTCTAAACTTCATCAAATCTAGCCATTCTCGAAATATTTGTTTTTCTTCTACGATGATATTATTTTCTCTTATTTTACGGGTATATTTTGTCAATTCTCAACTTTCTTTCTACTTTCACCTACTTATTCTTTGATCAACTTTCCCACATTTTTGTTTTTTAAAATTCATTTTATTTAACTAACTCATAAATTGTTGATTCTCATTCTTTTTACACATTTAAAGACATCTTATACAGTTTTCTATCAAATGTTAATATCCATTTATAATTAGTAAAAATATAAATGTTTATTAATTCAACATTTTATAATCACAAAAAAATTTTTGTAAATTTTTTTTTTTCAATTTCATCTTTTTGTCGCGGTTATGACACCGCTACAAAAAGCGAAAATAACGAGGACATCTGAAATTTAAAAATTAGGGCGGGAATTTGGTCACGGTGATATCACCGCGACAAAAAATTGTTTTGACACTTTTGTCACGGTTTTAAAAACCGCTACAAATAAAAAAAGCGGCAAAATTTTTTTAAAGAATAATGGCTTGAAATTGGTCACGGTTCTATAACCGCGACAAAAAATTATTTAAACAAATTTGTCACGGTTTAATGACCGCGACAAATGTGATGGCGAATGTTTTGTAGCGGTTTTTTGACCGCGACCTTAATAGCGACAAATTTAATGGCGGGAAAAATTTGTAGCGGTTTTTTGACC
Organism: Acacia acuminata; assembly: GCA_019022655.1. NCBI lineage: Eukaryota > Viridiplantae > Streptophyta > Magnoliopsida > Fabales > Fabaceae > Acacia > Acacia acuminata. The sequence continues at coordinate 1,450,742 of JAFJYI010000160.1, forward strand.
GTGACTAATGTGTTCATTAGTTGCCGGCTTAGCCTTATATAGTGGCGGTTTATGTGCGTTGAGTAGCGGTTTTTTTTAACCGCTACAAATTTCCTTGTTTGGTCGTTTTTGTGGCGGTTTTAGTAACGCGACAAATGTCATTTGTCACGTTTAAAACCGCTACTAATGTGTATTTTTAACCGCTACAAATGACCGGTTTTTTTGTAGTGTAGGTGAGATTCATTGTAAAGAGTATCATTGGACATGTAAAGTCTCTCATTGGTTGGTAGTGCGGATCGTCCTAGACTTAAGGATATGATCGAACACTATGTTCTAGGGTTATACTTTGACTGAACAACTCCATTTGCTTGAAAAAGGGGATAACAGTGTACTCTTGGGTATAACTCGAATACATGAGTATAGATGGATATGCCGAAAGGACTAATAGTCCCCTACAAGGGATTAGTCATTCACAAGACCGATAGAGCCTGGATAGCTTCTAATTAACTTGGGAGTCTGTGTGCACTGCAAGTGATCAGGAAGAGTCATGATCCATTATAGAGTTAATTTTAGAAGATTCCTAGTTTTGTGAATTAGCTACATTTAGTCAATTAAGAGAGATGATACTCTATCTTTGTTCTCGATTAAATGTGAATGATGATGTGAGGGATGATGCCTGCATGATGTCCAAATATGAAAGGTAGATCACTTAATCAACTCAATTAGTTCTGGGCCCGCAAAGCATTGCTTGTGTCTTATGAGGTCATTAAATAAATTAGGTTTGTTAAAGTGGTTTTAATTGGTCCAAGTTTATTTATGTCAGTGACTAATTGAGTCTAATGGGTCACACAAAGTTATTACCGATTGCTTAAAATTAACTAACTTAGGCTAATAATTGTTATTGGGCTTTATTAAGAGTAAAGGTGTAATTGGGTTGGACTAGGACTCCAAGCTCAATTAGGAGGAAAATGACATCACATATATGGTCGTTCCTAGTGGGAAATCAGTTTTTCCACAAAAGGGTCCAAATGTGATAGAAAACCCAACAAGGTTTTAGGTCAAGTTGAATTTGGAATTCAAATTTTGAATTTAAGTTTGAAATTTAAATTTAAGTTTTAATTCAAACGGTTATGTTATAAAAGATAATTCTAAATTATCTAATATATAGATAGGAGAAATAATAAATGAAGATTGAATTAAAAATGATTTTGAATTTTAGTTTAAGAGATGAATGTAATCCCTCATTTTAAATTATTATTCAATAATTAGGATATAAATGTAATCCATCATTTTAAATGGTTGACTAAATCAATCAATCAAGAAATAAATGTGATCCATTATCTTAAATGATTGATTCAATCAATCAATCAAGATATGAATGTGATTCATCATTTTAAATTCAATCAATTAATCAATATATGAATTTAATTCATTATGATTTGGATTTTCCAATTCAAGCTTGGAATGAGCCTTTCTTGTAAGCACTTAAATTATGGTTAAACTCTTATAAAGTGTTGATTTTTGGGTGTCCCTTTTCTTGCACGTTTTTTAAGAGAGAAAAATAAGACACCAATTTGATTGGTGTGTTCTGCCAATTCAAGAAAAGGTAAGTTTGTTTCTCCTATACTTAACCTAATTCCAAAAAAAACCATCTTCTTGGAAAGAGAAAAACCCAAGGAAACCAAACATCAACCTTGCCTTCACCTACCAAGCATCCAAGGAGTGAGAGGTTTTAAGAGAAAGAGTTCTCATTGCAATCGGGGGATAGCTGTATGGATCAACGTTAGAGGACATCAACAACAAAGTCTTTGAGTGATTTAAGGTAATCTTAATCTCCAATAATATCAAGTTATCATAATCCTCACTAATTGTTTTAACGAGTAATCCTGAAACTGATGAATATCATAAATTGATACGAATTCTCATGAGTGCCGTAAAAAGTTACAGATTAATGATTAATAACTAACTAACGTAATGAGTTAAGGTTAATAATTCTTGAGGATCGTAAGGAGTTATGGGTTTCCACGACGATTAAACAAAATTTTGTTTTCAATCTCATAAAACTTTGTATAAAAGTCGCGCAATAGACAAAATTAACCAACAATTCTATGCATCCGATGCTTGAATTTCCACTCCAGGATACTCCTACAATTTCAGAAAGCAACAAGAGAACAGAAAAATGAACACTCAGAGAAGTATTCTTCATGGTTTGCTTATGCATTCACGTTGCTTTTTTTTTTTTATAACACATATAGCGCAGAGACTGGGGGCGGATCCGAAATTTATGGAATGGGGGCACTATTAGTGGGAGGAGTGGGGGTTTGGGGGCGCAAATAAATTTTTTTTTTTTCCACTTGTCATCAAAAGCACAAAAAATAATATAGGATTCAAAAGGTTTTCACTTGTCATCAGTTGCAAGTTTGATCATCATCAATAGGAAAAAGAGCAAGTGTTAGCCATAAAAATGCTCATGGCGGAAAATTAACAACCTACATGCTCCAAGCAATTTTTTGTGTTGCAAATATATATCCACATAAAATACAAAGAAAAAAGCAACAAAATGTTAGGAAAGTATCTCAAAAAAGGAAGCAGATCTTTCCCAGTTGAGGTCCAATACTAAAATATGTCCACAAGGTGAACCGATTGAATAAAACATGTCCGCAAGGTGAGCCGTGCCCCCTTCTTTAAATAAAATATGTCCGGATCATCTTTGAATAAAAGCTTTGATTATTTTTTATTTAAAAAAAAGCAAAAATCAAGGGGAGGCATATGCCCCCTTTCTCACATAGGTGCATCCGCCTATGCCGCAAACCACAAATATATATAATATTTGCAGTGCCATTTCACTTGTGGGTAATTTTGCAAGATGAAAACTATCTTCTTGTGAAAACTAATATGTGGATCGAACTATGGCCTGAAGAGTTGACTGAGTCAGAGGAGACGTTGGTTTTACTCACATTCATTGCGATAAACGAATCACTCGAAGGTCATCACTCTCTTCATGGCAAGTGGATCTTGAATATTAGGTGAAGGGGGTGGACGGGCTTGGAACCCCTCATCTACCTATCTCATCTCCTTCCTTTTTCTAATCATTAGATCAATATGTGTGAATGGTTTAGATTTGATTTTTTTATAAAATTATTATTAAAATGTTAAATCAAAAAAGAAAAATAATTATTAAATACATGTTGTTAAATTTTGATATGGATAATTTCATAATAAAATAAAGGAATTAAAAATAATATTTTGTATCAATCTGAATCTAAATCATTCAAATATTAATGTAGTAATTAGAGGGGAAAAAAGAGAAAGAGAGAGAAGTGGTTTCAAGCCGGAACTGGACTGGGTCTTCTCACGGGCTGCAGTACGTAGCGATTTTTGATGGATTCAAGGCGCGCGTTTTGGTTAGATTTAAAGTGATCAGCTAATTATTAGAATGACGTAAGGCCATCGTTTCATAGTAGTCAAATAATAAAATATCGTACAAGAATGGCAATTGACTTAAATATGCGTATGAAATTCCATTTTTTGACCCGTTGAAAAAGCTGTATTGAGACTTCTGGTTCTGTCAAACGTACAGAACAAGTACGGGCCACAGGCATGTCATTTGAGCTAGGAGATGACCATTTCAAAAAATTTTGACATTCCTGCAAAAAAAATTTCTTGCGTCCATATGTACTCTCTCATCCCAACCTTTTTCTAAAACAAACGCACAAAGAAAAGAAAAGAGAAGAGTAACAGCAAAATTACAGTTAAATATCATTTGAATTTATAAAACCTTTAAATATCTATGGAATTTGTTAAAAGAGTTAAAGATACCAATGATCACATAGGGATTTACAAATTCGGGTGAATTATCATTTTACCCTTAGTTTTAAATAAATTAAAAAAATAAAAATGATTCTCGTCGAAGGGCTATCACCGCCGCCACCGGAGAATCGATCATTGACGGTGGGCACCGACCACTAGTGGCTTGAAATCCGACGATGGTTTTTTTTTTTTTTTAGGAGGGGGTGGGTTTTTTTTTTGTTTTTTTTAAAAAAAGATTTATTGAAAGTGAGGGAGGTGGGGTTCGAACCCCTCACCCCCCACCTTTAAGGGGCCAAGTGGCCCAACCACTGGGCCACTTGGTTCCTTTGATATATATATATATATATATATATGTATTAACAAATATATATTCTTCTTAACATTTTTTTATCAACAAACATTCTTGTAAATTCCATTATTGAACTTGTAAATACTATTGAAGAATTAATAATTGCCATTGAAAGATTTGTTATAATTGCAAATTTTTTTTTTTGTTTCATCAAAGTGAATAATCATAAATCTTTCAATGGCATTTACGAGTTTGTTGTTTAGGTTTATTATTTTTATCTCTCGAGAGAACAACAAATAAAAGTGGATTATCACAAATCTTTCAACGGCATTTATAAATTCTTCAATGGTATTTACAAATTTTTCAATGGCAGTTACGAGTTGTTTTTTGAGGTTTACCATTTTTGTCTCTAAGGGAACAACAAATGAAAGTGAATTATCACAAATCTTTCAATGGCCTTTACAAATCTTTCAATGGTATTTACGAGTTTGTTGTTCAGGTTTACCATTTTTGTACATGAGGGGACAACAAATAAAAGTAGATTATCACAAATCTTTCAATGGCATTTACAAATTCTTGGATGGAATTACAAATTTTTCAATGGTAGTTACGAGTTGTTTTTTGAGGTTTACCATTTTGGTTCTGAGGGAACAATAAATGAAAGTGGATTATCACAAATCTTTCAATGACATTTATGAGTTTGTTGTTTAGGTTTAACATTTTTGTCTATGAGAGAACAACAAATAAAAGTGAATTATTACAAATCTTTCAATGACATTTACAAATTTAGTAATAAGATTTACAAGAGTGTTTGTTGATAGAAAAAAATGTTAAGAAGAATATATATATTTGTTAATGTATATATATATATAAAAGAAACCAAGTGGCCAAGGTGGGAGGTGGGGGGTTCGAACCTCACCTCCTCACTTTCAATGATTTTTTTTTTTTTAAAAAAAAACCCCACCCGTGCCCCCAAAAAAAATCACCGTATTTCTAGCCGGGCGTCGCCGCGGTGACCCTCCGAGTGAGGGTCGTTTTTTTTTTTTAATTTATTTAAAACTAAGGATAAAAACGTAAATTCACCTGAATTTGTAAATCTTCATATGATCCTTAGTACCTTTAAGTCCTTTAACCAATTTAACAGACATTTGAAGGTTTTACAGATGTAAATGATATTTAAATGTAATTTTCCAAGATTAAACTGAGTTGCTGAATAGTAAAAGTACATGAAAAATCACGTTATGATGGTCAGTTATGAGTCCTACGTACTTTGATGGACAGTTATGATGGTCCAGTACTGAATATAGTTTGTAATTGTAGAAGGAGGCGCAGTTTTGTGAAGAACTTGTTTAGTTTATTTTGCCACAAATTTCGCAACAGTCATCCGTTTAAATCTCAGGAAAAAAAAATGGGAATCTGTTGCAAATAGTAAAATTTCATGAAGAAGTGTCAGGTTTATCTTTGAATTTGTCAAATAATAAACGTGTACAAGAGGCAATGTAGGTAATTTGAGAAGGTGAGTGAGATTAGCTTTTGTTGTTCTAGCTAGCTATCTTTTTCTGACATTGATTTCTAAACAAATATTTCTCGTGTTCATACAGAGATTTCAGTATAGCAAGTGCGAAAGCGAAGAATCTCTTTTGTGCAAACAATGAGAACGAAGACTCTCTTAGTCAGTCTCATTTATGGTCTCTCTTTGACTCTATACGTCCCATGACATTTTGTAGCCTGTTTGGAGGGTTCTAAAACCTAAGGTTTGGAAACAAAATCTAAGTTTTGTACAAGTTGTCAAACAATCTATTTTGCATCAAAACTTAGGTTTTGCAAAAATTTATCAAACACTCCAAGTAGTTTAGAAGCTACTTTGCATCAAAACTTAAGTTTTGTAAAAAAACTATTTTTTTCAACTTTCTCTCTCTTCTCTGCCATCATCATTATTTTTTCAAGCAGTTTGATAAGATCTTCAAGTATTATTTTAGTATCCTTTAGTACTATGAATTTTTTTTAAGATTAGTCATTACCCCGAAATATTTTTTTCAATGTCCTAAAAAAATTCAAGATTATGAAATATTTTTTCAATATCTTTAAGTATATTTTTAGTACTCGTTAGTACATGAATTTTTTTTCAAGATTAGTTAGTACCCTGAAATATTTTTTTTAATATCCTAAAATAAATTTTTAAGATCATGAAGTATTTTTCAGTACCCGAAATATTTCATGATCTTAAAATTTATTTTAGGATTTTGAAAAAATCGATTGTATTGACGAGTACTAAAAAAGATACTTAATACTTATTGGCATTAAAAAAATTCTCGCGGTCTTAAAAATTTATTTTATGATCTTAAAAAAAATTTCCAGGGTAGTGACTAATTTTGGGAAAAAATTTCAGGTACTACCGTATACTAAAAATACTTAAGGATATTGAAAAAAACTTCATGATGATCTTGATTTTTTTTAAGGATATTGAAAAAATATTTTATTGAAATGACTAATATTGAAAAAATATTTCAGGATATTGAAGGGTATTAAAAATATACTTAAGGATCCGACCAAATCAAAATATATTGATGATGGTAGAGGATAAAGAAAAAGCTAGAAAAAATAGTTTTTTTTATAAAAGGGTAAAAGAACAAAAAATACACGTGTCTTTACTCTGCAGAAGACCCAACACTATATATCTTTTTTTGGGAGCAAAATACACATGCGTGGTTATATTTTAGGAGCAAAAAAGTCACACCACCGTTAAATCTTACCTGACGGTGTTAGTTTTTGTGGTGGGGCCCACATTATTATTCTGAAAATACCATAATACCCCTAACTTTAAAAAAACCCAGACGTAACCCTACTGACAAACTTGAACTTGAGATAGGGTTCCAGAAGAGTATCATAGATACCAAATTTGATCGATACAGATGAAAAATAAAATGAGGAGAAAATTAAAATCCCAGAAATCTAACAATCATGAATTCGCGAGCAGCCGATAGCAAAGAGAAAATTAAAATTAGGGCAATGGATAAAGTGTTGATGAAAAAGAATAAAGAACATGAATGAATCAAAAGCAAGAAATTCAGATGAAGTAGCCCAAAAATAATCTGAGGATCACAATTGGGATGAGGATGAACTCAATCAGCCAAGGAAACTAAAGATTCACCAATACAGCAAATGAACAAAACATACACGGAACTTGTAGTGAAATCAAAATAGTTCCATCGGCATGAATATGATTAATTGCCAAAGAATTTACCCAATTAAATGGCATCAGCTCACCATAAACTTTCGCCTTGAAAACATAGTTAAACACAAGCAACTGCTGACTCTTCTCTTTATTCTAGATCGACTACTTCTCAAATTAGATATGATAAAATACCTTCTTAATTGGAGACTCGTAAGTATACATAAACTTTTGCCTTGGAAACCTAGTTAAACACAATCAACTGCTGACTCTTGTCTTTAACCTAGATCGATGAATCAGTAATTCACAGCTCCAACACGAAGGAGCTGCAAATCGGAGAAAAATGGCAATGGACAAAGAAGTATAAAGCTGAAATCGGGGGACTCCAGATCGGGAAGCAGATTCGGAGGTGTAGATCACCGGAAAAAAGAAAAATGACAGCGTTTGAAGGGGTAAAATCCAAACGGTGTAGATCTATGCCGAAGCTCCACAAGTCGCCCACCTTCTTCGAGTACTCTGACCTCGACTCTCCCCGCTAGGACGAACACATTGCCCCGGCTTGGTTCAGATCATATCCGAACTCAAGTTCAGGCTTGTCGGTGGAGGAGCTGGAGGGTTGCGTCTGGGGTTTTTTTTTTGGGTCAAAGTCTGGGTTTTTTTTAAAGTTAGGAGTATTATGGTATTTTCAGAATAATAATGTGGCCCCACCACAAAAACTAACACCGTCAGGTAGGATTTAACGATGGTGTGACTTTTGCTCCTAAAATGTAACCACATGTGTATTCTTGCTCCCAAAAAAAGATATGGTCTTTGGGCGTTTCTGGTAGTAAAGCACATGTGTATTTTTCTCGTTTACCCTTTATAAAACTTAGGTTTTGGATCCAAAACCTAGGTTTTGATGCGAAATAGGGGTGGAAATAGGCTAGGCCCCTATCGTGGCTTATAGCTTGGCCTGTTTAGGCCTAGTTAGGCCAGCTTGTTTGTTTGTTAAAAGGTAGCTGACCCTAAGGCCTATTTAAAGGCCTTTATGTGTAAATAGGCCGACCTATTTTGTTAAGGCTGGCTTTGTTTACACATTAAATATATATATATATATATATATATTTATATCATATAATAACAAAATATTTATTTTTTCATTTTTATATTTATATAGATTTTAATAGGCTCAAAGTGCATGAAGCCTACTTGTGACCTTCAAAGCCTGCAATATGAGGCCTTTTTAAAGGCCTACATTATAAGCAATCTTTTAAAAAGGCTTCAGGCCTGACCAGGCCTTATAAAGGCTCAGACCTGAGCCTAAAAAAAAGCCTACATTCAGACTTAGGCCCAGGCATAGGCCTTTTAACCCTATTACAAAGCTTAGGCTTTTTTAGCCAAAGCCTGACCTATTTCCATGCCTAATGCAAAATAATTTTTGGACAATTTTTGGAGTGTTTGGTAAACTTTTGTCAAAACCTAGGTTTTGATACAGAATAGCTTCTGGACAATTTTGGAATATTTGACAAATTTTTGTCAAAACCTAGGTTTTTATGCGAGAATGGCTTTTGGATCAAAAATGGAGTGTTTGACAAACTTTTGTCAAAACCTAGATTTTGAAGTTATCCAAATACTATCATTTTTATCCAAAAGCTATTCTCCAAAAGTCATTTTTATCTCGTAAATCTCAAAAACTATTCTCCAAGAGCTACATCCAAACGGGCTCACAAAAATGCACCTATTTGCAGACCTGTTCAAGTGATCCTGTAAAGAAATAGGATAGAGACCCTGCACACATTGACTTTAAGAGAAAAATCTATCTTTATTATGAAGAACAAATATTCTGATTACACATATAATGAGTGTACCACACATATATATAGAATGAATAGACCTCAATGTACAACCCACAAATAACTAAAATGACCCTCAGTAATAACGATTTAAAATATAAATTACTTCTAAGGTACTTAATGACATTTTTTCAATCTTATCTCTATTTAATTTCTATTGGAAAGAAAGCAAGGGGGAGAGATGTAAGAAAATAATTTATAAAGTAGAAAAAGATAAAAGATCTAATAAGAACAAATGTAATTTTTTTATTATTAATTTAATGTATTTAATAATAGAATATAAGTGATTTGCATTTAGACTCAGACTAGTAATTGTGTGACGTGTCCTACTGATCCGACAGACGCAGAGACTTCCAGACCATAATTTTTTTTTTTTGCTCAGAGACAGACCATAATTTTCACATTGATGTAAGCATATTTTATTAATGTTAGTGCAATACACAGTTACACACACACATATATATAAACCCTTTGGTTTCGTCACAGTTAGTGAAGCATTGTAGGAGATGGTTATGTGTTTGTGGAGTTGGGGAATCTCAGCCTCAAACATCCAAATAGGTACCACGGGGCGCTTATTATAAGACCTAATTAGTTTCTTTTAAAAAGATATAAAAAACTAAATAAATTAATTAACTATAACATATTTTATGAATCATTAGACTATATATTATTTTGTAAGTGAGTCAAATTACTTTGGAAAAAAATTATAAATATAAGGATTTAATGTTTCTGCTTTTGTTGTAGAAATATTTTTCTGCCACACTCACATAAAAGTGAGTGGGTCCCACTAATATTTTTTCTCTCTTCTCTTTTTACCGTGGGACCCACTCACTTTTATGTGAGTGTAAAAAAAAATGTTTCGGAGTAAAAGCGTTAAAACATTAAACCCTAAATATAAATACGTTAAAGTACTCTCTCCAAAGTCTTTAATATAAAATATATTGAGAGAGTTAATCTTGTTCATAAATATAAGACATATTTTTTCATAATTGACAATCTTTTTGTAATTTACCTCTATTGATGCTCCTTCAATAATAATCAATTATTCAGGAAAAAAAATCAATGATGAGAAGGAATTCGGGAATATGACTAGGGTATTATAGAAAATACATGTTATGTTAACTAACTAAACTAACTTCTTTAATCTATTCAAACTAAGTAAATATGTATTATATTAAGAACCAAAGGGTGTATAAAAAAAGGAATAGAAGAATAATTTATTTAACTTTCTTAGTGTCTTTAAAAAAATATTAATTAGATCTTATATTAAAGACATAATATATTAATATATTGCATTGCGTCAAATATTTAATTCTAGACCTGAACAATGATTATTTAGGAAGTTTATGAAAGCTATAAAACTAAAGATACGTGTTGTATATATACCCATGGTTTCTTTTGTGGGATTTATGCAATACAAATTTACCACTCTAGTTTTTTTTATAAGTCCATTAAAAAAAAAAAATGCTCCTTACCATAAGTCTACTTAGAGAGTAATTAATGACAGTAATAGAATTTTGCCTCTATTAACATAGAGAGATCAAAGAAAGTGGTGAAGCACAAAATAATATATAAAATATATTTTTATACACATTTATGGATGAAGTTAAAAATGGGAAATTTTATCAATTTATGATATATTTAATGAGTTAATTAACTTTTCTAAACCCATTTTTAAGGCAGGGAGATAAGAATTTTTTTTTTTTGTCTCACGTGCCCTTTATATATTATTAATTGATTTTTTTCCCTTTTTTTGCATGGGTTTCATATTAAATAGGGGTAAAATTGAAAAGTCATTTGTTACCAACAATCAGTTAGTTGATATGATGGTAAGCGTTCTTGGCCCATAAGGAGGAGAACACATGTTCGAATCGGGAAACACACTTGTTAAAAGAGGTGAAAACCCGTTACGCTTTATGCCTTGAAAATGGATTAGAAACCCTTAGTAGTCCAATAAAAAAAATGTTGGAAAGTTGTTGAATTTTAAAGTAGAACTAATGAACTTTAAGATTTATATTCATATGCGTGATTGGAAGTGACTTATAAAAAGAATGAGGAATAAATTATATGTGTAGTGGCGGAACCAGGAAATTATTTCAGCCCGGGCAAAAAAAATAAAAATAAATCAAACTATTTACTAAATAATATTGCATAACATTGAAAATATAAATAAGTAATAACCGACAATTATAAATTAACATAGTAAACAAAAATTCTATGACATTTGGAAGGAAACTCATTACAAGGTGCATCACTTTTAGAAATTATTTTCTTAAATTATCACTCAAGTTATTTTGTTCTTAAAAAAACACTTCTATGCTTTTATGCTTATCTTTACTCATCTTTTTCAACCTTCAACAAATTTGGTGACCTGAATATATATTGCTATTAGTGTTAATTAGTATCTTGTGTCACTAAACATTAATTTCTATAGTACTACTCAATCCACAAAACTAATACTTAAATTCGCATTCAACCTACCTCAAAACAAAATAATAGGAGAAAATAAAAGAAATATACTATGAACCCCAAATTTTTTTTTTTTTTTTTAAAAAAAACATACAAATCGATTCAATTTCGATAAGCAAATAACCTATTATGATATATTTTTTAAAAGAGAAATTTATTATAAAATCATAAGACAACCAAATAATATATCCAAACAGATTAAAATTAGTCATTAATCATCCTCTACATATATACTATTCCGAGTTCTTATTATAAGGCACCAACTAAATTTTCTCACAAACCAATAAAATTAGTTGAAGTTAATAAAGTTGTCCTATGATCTAAGTAATTTCCAATATTACCCCTACTAATTGCCCTAAACTCTAATATCATATTAATTATTACTCTCACCAACTACCCTTATTAATTATGGGCAGACATGGAAAAAATAATTAATGCTCATTGGGAATCACCAAGTGCCTTATAAAAAGGACCAAATAAACTTGCAAGTTGGTGCTTTATAATAAGGACCAGAGGGAGTATATAGTTATCTATTGTCAAAACTCAAGACTCTCCCAAAATTATAACCCCAAAATGTTCACTAATCAACACAATATTACTCTCATTAGAAAGAAAAAAATATGTAGAATAACTTTCATAAAAAAAGTGAGGTGAAAAGAAGTGATTGTGAGTACCTATTTAGTCCTTAAAATGAAGACGAACAGCGCCAGATATAGGATGATATTAACCTTTCAGTAGATATGTCAAACAAGAATTTTGCTTCCCTCTCACAGCCCAATGAGTAATGAACCAGACATTGTCCTAATAATAAAAAAGAGAGAGTATAATTATAGAAAAATAAAAGCTTAGTTGGGGCCAAATTATTGGCCAAAATAAAATATTATATAATACATATAAATATATAAGATAAGAGAAAGGCCCGGCTAGCCATAACTAGGCATGGAAATAGGTCGGGCCAGGCCGGACTTTAGCTAAATAGGGCTGAGCCTACAACGGGGGTAGAAGGCCTGAGTTTGGGTCTGAGCTTGAATTCAGGCCTTTTTCTAGGCTTAGGCCTGAACCTTCATAAGACCTGGTCAAGCCTGAAGCCTTTTTAAAGGCCTACTTATAATGTAGGCCTTTAAAAAGGCTTCATATTATAGGCCTTGGAGGCCATAAATAGGCTTTGTACTTTAAGCCTATCAAAACTTATATAAATATATCTTGAAATTATAATATAAGAATGAAAAAATAAATATTATCTTATTTATATGATATAAATCTAATTATATTTATTTAATAATTAAATAGGCCAGGCCCGAAGGCCTACAAAGTCGCCTTAGTAACATAGGCCGACCTATTTACATATTCAAACCTTTAAATAGGCCTTGGCCTGACCTTTTTAACAAACAGGCCAGGCCTGACCAGGCTCTAAATAGGCCAGGCTATAGGCCACACGATAGGGCCTGGCCTATTCCTACCCCTAGCCATAACATAGCTCCGCCCCCATATATGCGGGATGATGTCGATCACGGTACGCATGCATGTAGAGTCTTAAAAATAATAGTCTAAAAGCATAAATGAAAATATTTAGTAATGAAATTTATTTGAATCGATCAATTTAGTGATAGCAAATAGTAAATTTTTATCCTCTAGCCAAAGATGGCCTAGTGATGACTTCTTAATTTTAATATATTTGAGGTATATTTTGATATATTTAGGAAGTCGTTAATACTAAGTTAAGGAGATTTTTTTGAAATTTTAAGATATATCAATTTTGATATATTATTTGTGGGGTTTCAATTTAAAATAATTTTTTGTGTGTGTCTAGGAAATAAATAATAGTAATAAGAAGTCTTTTAAAAAAAAAAGAAATTAAAAAAAATCATTATTATATAATTTCCTTTTCTTTTCTTTGTCACGGTTAGATCATAACCACGGCATGGAATTGATGGCACCGTTTTGGACAAATGGGTCCCACAAATTAAGAAGAAAAAGAAGACCTAAAAGCTACAACAAAGGGAGGCGCAGGAGAAAGGATGGCATATATTGGGAAGCGGCTTTGGTCCTATACGCCTTATCTACACATCCTTTGCACAAACTGTCTTTGTTTTTGGCGCAAGACTATTAGCTGTCCCTCTCTCTTTTTTTTTTTTCTTAAAATTCCGACACGGCTGGTACTTAAAAGATACTTCAGGATATTGAACAGTGCTAAAAAAAATACTTTATGATCTTAAAAAAATATTTTAAAGCACTGACTGGTACCAAAAAGATACTTGAGGATATTGAATGGTACTGAAAAAATGCTTAATGATCTTGAAAAATTATTTTAGAATCTTGAAAAAATATTTCAGGTACTAAAAATATACTTTAGGATATTTTTACAAGAACCTAAAATAATTTTTCAAGATCATAAAGTGTTTTTTTAGTATTAGTCAAGTATCCTCAAATATCATTTTAGTATCGGTCAAGACCTCGAAATATTTTTTCAAAATCATAAAGTATACTTGTCAATATCCTAAAGTATTTTTTTAGTACGTTTTAAGTACCAGTCAGTGCCTGAAATATATTTTTTTTAAAAAAAAAAGAAAAAGAGAGGGAAAACTCACAGTTTCATGCATAGGGAGCGCATGGGACGATAAGGCATATAGGATCAAAGCCGCTTCCCATATTTTAAGGGGTCCGAGCACAATGAGTAGAATGGGAGAACGAGAAACAGAAAGATCCAGAGTTGAGCACCGTGATCCTCCACATCCACCTTCATCTTCCTCTTACCAGCGGCATTATCCACCACCAAGGCCGCCGATGAGTCTCATCTTCACACTAGTCTTGACAACGGAACTCGGAGGAGCGGTGGCACGGAAAAGGCAGAAAAAGAGCACGACGACAAGTTCTGAAAACGAGAAACATAGAGACAAGAGGAGTGCCATTCATTGTTCTGGTCTCCTTCCATAGCTCACCGCCAACTGAATTAGTGGGAGCACTTGTGTTCTTAACTTCACTGCTCTTTTTTTTCCTTTCCTTTTGATTTTCATTTCCTGAATCTGGAATTTATTGCTGTGTTGATGGATAAAGCCATGTGTGGCTAGTTTATTTTGCAATCTAGAGGAGCTATGAACTTATATGTGGATTAGATTTTGCTTTCATTATTTAGCTATAATTAATATTAATTTTGGTTACTTAATCTTGTTTAGATTTATCTATTTAGTTATTGATCATCATTGAATATGAGTTTGAGCATTAGGATTTACCTTGACAAAGGAAATTTTAATTAGGCTTTGAGATTAAGTAATATGGGATTAGATTACGATTTAATTTGCGATTAGGATAGATATATACCTAATGGCCCCATATAATTGTTGAAGAGTGTGTCTGAGTTATGTTGCCTCTTGAGTAATTTTGTTAGACATAACAATTTACACCTAAAAGAGGGTTGTGAGTGGACCAACAGGAACTTATAGCTATTTACACTCGATATTAAGAAAATTCATATTAAGGCTAATTAAATTAGTGAAATCAAGGTTTATGAAGGTAATAACGGATTAGTGACTATGGGTTGCTCATTTGATTATTGTGGTTGTTTATTTTATTTTATTTTTAATTTCTTTTCACCTAATTAAATTCAATTTGGGTTGCTCAACTTAAATGAAAGTGTAAAATTAATGCTTAATTGAAGTTGTGGGTACTAAGTCCTCGTGAGAATTATATTTTACTCACTCTTTATTACTTGATATGGCCTGTATACTTGTGGAGTTTTAGGCAATATATTTTGCCCTTATCAAGTTTTTGGTGCCGTTGCCGGGGACTTGTGTGCCACAATTGTCTTGGTTAGAATTGATTAAGCATTAGTAGGTTAAGTTTGAATTCGTAAATATCTTGTTTATTTTATTTTTGTTTTTTTAGTGAAAAATTAATTAAAAAAATGAATTTCAATTGGCAACTAACTGGTCTTAATATTGAGAAGAAGATGAATTCTTTGTCTTCTACACAAGATGGATTGATTGCTATTTTAAATTCTTTGAATGAATATAAGCAATATAAAAAGAGTATAAATGATGGTTATATTCCATATGTTGATTCTTCTCAATATGCTTGCATGACTTGTGTTTATTGTAGAGATAGTCATTTATATGCGAATTGTCCATATAGTCCAACTAGTCATTATATGAGAGATGATTTCACTAGGAACCAAGCTTGTTTTGATAACTCATTTTGTCCTAGTGAAAGTTTTGAGCAACCAACGTTTGGGGATCCACATGTCAAGTATTGTTCTCATGAAAATACCGCTCCTTTTTACTCTTATCCATCTATTAAAGAACACACCATTGAGTATAGGGAAAAATCTAATTTGGAAAGATTATTTGAGGAGTATGTGGAAGCATCGAAGAGAGATCTAGTAGAGAGAAAAAGGAGTTTGCCACTAGAGTTGAGTCAAGTTTCCAAAATATTGGGGTATATGTGAGTCAAATTGTTTCAATCTTTGAGACTATGGGACAAGATAATTCCTTAAACCTGATGACCACTTCTTATGCTGATAATGATTATAGTGAGGAAGTTGAAGGTGTGGAATTACATGAGACTATGGATAATGTAGAAAGTGATTGGGTTTGAAATTGATTTAGCTGATAAGAGTGGATGTCTAGAAGAGGTTTCGGTTGTGAAGCCTAAGGTTTGTGATTTTGATGATCAAT
This sequence comes from Acacia acuminata, assembly GCA_019022655.1. Classification (NCBI taxonomy): domain Eukaryota; kingdom Viridiplantae; phylum Streptophyta; class Magnoliopsida; order Fabales; family Fabaceae; genus Acacia; species Acacia acuminata. The sequence goes on from JAFJYI010000160.1 coordinate 1,466,963, forward strand.
TTGATGTGGATGTCCCCAGAATTGTTGTTCATGACTCTCCTATTGAAGTTTTGACTCTTACTGAGGAGAATCAAGTTGATTTTATTAGATGGTGTAAATTCTTGGGAGTGCCTATGTTTATTTTCAAGGATTTGCATGTTGTGCTTCATTTGAATTTAGTGATTGCTTGTAAATCAAGATTGTTTATCATTGAGGAAGTACATGTTACACCCCTACCGGCCTCGCCCTCTCAGGTGGCGGGTTAGAGGGATCATTTTACTTGTTACCTTTCCCTTAGTTAATTATTCCATTTTACATACATTAGAGCATACGCAGCAGAGCATATTATCGGTTTGGACAAATATAATATACTGGTAAAGGTGCAGAAAATAAACAGAAAGTGGTTTTCGTAGGGTTAAGGGTACAGTAATCCAAAAGTAAGTACTGAACAATAAGTAAATTCATATAGTTATCCAAAATCATAATATACAAAATGAGATAGGGCATCCCCTATCCTTCATCTTTCCGTCTCCCCTATCTTTGCAAAAAGGCCTTTACAGCTAGGCACGCTCCCCTGTATCACCAAAAATTCCTGGAGTCCAAATTTGGCCCCCAGAGTAACCATCAATACTCATGCATTAAATGTGTGACGTGTATGCATGTAACCATATAAGTATGTGAATACAGATGAATGTACCAAATACCACCATATGCAAACAGAAACGCACATAATAACACGTCTTAGCTCCGTTGGGCCGTCTTACCAAGATAGGCCTCGAAAGCCCAAACCTGTCTCCGTTGAGTCGCCCCACAAGCAGACCCCGGCAGACACCGCCTATTTCCATTGAGTCGCCACATAAGTAGATCCCGGAAGGCACCCTTAGCGCTAGGGGCACATCACAATCATGCTCTGCATGTATATTTGGAAAAACAATATAAAAACAATACATATGGCAAGCAACACATACATCAAACACATAAAAGTGCCGGAGTAAAGTGGTTACTATTTGGTGTGTGGACACTGCTTTTAATATTTTTATGCCTGATGATTATTCCAAAAATACCTTTGACCTAAATACACCAAAATATACCATTTTCAGTATTTACAAAAATACCCTTACATTTATTTTGCTAAAACCGAGCTCAACACAGAATTTTCAGAAATCCAGTGATTCTGGCCCAACTTCTATGATTTTTAATAAATTCCAAAAATATTATTTGTGCATGAAACCAGCGCTATTTGAACCCTTAAAAAGTATATTTTCCAGGAAAAATATAGTCAAACTCTGAAAGTACTTTTATTTTGGCGTGTTTCTTATTTTCTCCACCTTGGTCAAATTTCGCCGTGATGCACTCAGAGCCAACTTTGAAAATTTTTATCTCCTAGTAGGAAAATCCAAAAATTACAAAATTATACATCTTGGTGAACCTTAGGAAGTTTCATTTCTTCCTGAAAAATTTCAGCTTCATTTAAGGTCATTTGATATTTTAAAAACCGAGTTGAAGCACCTCTGCCAGTAATTTCCAGAATTGCTAAAAGACTTAGTTTCAAGACTTTTTCGGTGATTTCAAATTCGGAAACTAAAACCATGACTATACCCTACACAAAATCATGTTTCAGAGCCATTGGTGACCTTAAAAATTAAAAAAATCCAACCCAGCACCAAGCACCAGCCTTTTGCACGAAAATGTTTAATCAAGAACTTAAGAAGATGAAGTTGTCGGTGTTACCTAAAATTGTAAGAACAGTGGATGAGCTTGGGATCTTGAGCTTGGAGCTTTAGCTATGGTGGTTGGCTGGATTATCCTTTGGCTTCTGGAAATTTCGTGCTCAAGGTGAAAAGAAAAGGGAAATTACCTTTTTAATAAAGGTAAAATTGATCTGGTGAAAGTAGAATTAGGGCGTAAATTTCGGCTTTTGTGTAATAAATAGGATCTACTTTTTCTTTACTTTTTGCCCAAGAATTTCCAGAGCTTTCCAGGGGCTTCAGGGTTCTGCCATGTGGCAAAATTGCCCCCCAAAATATCTGGATATTTTCTTATTTTGGGGCAAATTACCCGTTTTGGCCTGAAACTTTTAGAAATTGCAATTTTGGCCCAGAACTTTTTAATAATTACCAAATTTTTCCACATCATTCCACCTTCCCAAAAGGACCTTTATACACCATTTGGGGCCCATACTTCTGCGAAAATAAATTTTTTTCCATTTATTCCCATTTTGCCCTTTTTCTCTAAACGTGGGACCTGCAGTTTGACTTTTGCACTGACTTTTCTTTCTTTTTCTCCAAGTAAATATTTTTAATGATTAAAGGAAGTGTGTGATGCCTAAGGGGCCCCACACATTTGGTCTCTGATATTTAATTCCCTTTTTCCTCACTTTATCAGTCCAGTTCCCGATCTACTGGTCCGTGTGGGTCCCGCCGACCAACAAGATGTTTTCCTTTGCACTTTTCTTTATCTTTTTTAGAATTTTCCTTCTTGAATAGACACTCCTAGGGGACGCTCTCCAAAATTCATGGAGTGGCCCCACACTTGACCTACTCAGTCCAAAGGAACCCCTAATTGGTCCCGGCCGGTCCCATTTCTGTCGGTTAATCGCTTGTGGGACCCGCACGACACATTTTGGCCAGAGTATGACTTAAATCACCTGGTTTTCTTTTCCTCCTCATGGTAAACAAAATTCAAAATTATAAGGTCAAAGAATTGACCATTTCGTCCTTACTTTTACTCCTTTAGATTATTTCTCAAGTAATAGTGATAATAATCGAAAATAAAGCTTCTCATTAATTCAACAATAATTACAAGTACAATAATTACAAATGTAGGGGTGTTACAATATCTTAATTACTCTTTATTACTTGTGGAGTTTTAGGCAATATATTTTGCCCTTATCAAGTTTTTGGCGCCATTGTTGGGAACTTGTGTGCCACAATTGTCTTAGTTGGAATTGATTAACTATTAGTAGTTTGAGTTCATAAATATTTTGTTTCTTTTCTTTTTGTTTATTTAGCAAAAAATTAATTAAAAAAAATGGCTTTCAATTGGCAACCAACTGATCTTAATATTAAAAAGGGCATTCTTTTCTTTTTGTGTGTGTACATATAAATCACAAAATTTTATTCCAACAACCACACACAAATCGTATAAAAAACTGCACATACACATATAAAACATCACTTAGTTACTGTAATAAAGAGAAGGGGCGATAGAAATGGTACTAGGGGATTCAAACATGAACATGATTTCTCATCATCCTCTTCAGCTTCGCTACTTTCAACACCATGGTCACATATATTTCGTACGCCACGTCATCAACTCTACAAACACAAACATACCTCCAACTCTTCTTTAATAAGAGAGTCCCAATGGCTGACCAAAACCCAACACCAAACCCAATAGCTATCACAAAATAAAACCACACTTTTTCAGAATCCCTATCATTCTCACCATCTCCATCTCCTGAGCCTTCACTTTCATTAGCATGGTTACACTTATTTGCAAGTGGAAATCCACAAAGATGAGGGTTTCCAGCATAAATCCGTTGGTCATCCAAAGTCAAAAATTGGTTTTCTGTTGGAATTGGTCCTGAAAGATTGTTGTATGACATGTTCAAGTGGCTCGTGTCTTTGTTAAAGAAGACATTGTCTACGGAATTCTTCGAGAAAAATTATTACAAGAGATATCAAAAGATTCAAGCGATTTAATATCTCCTATTCTTTCGAATCTCTCCTTTCAAATGATTGTGCGACACATTTAAGCCAAGTTGAAAGTGAGCTGAGTTATACTTTTAGGAACAACTCCTACCAGATTGTTATCGAAAGGTCCATGTTCACTACCAACTTCAGTATTTTGATGTAATCAAGTACTGTCCCCTTTACAACTTGCTGAACATCCTCGGTGGGCCACTCATCAATGAAGTCTGTTCTATAAAAATCGATATCAAATCTTACTTTGGCTTCATTTGAGCTGTTGGATTTAATCATTCCACTAAGATCACCAATGCAATGAGGTATTGAACCCATTAAGTTGTTAATTGCAAGGTCCAAAATCTGAAGTGATTTGAGTTGACAAAGTTGTGGAGGAATGCTACCATTCAGCTTGTTTTGTCGCAGTCTAAGAATTTGTAACATGGGAAAAATGTCCCCATTCCATGGAGGAATACCTCCAACAAATTGATTCTCACCAACATCCATAATCACCAATTGCTTTAAATTTATTGAATATGGAAGCTCCCATTAAGACTGTTATTGTTCAAATGCAACCACAACAATGAGGAAAGATTACCAAATGTGCTTGGAATACCACCTGATAGTTTGTTGGATGACAAGTTTATTTCCTCCCATTGTGTATTATCCCGCCAGCAATCTGGAATTTCTCCTGACAATCTATTCTTTGACAGATCAAGTCGAAACAAGTTGAAAATCTTACACATTGACTTTGGTATTGAACCATATATGGAGTTATTCCCAAGAAGCAAATACTGCAACCCAGGCATTATTTCATCAATACTTGTAGGCAATGATCCACTGATCTTGTTACCAAAGAGGTTCAATAATTTGAGCTGCTCAAACGACCATCCTCTAAAAATAGATATTGAGCCTCTCAAACTATTGAAAGAAAGATCTAATTGATCTAGTTGCACAAGTTGGCCAAAATTGTCTGGAATGTCACCATGTAAATAATTATTGGCAAGACCAAGGTATTGCAAATTTACAAGCTGACCCAAACTTGGTGGAATGGTGCCTTTGAGACGATTGTTTGAAAGGTCAAGTAACTGCAGGTTCACCAATTGTGAAAGACTGCTCGGAATAAACCCTTCTAATTGATTTCCAGCAAGACGCAAGAAAGTTAGATTCAGGAGCTGTGCAAGGCTTTCGGGAACTGTTCCATTCAAATGACCGCTAGCAAGTTCAAGTCTTGTCAACAGTGACAACTTTCCTAGAGAAGTGGGAATGGGACCATAGAATGTGTTTTCTAATATATGAAGTTCCTTTAGATTTTCAAGTTCCCCCAACCAGCTTGGTAAACAGTCTTCAAATGTAGTATTGCTCAAGTCAAGGTTTTCAAGATCATACTTGACACATCCAGATTCAAAGCTTCCAAAAGCTTTTCCGTGGAAGTTGTTGGTTGAGAAATCTAGCCTTTTTAAACGGCACATGTTCTTTAGAATCAAAGATAGAGAGGATTCTAGAGAAGTGAAATTATTTGAGGAAAGCATCAGTTGGCGAAGGTTGGTTAGCTGGCCTAACCAAGATGGAACAGAACTTGTAAGATTGTTGGAAGAAAGGTCAAGGATTCTTATGGAAGACAAATTCTGGAGAGCAAGTGGAAGCGGACCCTGAAGTCTATTGAAAGCAACATCTAGTTCCTCAAGTTTATCAAATTTACTGAACCACAATGGCAAAGAACTGATGTTATTGAAAGTAAGGGCAAGGACTCTAACAGAAGTCATGTTTTGGAAGACATCAAGACTGCGACTTTCAAGTGAATTGTAAGTAAGATGGAGCACTTGAATCTTTGAAATATAGGTAAAATTAGGAGAGTGATCAATAGGAGGGATCAAGGAGTGAATTTCACACTCAGCTAAAGTCAGATGTGATAAAGAAGGAAGCTTGTAAAATACCTGGAACACATCACGTGCTCTCCCGAGGCCAACACCATGCATGTCAAGGCTTTGCAGTGAGTGAAGCCTAGAAACCCAGTTCATGTCAGTGACTTGGAAGTCATTGACGCTAAGATCAAGATGTTGTAGGTTGGTGAAATTGCCAAGACTATACGGAATCTTGCCGCTAAAATTAGCATTAGAGAGAGATAGATATCTCAGCTGATTCGTAGAAGCAAAGAAGAGAGGAATTGGAGAAGCATGGAATTGGTTTCCACTCAAGTCCAAGTAACTCAAGTGTTCCAATTGCTCAAGAGATTGATCAAGGTGCAAAGCCTCAACAGATTGTTGGCTATAGTCACAAATCGATGAGCTATAACATGGATTCCTCAAATCAAGCTTGAAAACATGGCCAGTAACAGTGTCACAGGCTACAGCATTCCAGTGGCAGCAATCACTATTGGAATGCCAAGAAGAAAGCCTATGAGATGGATCATTGAGGGTTGCTTTGAACTTGAGAAGTGCTTGCCTCTCTTTTTCTAGGCATCCCACGCTTGAATTTCCACTCAAGCATATTCCTATAATTTCAGACAGCAACAAGAGAACAGAAAAACGAACACTGAGAGAAGTATTCTTCATGATTTGCCTATGAATTCACGTTGCTTTTTTTATAACACATATAGCGCAGACCACAAATATATATAATATTTGCAGTGCCATTTCACTTGTGGGTAATTTTGCAAGGTGAAAACTATCTTCTTGTGAAAACTAATAAGTGGAACTATGGCCTGAAGAGTTGACCGAGTCAGAAGGAGACGTTCGTTTTACTCACATTCGTTACGATAAACGAATCACTTTCTTTATGGCAAGTGGATCTTGAATATTAGGTGATGGCGTGGACCGCCTGAGAACCCCTCATCTTCCCATCTCATCGTCTTCTTTTTCTAACCATTAGATCAATATTTGTGAATGGTTCACATTTGATTTTTTTTTTTATAAAATTATTATTAAAATGTTAAATAAAAAGGAAAATATTTGTTTAAATACAAGTTGTTAAATTTTGATATGAATAATTTCATACTATAATAAAGAAATAAAAAATAATATCTTGTATAAATCTAAATCATTCAAATATTAATCTAGTAATTAGAAAAGAAAGAGGAGGGAAGAGGATGGAAAGGGAATAGGAGGTGTTCTAAGTTGGGATTGGACTGAGTCTTCTCACCGGCTGCAGGACGTAGCGATTTTTTATGGATTCAAGACGTGTGTTTTGGTTAGATTTAAAGTGAATAGATAATTATTGGGAAAATCACACATAGATTCCAAGGACCAGAAAAAAAAGTCTCATTGTAGATTACCTTATAACAAAAAGTCTTTAGAGACCTCGGTGATATAAACTCTAAATGTGAAATTACTTTCTTGCCCTTGGTAATTAATATTTGGATATTATATGATATTAAGTTTTATGACTAGGTTCAAGTACTTGTTAATAGTCACTCTAAGACTTGTCAATATATGCAAACCAACTTGTCAATGCGAGTTATTTTAGTTAACATAGATGGGCTTGTCAATGATCACTCTATGATTTGTCAATATAGTCATGTCCACTTGTCAATGAGAGCTGTTTTAAATTGTACTAGAAAAATGACAATAGTTAACATAGATGGGCTTGTCAATGACCACTTTTTGACATGTCATTATAGGCATATAAACTTGTTAAAATAGGCACATACACATGCCAATGTATAAGTTGCCACTATAAACACATAAACTTACCAAAATAGGCACATAAACTTGTCAAAATAGGCACATACCGCCAATATATAACTTGTTAAAATAGGCACATACACTCGCCAATGTATAACTTGTCATTATAGGCACATAAACTTGTCAAAACAGGAGCATAAACTTGTCAAAACAGGCATATATATTTGCCAATATACAACTTGTCAAAATAGACACATAAACTCGCCAATGTATAACTTATCATTACAGACACATAAACTTGTCATAATAATCACATAAACTTATTAAAATATATTTTGACAAGTTTATTTTGACAAGTTATACATTAGCAAATATATGTGCCTATATATAGGTACATAAACTTATCAAAATAGACACGTACACTCGCCAATGTATAACTTGTCATTATAAGAACATAAAGTTGTCAAAATAGGGACATATATTTGCCAATGTATAACTTGTCAAAATACACACATTGACATGTTGTTAAAACCCTCTTCTCCAACCATGGTTCACACAAGGACGAATAGGTCAATGAGTGTATTTTGATAGGTTATAAATTGACAAGCGTATATACCTATTTTGACAAGTTTATGTTCCTATAATGACAAGTTATACATTGGCGAGTGTATGTGTCTATTTGACAAGTTTATGTACTGTTTTGACTAGTTTATGTGCATATTTTGACAAATTATATATTGGCAAGTGCATATACATATTTTGACAAGTTTATGTGTTTATTTTGGCAAGTTTATGTGTCTATAATGACAATTTATAATTAGCAAGTGTATGTGTCTGTTTTGACAAATTTATGTGCCTATAATGACAAATTAAAGAGTGGTCATTGACAAGGCCCATCTAGTTAACTATTGTCATTTTCTAGTACAATTTAAAATAGCTCCTACTTATATGACAAGTGGATATGACTATATTGATAAGTCATAAAGTGACTATTAACAAGCTCATCTATATTAACTAAAACAGTTCTGGTTGGCAAGTGAATATGCCTATATTAACAAGTCCTAAGGTGACAATTGATAGGTATTTGAACCTAGTCATATAACTTAAAATCATATAATATCAAAATATCAATTACTAAGGGCAAGAAGGTGATTTCACATTTGGAATTTATATCATTAAGGTCTCTAAGGACTTTTTTGATAGGGAAATCTATAATGGGACTTTTTTGTTATTTTTTCTGGTCCTGGAACCTAAGTGTGATTTTCCCATGATTATTAGAATGACGTAAGCACCATCTTTCATAGTAGTCAAATAATAAAATATTGTACAAGAATGGCAATTGACTTAAATATGCGTATTAAGTTCCATTTTTGAATTAGTAATTTTATATATCATGTTGAAAGATTATTCGTAACAAGGTAATAATAAAGTTTAAATCATTTATGTTTTGATTAACACCAATGGTTACTAGCATTATTTTTTAAATTTATCACTTCAGTTTCTAAACTTTGGAACATATATCTATCTTTTACCTACGGTTCATCATATTTCATTCAAACGAATATAAGTTTTTCTTAACGCCTAAAATAAATAATTAACGAAGTTTTGTATTTCTTATTTTTGAAGTCATTAGATCGTCTAAAGACATTTAGCAAAACGTTAAATTTGAAAAAAGCTGTGTGTGTGCGTATATATATATTTTGACTTGTTGAAAAAGCTGTATTGAGACTTCTGGTTCTGTCAAATTAAATAAACGTATAGAATAGGTATGTGCCACATGCATGTCATTTGAGCTAGGAGATGACAGTTTCAAATTTTTTTTTTTACATTCCTACAAATTTTTTTCTCGCGTTCATATATACTCTCTCATCCCAACCTTTTTCTAAAACAAACGAACAAAGAAAAAGAAAAGAAAATAAAGAGAAAATAATAAACTAAGTTGCTGAATAGTAAAAGTATATGAAAAATCAGATGTTATATATGATGGTCAGTTATGAGTCCCACGTACTTTTATGGAAAGTTATGATGGTTCAGTACTGACTATAATTTGTAATTGTAGAAGTAGGCGTAGTTTTCTGAAGAACTTGTTTAGTTTATTTTGCCAAAATTTTCGCAACAGTCATACGTTTAAATCTCAGAAAAAAAAAACATGGGAATCTGTTGCAAAAAGTAAAATTTCATGAAGAAGTGTCAGGTTTTTCTTTGAATTTGTCAAATAATAAACGTGTACAAGAGGCAATGTAGGTAATTTGAGAAAGCGAGTGAGATTAGCTTTTGTTGTTCTAGCTAGCTATCTTTTTCTGACATTGATTTCTAAACAAATATTTCTCGTGTTTATACAGAGTTTTCAACAAAGTAAGGGCCACAGCAAAGAATCTCTATGGTGCAAAGGATGAGAACGAAGACTACTCTTCTAGTCAGTCTCATTTGTGGCCTCTCTATGACTCTGTCCGTCCCAACTCCCATGACATTTAATTTCAACAAACTAACGATCAAAGAGCCCCACAAAAATCCACCTATTTGCGGATCTGTTCAAGTGATCCATCTAACAAAAAGACTTCCGTAAAATCGCTATCCCTCCCATGACATTTCAACAAACTAACGATGAAAGAGCCCCACAAAAATGCACCTATTTGCGGATCTGTTCAAGTGATCCAACTAACAAAAAGACTTCCGTACAATAATTATACCACATTAATTGATGTAGGGATCTTTAATTAATGTCTGCACCCAAGTAACCAAGATATTGTCAAAAAAGCCCCAAAGAAAATCACATGTCAGAAAAAGCCCAATGGCCTTTTTGGGTATTATTTATTATGTTGTTGTATTAAGATAGTTGTTAATGTGTATTGATATAGTTGTTAACATGTACTGATTTAGTTGTTAATATTATACTGATATAGTTGTTAACGTTTTCTAAAATAATACCTAAAAAGGCCCTAGGGCCTTTTCTGATATGTGACTTTTTTTGGGCCTATTTTTTTTGACAATATCTTAGTTACTTGGGCCTTGAGGGGGATTTTCCCGGGAAAATTTGTTTTGTTGGTTCTATCTTTGACGGGACTTGTTCTTTTACAAAATAACAATCCATTTCAACATGCTTCATTCGTTTATGAAAGACTAGATCCTTAGTGATGTGTAGAGCTGCCTAATTGTTACAATGCGAGTAGTTGTACTACTTTGTTCGCTCCCAACTCCTTAACCAACCACCTTAGCAATATTAGCTTACTTCTTTGTATTTACCATCGCCCTATACTCGATTACGGTGACAACGGTGAAACCACACTTTGTTTCTTGGTTCTCTAGGATATAGAAGATCCTCCTAATTTAACGATATATCATGTACCCAATCATCTATCTAGTGGACATCTTCCCCAATTTGCATCGAGTAGCCTTCAAGTTATAAATTTCCATCACTTCTTAATAATATACCTTGTCCAGAGGTGGACTTTAGGCATCTCAGGATTCTTTCTACGACATTCATATAGAGCTGCTTCTGTTATGAAGAATACTAACTTAAGACATTCACTAGGTAAACTATATCAAGTCATGTCACTGTTAGATATATTAGTTTCCTGATGAGCTTGCAATAACATTTCCCATCTACCAGCTTGTTCTCCTGAGTGTCCTGTTCACTCTTAGCATCCTGATTATCTTCATTTTTCGGTCCATTTTCTTTCCTTATCACTAGCTTACAATTTTGTTCCATCAGAGTGTCACTCAGCCTACACCCCCCATTCCAACTTCTCTCAATAAATTAAGGGTGCATTTTTGCTGGTTCATCGCTATCCCTTTTGCACTTCTATCCACTTCAATCCCAAGGAAGTACTTGAGAGGTTCGAGGTCTTTGATGGTGAACTTGTGGTCAAGGTAACATTTGACTTCATTGATCTTCTCAATATGAGTGCATGCAAGAATTACATCAAACATATCAATCAATGTTGTAATAAACATCGAACCTCTCTTAAAGATGAATAATGTATGATGCGCCCTGGATTGAATGAACCTAATGTCCTTTAAAGCCACAGTGAACTTCTCATACCAGTTCCTGAAGGTCTGCTTCAACTCATAAAGAGATTTTATCAATCTACACACTCTATTGTAATTCTTCTGTGCAAAACCTTCTGGTATTCACTTGTAAATTATTTGGATTGAAATTAGATCCTGGCATTCCTCTTATTGTTGTCTTATATATGATTTATTAGTTGTTATTAGATATAGTGGTTGTAATTTATTATATTATTAAATTACGTTTAGAGACTTTATTTTTTAGTATTGTGATTTTTTAGTTTAATAGGTTATGCTCTATATATCCCATTTTCACGACACTTGGTACCAAAGGTAGGGTTTTGTTTGAGTATGCTTTGTAGTTGCAACATAGTCTAAACTTTAACATCAGAAAAGAATCACTTTGGGTTTTTGCATGGGCACCTATTAAATAGTATCTAGAGCAGAAATGAGGGACAAAAAGAATAAAGAATCTGCATCAAATGTCAACAATTCGTCGTTTGTATCTTCACTTTTAACAAGAATGTGTCTGATACGAAGTTTGTAATTGAAATTTTTGACAGATTGTGAGATTTTGAGATGTGGCAAAGCAAGGTTCTTGATGTCCTTTTGTAACAAGGACTAGACTTTACTATTAAAGAAAGGAAACCAGACAACGTGGGGGAGGAAGATTGGAGGATCGTCAATCGTGTTGCTTATGGTGCCATTCATTCATACCTTTCAAGAGAACAGAAGTATGCACTGCACAAAGGAAACTTTTGTATGTAGACTATGGAAGGCACTGAAGGATATATTCTTGAAGATAAGCAGTCAAAATAAACTCCACATGAAGAGAAGACTGGTTTGCTTCACTTATATTCCTGGTACCACAATAAATGGTCATGTTATTAGCTTCAATAAGTTGGTAACAAATTTGTAGAATATAGACATGACCTTTGAAGATGAAGATTTGGCCTTGATGTTGTTGGGATCACTTCCGATGAGTACGATCACCGGAGATTACTCTACTTCACGTCAAAGAGGAATGATCTCTTGGAGAAGTTTGTTCGCCTTATACATCTATGAATAAAGAAAAAAGAAAAACAAAGAGGTGAGAAGCAGAAGTACTAGTCATAACACGATGTACTGAAACCCAGACGAGATCAAGGAAAGGGCAATCCAAAGCGAGGTCCATACCCAGCAAAGAGGAATGTGCTTTTTGTCAAGAAAAAGGCCACTGAAAGAAGGATTGTCCAAAGTTGAAAAAGAAAGCCAAACCTAACAATGAGATGGTTGTTATGGACTCAAATATAGCTGATTGTGATGGTGAAAAATCATATTTCTCACTATCTACAGCGATGTCGTCAAAACTTCGAACGTATGCTCGTTGGACTCAGCCTGTAGCCATCATATTTATTGTAACCAAGACTGGTTCATTGATTTTCAAGAAGAAGGATGTGTAGTTGTCCACACAACAAATAACACTTATCTTACCGCATATGGCATTGATTCAATTCGATTAAGGAACTGTGATGGATTGATTATAACATTAAAAGATGTTCGTTATGTATCGGTTTTGAAGAAAAATCTCATATATATGGGAATTCTAGATTCAAAGGGGTTCAAAATCACTAGAGAAAGTGGAGTAAAGAAGACATTTTCTGGTGCACTAGTAGTAATGAAGGGTATTCAAAAGAACAATAGCATGTACCACTTTCAAAGTAGTACGACTATTGGGATAGCAGCAATGACATCCATTGATGAGAAAGAGGTAGAAGTGACTAGGTTCTGGCACATGTGCTTAGGACATGCTGGAGAAAAATCCTTGATAACTCTATCCAATCAAGGATTGTTAAATGGATTGAAAAATTGTAGTTTGGAGTTTTGTGAGCACTACGTAAAGGGGAAACAAACAAGGGTTAAGTTTGGTACAACTATCATAATAAAAAGGGTATTTTGGATTATGTTCACTCTAATGTTTGGGGTCCTTCCAAAACACCTTCATTGGAAGGAAAATATTATTGTGTAACCTTTTTGATGATTTCTCTCGAAGAGTTTGGGTGTATATGATGAAGGCGAAGATGAAGTGTTGAGAATTTTTCTCAAATGGAAGGCGATGATGATAGAAACACAAAAAGGCAAGAAAATCAAATGTCTTCTTACAGATAATGAAGGAGAATACATGAATGATCCTTTTCAAAAGATTTGTAAGGATAATAGCATCGTCAGAAACTTCACCATCAAATACACCACAACAGATTGGAGTGGCGGAATGCATGAACCGAACTTTGCTAGAGAAGGTTTGTTTTATGTTGTCCAATGCTAGCTTGGGTAAAGAATTTTGGGCTGAGGCAATAACATATGTGTGTCACCTTATTAATTGTTCCATTTGCTACTATTGGTGGTAAGACACCGTTGGAACAATAGTATCGAAAAACCCGCTTTACGTATGCATTATGATTCTTTGCATGTGTTTGGCTTAATTGCATACTATCATGTAAAAAAGTCAAAATTGGATTGAGAGTAAAGAAAGTTATTTCTTTGGGATTATATGTAGAGTCAAAGGATATTGTTTATGGTTTTCAGAGACAAAGAAGATTATATCCAGTAGGGATGTTACTTTTGATGAATTTGTCACGGTAAAAAAGGCAGCAGCTGAAGATACGAGACAAACTAATGGTGTAACAAAGCATGTGGAGTTTAAAGGAAAGATGATTTGCCCCGTAAGAGAAACAAATGAGGAAACAAAAAATGAATTTCTTGTGGAAGAAGAAGAGCAAGTTGAGAGGGAGGTTTTAACTCATGAACCTCAACGTCAACATGAATCAATAGCAACCAACAAGCCAAATTGAACAATAAGAAAACCTACTTGTTTCATGGATGTGATGGCTTGTGCAACCTTAGTTGTAGCTAATTAAGGATATTCCTTCAACTTATAAATAGGTTTTCCAAAGCTCAGAATAGGATAAGTGGATGGATGCCATGAATGAAGAAATGCAGTCTCTTCATCATAATGGTACGTGGAAATTGGCCAAACTCTCGAAGGGTAAGAAAGCAATTGGTTGCAAATGAGTGTATACAAAGAAAAAAGGATTTCCTAACCAATGTGATGTACGTCACAAATCAAGATTGGCAGCTAAAGACTATGCTCAAAAGGAGGGATCATTAATTAAAATGAGGTATTTTCTCCAATTATGAAACACTCCTCCATTAGAATTTTGTTGGCTTTGGTAGTATAGCTAGATTTGGAACTAGTTCAAATGAATGTTAAAATTGTATTTTTTAAATGGAGACTTGGAAAAAGAAATCTACATGACTCAATCAAAAGGATTCAAAATTGTTGAAAAGGAGAATATGGTGTGCAAACTTGAAAATCATTATATAGATTGAAACAGTCTTCGACACAACGGTATAAATGATTAGACCAAGTTTATGATGCAGCATAAGTACAGAAGAAGCAAATATGATCATTGTGTCTATTTGCGGAAGCTTGAAGATGGATTCTTTATATATCTCTTTTTATATGTTGATAGCTTCAAATAATCAACCAGAAATTGAGAAGCTAAAGGTTCAACTAAAAAAGATGTTTGAGATGAAGGATTTAGGTGAGGTAAAGAAAATTCTTGGCAAAGACATAACAAGAGATAGACAACCAAATAAACTCTTCAAAAGAAGTATTTGAAGAGGGTGCTAGATCAATTTGGTATGAATGACAAAATGAAGTCGGCTAATCTGCCATTTGCCCCTCATTTTAAGCTTAGTGTTGATATGTCACCAAAGGATGAAGATGAATAACAATATATGTTAAGCGTACCATACAAAAATGTTCTTGGTAGCTTGATGTATGCAATGGTTTGTACAAGACCTGATAGTTGGAGTTGTGAGTAGGTATATGCATGATCCAGGAAAGGACCATTGGCAAGTTGTGAAATGGATTCTATGGTATATTCGTAATACTGTAGAAGTTGGATGGTCTTCGAGCAGGAATATGAACAATGTTTAGTTGGGTATTGTGACTCAAATTTTGCAAGTGATTTGGACAAAAAAAGATCAATTATTGATTATGTGTTTACTTTGCAAACAGACCAATTACTTTACACTCAACTGTCGCTTTGTCTACCATGGAGGTAGAGTACATGGCAATTACAAAGACTGTGAAAGAGGCATTTTGGCTTCAACGTTGATTGGAGAGCTTGGTATTAGTCAAGAAAGTATCAAAGTATTTTGTGATAGCTAAAGTGTTATTCAATTAGCAAAGAACCAAGTTTATCATGCAAGGATGAAACATATTGATGTTCGATATCACTTTATATGAGAAATCTTAGAAGAAGGTGGATTCATGATCCAGAAGATATAAACAAGTGAAAATCTTGGTGATATGCTAGTAAAAGTGGTGCCTTCTGTCAAATTTCAACATTATTTGGATCTAATTAATATTGTTAAACATTGAATATTGAATAGAAGGTACAACCATAATTTGTAATTAGAAGAAATTGAGTATGTGAGAACCTTGCAAAGGTAGAGATTTGTTGATTGTGGCAAGACCCACAAAGTCCCACATCGGGTATTTTGAGAGGGAAGGGGGGAGCTTATGCTATAAAAGGATGCCCCCTCTTACCTTTCCTCTCATTCCACAATTGCCTTTTTTCTTCTAAAAGGCATTTTTGTATTTTCTCATTTCTTGTAGTATTTCATTTGTAAATTATTTAGAGTGAAATTAGATTGGTATTCCTCTTATTGTTGTATTATTTATTATTTATTAGTTATTATTAGATATAGTAGTTTGTGATTTATTATAATATTAAATAACTTTCAGAAATTTTGTTTTCTAGTATCGTGATTTCTTAGTATAATCAGTTATACTCTATATATTGCATTCCACAATATCTATGACTCTATCGGTCCCATAACATTTCAACAAACCCACAAAATATGGGAGTGGCTTTACATCATCTCTGCGAGTTACGGTCCATTTGCCATCCCTCGCGCGATGCGGCGTCGTTTTTGGCTTAAATGGATGAGCGATCGCTTTATAAAAAAAAAAAAAAAAAATTTCAAGGTACTAGGGTAGTAAAAAGATAATTCATGATCTTGAATAATACTGAGAAAAATTCATCATGATCTTGAAAATTTATTTTGAGATCTTGAAAAAGTATTTCAAGTCTACCGCCTAGTACTAAAATGATATTGATTTGACTTGAAAAAATAATTCATGATCTTAAAAAATTATTTTATGATCTGAAAAAAACCATAAAGTATATTTTTAATAGCGGTAAGTACCTGAAATATTTTTCAAGATCATAAATTTTTTTTTAAGATCATGAATTATTTTTTTCAGTCGATATCCTTTTAGTACCAACCGATTACCTTGAAATATTTTTTTAAGATCTCAAAATAATTTTTCAAGATCATGATGAATTTTTTTACGTATTATTCAAGTATCCTGAATTATCTTTTTACTATCCGGTAGTACCTTGATTTTTTTAAAAAAAATATATAAAGGGATCAGCTCATCCATTTATGCCAAAAACGACGCCGCATCGCGCAGAGGAGGGCAGCGGACCGTAACTCGCAGAGGATGTAAGCCAGCTCCCAAAATATGTGCCTATTTGCGGACGTGTTCAAGTAATCCAACAAACACAAAGACTTCCATACAATGATTATACCACATTAATTGGTGTAGGGATCTTTAATATAATTCTGCAATGCCAATTCACTTGTGGTGGGTAGATTTTTGGAGTTGAAACTATCTTACTGTCAAAAATAATATCTGAAAGCTATGGTATGAAGAGCGGACTGATGTTTTATTTCATTCAATGCAAAAAACCTTTCCTTTAAAAGCCATCACTTTCTTTATGGCAAGTGGATCTTGAATATATATTAGACGAATTCATGCAATTGGATGGAGTCTTCTCTCGGGTTGTAGTGAATTACGTAGAGTTTACATTTATCGATAAATATTTATTTATAACATATAATTAAATAATTAAAATTTTAAAAATGATACAATTTGATTTAATTTAAATTTAAATAATCAACATTCATAATTTATCTTATTCAATAATAAAATGTATATGAAGTTTATATATAAAGTCAATAAGTATGATCAAATAAAAAAAATTAGCATAAATTTAGAACGTATTGGTTTCACACGCTTCACATCATATTTGATTCGAACAAATAATAAGTATTTCTAAAACATCTAAAATGGAGAAGAAACAAAGTTTTGATTTTTTTCTTTTTCTTTTTTGAAGTCATTTAAAGATATTTCGCAAAACGCCAATTGAAAATACTTGTAATTTAATTGAAAATTAAACTTGAAAAAGCTGTACTGAGTCTTTTAGTTCTGTCAAATAAACGTATAGAATAAGTACCACCACACGCAAAATATTTCTTGCGTTTATACTCCCTCATCCCAACCTTTTCTAAAACAAACAAACAAACGGCGGAATTTTTTTTTTTTTTAAAAAAGAAAGAAAGAAAGAAAAAACTATGTTGCTGAATAATAAATGAATATGTGAAAAATCACAAAAACACCATTTAATTTATAATGAGATAAAAATTAAAAATTTCATAAGTCGTACATACTTTTATGGACAGTAATGATCATGATGGACAGTAGCGGAGCTTCTCAAGGGCTAGGCGGCCATACCCCCTGGAAAAAAATTTGTCCTAAATATTTAATATAAAATAGATTTTTTGGCCCAAAAATTTATACATTTAGCACCCCAAATATTTTTTTTTTCTAATTATTTAATGAATATACATTTGGCCCCTCCAAATATTTATCCCAAGATCCGCCACTGATAGTGGACCGAATAGTTTGTAATTCTAGAATTAATCGTTAATGTGCTGCAAAATGTAAAGTTTGATGAAGAAAAAAGTGAGGTTTATCTTTGAAATTCAAGCGAGCTTTTCTGACACTCAATTCATTTCGTGAAGAAAATATTTCTTGCGTTTATACTGATCGAGTTCTCAAAATTAGCAAGCGAAGCGAAAGTAAAGAATCTCGTTGGTCCAAAAATTAAAAACCAAGACTCTTCTCATTCTCATTTGCCCTCTCTGTTACATGACATTTCAATTAACTCATTAGAGAGACCCACACAAAAATACGGCCTCAATGTAAATCATTTATAAGAAAAAAGTTTGACTTAAAATATAGGTTATTTGTAAGGTAATTAATGACATTTTTTGAACTTTATCTCTATTTAATTTCTATTGGAAAGAAAGCAAGGGGGAGAGATGTATGAAAATCATTTATCAAATAGAAAAAGATAAAAAATTTAATAAGAACAAATGTAAATTTTTTTAATTAATGTATTTTTCGACTGCAAGAATAGAATAAAAGTGATTTGCATCTAGATTCAGACTAGTAATTGTTTGACGTGTCCTGATGATCCGACAGACGCAGAGACTTCCAGACCATAATTTTCACATTGATGTAAGCATATTTTATTAATGTCACTGCCATATATATATATATATATATCTCCTGTGGTTTCATCACAGTTAGTGAAGCGTTGTAGAAGATGGTTATGTGTTTGTGGAATTGGGAATCTCGGCCTCAAACATCCAAATAGGTACTCTCTTCCCCGATTTTTATTATCAGACATAATTAGTTTCTTTTATAAAGATCAAGAAAACTAAATAAATCAATCAATTATAGCATAT
Source organism: Acacia acuminata (assembly GCA_019022655.1). Lineage (NCBI taxonomy): Eukaryota > Viridiplantae > Streptophyta > Magnoliopsida > Fabales > Fabaceae > Acacia > Acacia acuminata. The sequence continues at coordinate 1,485,909 of JAFJYI010000160.1, forward strand.
ATTTTGGATTATTAGATTATATATCATTGTATAAGTTAGGCAAATTAGTTTGGAGAAACACAATAAATATAAATACTGTAAAGTACTCCCTCCGGTCCTTAATATAAAACATATTTGGGGAGTTGATCTTGGTTATAAATATAAGACATATTTTTTCATATTTGATAGCCTTTTTCTAATTTACCCTATTGGTACTCCTTCAACAATAATCAATGAGGAGCGGAATTAGGAAAGATGATTAGGGTATTATATAAAATATGTGTCATGTTAACTAACTAAACTAACTTCTTTAATCTAATCAAACCAGGTAAATATGTATCATATTAAGAACCAGATGGTGTATAAAAAAAATGACCACAAGAGTAATTTATTTAACTTTCTTAGTGTCTTTTAAAAAAATATATTAATTAAGTCTTATATTAATGACATAATGTATTAATATATTGCATTGCGTCAAATATTGAATTCTAGATCCTAATCAAAGATTATTTAGGGAGTTTATGAAAGCTATAAAACTAAAAATAAGTGTTGTATATATACCCCATGATTTCTTTTTTGGGATTCATGCAATACAAATTTACTACTCGGGTCCTTTTTATAAGTACATTTTTTTAAAAAAATTGGTACCCAAAGTCTACTTAGAAAGTAATTAATGACAATAATATAATTTTGCCTCTATTAACATAGAGAGATTGAAGAAAGAGGTGAAGCACAAAATGTATAAAATATATTTTTATACACATTTATAGATGAGTTTAAAACTGGAAAATTTTATCAATTTATAATATATTTAATGAGTTAACTAATTTTTTTAGTATGTAAGAATTATGTAAATTGGACTTACAAAAGGGACTATAGTTTTGTTCCTCTAAACCCATTTTTAAGGCAGGGAGATAAGAAATATTTTTGTCTTGCGTGCCCTTCATTTATTATAATATTTTGATTTTTTTGCATGGGATTCATATTAAATAAGGGTAAAATTTGAAAGTTGTTACCAACAACCTATTGGTTGAGATGATGGTAAGTTTTCTCAACCCATAAGGAGGATAACACAAGTTCGAATCCTAATAAGCGCACTTGTTAAGAGAGGCGAAAACTCTTTATGCTCTAAGCCGTGAAAATAGATCAGAAACCCTTAGTCCAATAAAAAAATGTTGAAAAGTTGTCAAATTTTAAGATAGAACTAATGAAGATTAAGATTTATATTCATATACGTGAAATAAGTTGGAAGTGTTATAAAAGGGATCGAGAGTAAATTATATGTGGGACGATGTGGATCACGGGTACACTGGTAAAGTCTTAAAAATATTAGTCTAAAAGTAGAAATGAAAATATTTAGTAATGAAATTTATTTGAATTGATCAATTTAGTGATAGCAAATAGTAATTTTTTATCGTCTAGCCAAAGATGGCCCTAGACCTTTATGCGAACAGAAGTTTGCTGTTGCATGCAATCACAAGCGACTCTTGTATCCATGGGCGGATGCAGGTAGAGGAGAAGGGGGGCACGTGCCCCCCCTTGGTTTCCTCTTTTTTTTTTTTTTTTTTTTTTTTTTTTTTAAATTTTTTTTAAATTTTTTTTTATTTTATAATTATATAAAAAAATTTAAAAAAAATAAATAAATAAATTTTTCCCTTCTATTCCTTCCTTAACAAGTCTGCGTTCTGCTCCTTGCTCCTTCAATTTTTTCCTTCTATTCAATTTGGTTGAATGATTGCTTAGTATCTTATATTAAAAAAGATGTATTTGATAGCATTGATAATAAGGCAATTATGATATAATTCCAAAAATAAAGCTTAGAATGATGATATTGTAATATACTTTTGTTATTAAAATATATAGTGTCAACCTTGTTATTTCTAACAACACTTAGTCTTACTTTTCCTTTATATTCTTTTATTTTTAATGCATTTAAAGCTTTACTTTTTAAAAAAAAAATTTGGGCGCGCCCCGAACCCCGCATCCCCACCGGATGGTGCCCCCCTTCCATAAATTTGGATCCGCCCTCGCTTGTATCACGTAGTTTCTTTCTCCTATTTTTTTCACAACAACGTTTTAGCTTTAGCTTCAGAGTTCTGAAACCTGATTTATCAGCAACTTCTTATTTCGCATTTCATTGATTATATTATATGGCAAGAACATAAAAGAATAATTAGATTGACAACTGAATAGCGTTATAAGATTTTTTTTTTTTTTTTTTTTTTAAACATTTATGAACACCCAAGGAGAAGCTAGCTGCAGTTATTCAATTGCAACACATATTGTAAAACATTACTTATAGAGAGAAAACAGAAAAACGCAAGAACTGATAGAGATAACTATATACTTAAAATAGAAAGGACATTCTTTTTGTGTGTTGATGAGCTGCTTTTCTCGCTAAAGCAATCAATTAAACTAGGATCAACTAATAATGTAATATAGTGGCAACCTAGGTCATTCTCCCAAAGAACAATCTGTGGGTTTTTCTTTAGGTTGAATTTAAGTGATGAAAAATGCAATGAAATGGGCCTAAACTAGAATGCAAGACACTACTACCTAGATGCAAACAACTAACTAAATGTAAGATGGAAATTGACTCTAAGACCTATATGAAAATGAAACTAATCTATATGAATTCGAATGTAATTTTTGGGGGTTTTTGCTATGAGAGAATAATTAAAATCCTAAGAAGAAGATTGATTAAAATCAAATCAAATAACAAATATTTAGTTCAGTTATGATGATGAAGGGGACAACTTAGGATTCACATGGAGTTAACTTTCTTTCGCCCAAATTGCTTAATTAGATGAAAGGGAGATTAATGAAATATTGGAATTAATGAGTTTAATTAACTATTTGAAACATGAGAAACCTTCAAGTTCAATAACACTTAATCCACTAGAAAACTCATAATGGAATAAGCCAAGTTAATTAAACTTATTAAAACCCAATGACATTTAATTTCAAAATAATTTTAGAAATCTTGTTTACAATTATTCAATTGAACAACTCGACAATTTATCAACCCAATCAAACAATTAAGATGATAAACGAAATTATCAATTAAATTAATAACGAAAACTCAATTAATAATTCAATTGACAATCCAAAGGTTGCAAATAAAACTCTAGCAATTGTCTCAAACATAAAAACTTCAAATTATCAATCCAATCCAAAAGAAATATGTTTACAATCTAAAACTAGATTATTCTCAATTAACACAACTTGAAACTCTTTAAAACTAAAGAACCTTAAGTTTGAATTAAGAAGATAAAAAGAAGAACACTCCCTTATGATCTTCAAGTTAAGTTCCTAAGCCTTAGCTTCCTCTATGCTCCTCCCAAGTTGTCTCCTAAAATAGCTTAAGCTTCCATGAAATTCTCCTTCTCAAACTGCTTCACACAAGACATGGCCATTTGAATTGAAGAATTAATGAATATTGGCTTGGGCACACAAAGTGATAGTCGTGCGTGAGTGGATGGGAGGAAAGAGTAATGGATGGTGGGTCTGCGTGGATGAATGAATCAAAGAATCAAAAACTCCTCTGCGTGTTGCGTGTTGCGGCGTCCAGCGTGAACCCCCTCTCAATGAGAGTGTCTCTCTATAGGCAGCAGCTAGGTCAATTAATGAGAGGAAGAGAGGGCTTTTTGGTATCAACTCGAGTCCTTTAAAATTTAGGAAGGTCAATACAATTTCACCGTTAGATTTCCTTTCAACATCCAAGGTTAATTCTGCATCGTAGAATCTTCTAATATGTTTTTCCTTGTCCTGCAAGAATTAAATAAAATCTTGATCTATCATATATTTAGAAATATTATTCAATCACAAGATATCAATCAGAATATTAATAATTTAAGTCTAATAATCTCATAACTAATTCTGATTTATATTATTTCCTAAAATAGGCTAACAATCTAAATATTATCTAATAATTCCAAATTAGCCTAAAATAGTCCCCAAAATAAATGAATAAAGTGTGATAAAATATATGAAAATTGGGATTTATCATGTGTCTACATATAAATCACAAAATTTTATTCCAACAACCACACACAAATCGTATTAAAAAAAAAACTACACACATAAAACATCACTTAGTTACTGTAATAAAGAGAAGGGGCGATAGAAATGGTACGAGGGGATTCAAACATGAACATGATTTCTCATCATCCTCTTTAGCTTCGCTACTTTAATTTCAACATCATGGTCACATATATTTCGGCTGCCACGTCATCTACTTGGCAAAACACAGCATACCTCCAACTCTTCTTTAATAAAAGAGTCCCAATGGCTGACCAAAAGCCAAAACCAAGCCCAATAGCTATCACAATAAAACCACACTTTTTCAGATTCCCTATCATCATCACCATCTCCAGAGCCTTCACTTTCATGAGCATGGTTACAATTATTTGCAAGTGGAAATCCACAAAGATGAAGGTTTCCATCATAAATCCGTTGGTCGTCCAAAGTCAAAAATGGTTTTTGTTGGAATTGGTCCGAAAGACTATTGTATGACATGTTTAAGTGGGTCAATGGTGTTAAAGAAGACATTGTCTCTGGAACTCTTCCAAAAAAATTATTACAAGAGACATCAAAAGGTTCAAGCGATTAAATATCTCATATTCTTTCTGGAATCTCTTCATTCAAATGATTGTGTGATAGATTTAAGCCAAGCAGTCAAGTGAGCTCAGTTATACCTTTAGGAACAACTCTACCAGATTGTTATCGAAAGATCCATGTTCACCACAAACTTCAGTATTTTGATGTAATCAAGTAATGTCCCCTTTACAACTTGCTTAAAATCCTCGGTGGGCCACTCATCAATGAATCTGTTATGTAAAAATTGATATCAAATCTTACTTTGGCTTCATTTGTCTTTGTTGTATTTAATCATCCCTCTAAGATTACCAATGCAATAAGGAATTGAACTCGTCAAGTTGTTACTTGCAAGGTCCAAAATTTGAAGTGATGTGACTTGGCAAAGTTGCGAAGGAATGTTACCATTCAACTTGTTTTGTCGAAGTCTAAGAATTTGTAATGTGACAAGATTTTGGAAGAAAGAATTGAATACATATTATTGATTGAAGCAATGTGCTTATATATACAACCGGAAGGGAAAACTAATAGTTACATCATAACAAACTAGTTACATGCGGTTACATAATAATAAAGCTAAATACATAACAAACTAACGAGACTAACAATTATGTGACTCTTAACACACCCCGCAAGCTGGAGCATGAATATCTTTGAGGCCCAGCTTGGATGTGAGTTCATGAAACCTTGCTGGATGTAAAGGTTTAGTGAAGATATCTGCTATTTGATCAGAGGACCGAACTGGGAGAATATGAATGAGCTTAGCTTGAAGCTTCTCTTGAACCAAATGACAATCCAACTCAATGTGTTTGGTCCTTTCATGAAAAGTGGGGTTTGCAGCAATTTGTATAGCAGATTGGTTATCACAATAAAGAAGGGCAGGATCAATATGTGAAATATTAAAATCATTCAAAAGATAAACAAGCCATTGCAATTCACAAGTTGTAGAGGCCAAAGCTCTATATTCAGCCTCCGAAGAAGATTTAGAGACTGTGGCTTGTTTCTTAGCGTTCCTTGAGATTAAAGAAGAACCAAGAAAAATAGCAAACCCAGTGACAGATCTGCGTGTATCAACACAGCCAGCCCAGTCTGAATCACTAAAGCTACTTAGCTTCAAATCAGAGTCAGCGGAAAAATAAAGTCCAGCACCAGGGGAAGATTTCAGATAATGTAAAACACGATGAGTAGCTGCTAAATAGGTATCACAGGGATTAGACATAAATTGGCTGAGCTGCTGGGTGACAAAGCTCAGATCAGGTCTAGTAGTTGTAAAGTACTGTAATCTGCCAACAAGCTTACGGTAAGAGAGAGGATGAGATAGAGGGTTACCATGATCTTTAGAGAGCTTTAACCGGGGATCCATGGGACATGTGGCTGGTTTAAAAGCTAAATATCCAGTGTCATCAAGCAATTCCAGAGCAAATTTGCGTTGTGACAAAAAAATTCCAGATTTGGACCGTGCAAGCTCAAGACCAAGAAAATACCTAAGCTCACCAAGATCTTTAATAGTGAAAGCAGTATGTAATTGCTGTTTAACCAACTGTATCTCAGCCAAATCATTACCAGCAAGCACCACATCATCAACATAAACCAAAATGACAGTAAATGAAGTGGGAGATGCCTTAAAAAATAAAGAATGATCTAAGGCTGATTGAGAATAACTATAAGACAATAAAGCTGAAGAAAGTTTAGAATACCATTGACGACTGGCTTGTTTCAAACCATAAAGGGATTTCTGCAATTTACACACTTGATTAGGTTGAGAGGGTGTAAAGCTAGGAGGGAGATCCATATACACTTCTTCATGCAAGTCCCCATGTAAAAAAGCATTGTTTACATCTAATTGATGTAAATGCCAATGTTTGGCAGTAGCTATGGAAAGTAATAAACGAAGAGTGGTCATTTTTGCTACAGGAGAAAAAGTGTCAAAGAAGTCAATACCCTCAGTTTGTGTATATCCCTTGGCAACAACCCTAGCTTTATGGCGTTCTATATCACCATTAGCCTTAAATTTGGTACGGAAGACCCATTTACAGCCAATAGTGCTCTTACCCGATGGCAATGGAGTGAGAACCCAGGTCTGGTTTTGTTCAAGAGCAAGAATTTCTGCATTCATAGCCTCTCTCCATATAGAATGATTCACACCATTTTTAAAAGAAGTAGGGTCGGGAAAAAACGAATACTTGACATTAACAAAAGTTTTATAAGAAGAAGAAAGGGACCGATAAGAGAGAGCAGAAGATAGGGGATATCTTGGATTACCTTTGCATGATTTGATGATTAGAAGACAAGAAGGCACGGTGATAATCGTGCAGATATGAAGGGGGTTGTGAGGGCGGTTTGAGCGACGGAGGGGAGGAGATGAAGGTGGGAGAGGAGAAGGGATGGGAGGGGTAGGCGAATGGGGAGGTAAAGGTGGGGAAGGAAGAGGAGTGGAATCATCTAGTAAAGGGGAACAAGGTTGAGGTGCGGGTAAGGGAAAGGAAAGAGAGGAGGTGCTGCCATGTTGAAAGGGGAACACAATTTCATGAAAAACAACATCGCGAGAAAGGAAAATCTGATTATTAGATATATCTAGTAAAGTAAAAGCCTTAGAACCATGGGGAATGCCCAAGAAAACACATTTTCGTGCTCTAGGATCAAATTCTGAACGATGAGAAGATAAAGTGGATGCAAAGCAAAGTGAACCAAAAACTTTAAAATGAGAATAAGTGGGAGGAAAACCATGTAAACGTTCAAAGGGTGTGCAATTTTGAATGATAGGGGAAGGTAAACAATTAATAATGTGAGTTGCATGTTGGACAAGAAAAGACCAATAAAAAAGAGGAATATGAGATTGAAAAAGAAGTGCACATGCAACGTTTAAAATATGTTGGTGCTTGCGTTCTACTAAACCATTTTGTTGAGGGGTAGCAACACAAGATGTTTGATGGATGACCCCTTTAGAAGCATAAAATTGAGGTAAGTGGAATTCAAGACCATTATCTGAACGTAAAACTTTAATGACAGAAGAAAATTGAGTTTCCACAAGAACAAAGAAATTGAAAATGTGATTACGGGCATCAGATTTATTTGTCATTAAAAAATCCAGGTATATCTAGAATAATCATCAACCAGAGTGAGAAAATAGTGATGTCCTTGCACAGAAAGAACTGAAAAAGGTCCCCAAATGTCAGCATGAATGATATCGAAAATTTTATTGCAAGTGCTTGTGCTTACAGGAAAGGATAAATGCTTTTGTTTAGCTAAATGAAAAGCATCACATGTAAAAGACTGAGAAACACAAGAAATATCAGGTAATTGTTTATGTAAAACAAATAAAGTTGAGGCAGAGGGATGACCCAACCGAAGATGCCAAAGAGGAGCTGATGAAGGCGAAGAAGCATTGGCCATAAGAATCGAGAGGGTGGTGTCTGGGGCTTCATATCTGCTGTGAGTATGTAAAGGCCTTCAAATAGTCTAGCTGAACCAATCATCTGCAAAGGAGGAGTTCGGAATATCTAACAAGCATTAAAGGAAAAGGTAAGAAAACAGGTATGAGAACAAGTTAATTTGGAGACAGAGACAATATTAAAGGAAAAGTGAGGCAAATAAAGGACATTCTGTAAGATTAATGAATCGAGATATGTGAACCGTGCCTGAGAAGCGTGCAACAGTTTTAGAGCTAGTAGGAAGTCTTATAGACATTGGAGAAATAGGCGTGTAAGAAGCAAACAAAGCCAGAGAAGAGCAAACATGATCGGTTGCTCCAGAATCTAGGATCCAAGAAACAGAAACAGGAGAAAATTGGGAAATAGGTATACCTTTAGTAGAAACCGAGGCAGACAAGTTATTGATTACCGGTTGAGGTGCTGCAGACGAGTTAAGCAGAGTGAGAAGCTTACTGTACTGATCAGCAGACAATTGAGGGAGGACAGCGGGCTGTGAAGAAGGAATTGGGAGAGAAGCCAGAGCAGGTGAAGGATATTGAACAATTCCAGACTCAGGCGTGGCCAGATGATCCACCGAGCTTGAAGAGCCAGAGGACCGGAATTTGAACCCAGGCGGAAATCCGTGTTTCTGGTAGCAAGTAGCCTCAATATGCTGTGGCTTACCACAGAAGGAGCATTGTTTGACCTTGGAACTAGAAGGCACAAACCGTGGAGCTTGAGTGGCAAGAACCTTGGCCTCAACAGGTGCAGTAGGTAAGTGGAGTTCCCGTTCTTGTTGAGTAAGAAGAGAAAAAAACTCGAGTGGTAGAAGGCAAAGGATCTATGAGCATTATTTGAGATTTCACAGAAGCAAATTTCTCATTCAGACCTTTTAAAAATCTAATAACCTGAATCACGGTAGGACTGCCACAGAGTGATAGAGCCACATGAACAGGGCTTAAGAGGTCGGATATTGGCGAGTTCATCCCAGAGAATTTTCAACCGAGTGAAGTAATCACTGACCGAGGACGCACCTTGTCTGAGATTGCATATTTCCTCTTGCAAATCAGCAACACAAAACAGATCTGACTGAGAGAAACGAGATCGAAGGTCACTCCAGATCTCATGAGCGATGTCGAACCAGAGGATACTCTTGGCGATCGTCGGTGAGATGGAACGAGTGAGCCATCCCTGAACGAGGTTGTTACAACGCTCCCAAATCGGAAAGGTAGGGTCGATAGACGGCGGCAGAAGCAAGGAACCATCAACAAACTTCAATTTGTTCTTCGAAAGAAGGGCCATGCGTATGGCGCGAGCCCAACCATGGTAATTTGCACCATCGAGCGGCGGAGCAACCAAAATGAGAGCAGGATTCTCATTTGGATGGATGTAAAACGGACTGGTTTGATCAACGACCGGTGCAATCACAGATGACGGTGGTCGAAGAGGCGCGAAGGCAGTGGAATTAGAGTCGAAAGGTGTGGAAGCCATGGAAGAGGGGCGGAGAAGTCGAAGTAGGTAAGGAAAAATGGGGAAAGGGAAAGTGACGAAGGAAAGAGAAAAAAAAGTTGGGAAAAGTGAAAAGGAGTGGTGGAGAAGTTTTGGGAAAAAAAATGAGAATTGCTCGGTACCATGTGACAAGATTTTGGAAGAAATAATTGAATACATATTATTGGTTGAAGCAATATGCTTATATATACAACCGGAAGGGAAAACTAATAGTTACATCATAACAAACTACTTACATGTGGTTACATAATAATGAAGCTAAATACATAACAAACTAACAGACTAACAATTATGTGACTCCTAACATGTAACATGGGAAAAATGTCCCCATTCCATAGTGGGCTGAGTCTTCTCTCGAGCTGTAGCGATTGATGAATTCAAGCCGTGAGTTGCTTAGATTTCATAAAGTGAGCGCTAATTCTAATCGCTTGACCTCACCCAATATTGACCATCATTTTCACTATTTTAAATGCATGGAATTCGTTTAGTACAGTCAAATAATAAAATATTACATCTCATCCAAGAATCGGTTGACTAATTTGAGGAGAACAAAAAAGATAAATAAATTACTTAATTATAAAATATATTACATAATCTCTATAAAATATTGAAATATTTATGTGTACATATCATTGGATTATAAATCTGTTTATGAATCAGCAAATCAACTTGGAGAGAAACAATAAAATATAAATACTTAAAGTAATTTATTTGAAAGACAATAATAGAAAAATACTATTTGAAATAGGGTTAAGTAGTAAATCCATCCTAGAAGTGTACGGCTAGGAGTAATGTTGCCTTAAAAGTTTTTTCAAGTTCAATGTTGCCCCGGAAATCTAAAAATATAGCAATATTACCCTTTTCGTTAAAAAACTAATGTTGACCGTTAATTTTTTAAGGAAAAAGGCAACATTGCTATTTTTTTAGACTTCCGGCGACGTTAAGACCAAAAAAACTTCCAAGGCAACATTACTCTTGGGCATATACTTCCGAGGTGGATTGATTATGTAACATCCTCCATTTTAAATGACAATTATTAATTATTAACTTAATTAAACCATTTATTAAAATGTTTTATGCATACAGTTAAGCTTTTGATTTTACTAGGCCCATATTTTTAAACTAAATATTGCTTTAGAATTTTCCAAAATATCTAAAATATACTAGAATATGTCAATTGAGCCCTAATGCAGCAATAAACAATAATTCAATATGTACCAAAAAGGTGGAAGCACCATCGTTAACAAAAGTAACTTAAGCTCCCAAAGTCTTCCTTGATGGACCCACACGAGAATTAACACCTGAAAAATATTTGTAATCATCAATCCAGCTCATTGTAAATGCTAATACATGCTCGTGAGGTGTCAAGTGAGACATTTTATATAACAAAGTACTAGACATATAATTTTAAAAATTTCCAAATTAAACAATTTTGTATCATATCATGAATCACATATATACCATGCCAAGCAACAGATCGATACCTTGACAATCCTTGTCAACCCCCACCGTTATTACCGCTGATAGAAACTATGGGTTGTAACATAATAGGTTTAGTCTCTGTGACGAGACTGCATCAAGCTCTCCAATGATGAGGTGTAGTTCGACCAAAGACTACATAACTCATATCGGACCATGGGTTCCCTTTCTTTCAAATAGAGAAAGGTGTCACTGTCCCAAGGGCTGACCCTTATTCCAGCCAAAGGAAAAGGGTGATACCAAAGGCACTGAAAATATCAAAGTCATCCACTGTGCACTGAGTGGTGGTATACTACGTGGTATTATATACACAACAACTCCCATCATCACTCTACATCCATCATCACCCCACATCAACATAATCTGGGCATGTATATATAAGATTCCAAATATGATTTATAAAAATAATATATCGTCTCAATAATAATTAAGATAACAATATTATTTTAGTTCAAGAAACCATAAAAACACATTATCCATAACATGTAATATCGCTAATCATTCCAAAATAAATCCCACAAGGCAATTTCACTACTAACGTAGTTTCACATATTTATATAATCAAAAATCCCTCACAAACATCATACAAGCAAGTACAACAAGTGGAAAGTAGTTACCTCTAGTTCAACACAAAAACTAAACTTGAGAGAAATCGAGTCCACTCTAGAAATAAATATATAATTACATGTTAATAGAATTAACGACAATGCCAACTTATATAATAATAAATAATTAATCAAAATATAATTGTCTCATTTTAGTTTTCTTAGAAGAAGTGATAATTTTATTTATTCCTCACATCATGGTTGCAATCTCATTTTCTTGCTTCAATATTATAATTATCAAAATATCACCATATTCTCAATTTAACCAAAATACCCAATTTCCTATAATAAAAGCTTCACCTATAAATTTAAATATTCCCATTTTTATAAACCTCAAATCTAATTCACCTAATCCTCAATATAACCTCCAATAAATTATAAATGAATTATAAATTCGAATACAAAAGACCTATTATCACAAATCTCAATTTCTTAACCTAATACTAACTTATATAATAACCCAATTTATTAAACAATCTCCAAATCTCCATATAATCAAAATCATATCAATCTCTAGTTTAAAATCTCAAATTCCAATTCATAATTTCATATAGTTCAAGATTTAGCAAAACTAACCGATTAAACCTTAAATAATACCTCTAGTAATCCAACTAAATGCTTAAATTTTCATTTAATCAATAAAGATATCCTATATGACACAAATCCTAAATTCTTTTAGATAGAAAATAACTTTAAATTCCCACAACAACAAACTAACAAATCTAAACTGATTAAAATTATTTATTAATCATGCTCTTCATATATACAATCTTCTATTATCAAAATTCAAAGCTTTACCAATATTCTAATCCCAAAATTTTCAATAATCAATACTATTTTACCCTCATTAGAAAGAAAAAAAAACACGTAGAACAACTTTTATGAAGAAAGTTTATTGAAAAGAAATTAATTTAACTACCTAAACGATCTTATAAAATAGATAACGTACCTTAAAAACTCAAATGAGCTCTATTTTCTTTGGGGTTTTTTTTTTCTCTTCTCTTGCCTTCCTCCCTCTTTCTCTGCTCTTCATGACTCTCCGGATCTCACACATGATCACACTTACACAATTCACTAAACAAACACACACTTATATATAATAGATGAATTAAGGCGGTGGATTTGCACTTTTTTTTTTTTTTTAATAGATACTCCCTCTCTACCACGTTAGTGGCAGGACGCTGTGGTAAGGTAGCTGCCACACAATTATACATATATATAATATTTTTTAATATTAATTTATTCATTAATTTTATTTTTATCTTCTCTTACACGTTTTTGCCCCTTTTTCTATATATTTTTCTTAATAACAATAAATATATTGTTACTTTTACATCCTTATTCCACTAATTTCTTTTACTATCATAAATGACATTTTATATGAAAACTTTTATTTTAACAATTACATAATAAATTTATGTATCATGATTAATTAGTGTTTCTTACTCATAATTAAATCCTAATGTAAAAATTAGGATGTTACATACTATGTAACCCTTTGAAATATAACCCCCCCCAAAAAAATGTGTAATGGAATTAGTAACTTGGGTATAAAGATTGACAACCTGATTCCAACCTAAGCTTCGTCCCCAAGTTGTCACTATCTATACCCAAATTGCTAATTGCTATTCTAAAGTTGATATTACCTATACTCAAGTTATTAACACACACCTACCCAACATTGGTATCACCAGGAGGAAGGGAGACTTCGTCCCGCCCTTGGATTGTAGATGAGCCTAACCCCTTTCCTAAAAAAATTTTACCAAAAAAAAAAAAAAAACAGTTATTAACACACAAACTTTAAAATCTCATAATTCCTACTAAATCACCTATTTGTCCGTTTGCTAATTTAGTAGATATTTTGGGGGGTTTTGTAATTCAAATGGTATTTTTCATCATTTTCCTTTTATTTAACTTAATTAATCTCTCCAAATTAGTCAATTAGGTCTTAGATTAAAAAGTGGAGATAGTATTGTATAAGAAAGAATAATGACAATTGACTTTGTTCAGCAATTCACTTGAATATGTAATAGGGTAAATTGCAAAAAATCTTTAAAATTTAAAAATCTCAAATCAATAAATAAGTTGTGAATTACTAATCAATTGTAGATTTATAGTCAATACCTAACTTGTTGTAAAAAATATGACTGATTTGAGATTTTGATATTTTGAAGGTATTTTTCTGAAATTTTCCTTATATAGTTCCATTTTCTAATTTGAGTTTTATATCTCATGTTGAAAGACTATTAGTTAACAATGTAATAATTTGAGTTTTACATGAAAAATCACATATAAGTTAATTTATTATCGCAAGTGGGTCGTCAATATTGGGTGAGGTCACGGGATTGCACTGAGTCTTCTCTCGAGCTGTAGAATGACATTGGAAAGTACCATCGTTTTCACTATTTTAAATGCATTGAATTCGTTTAAAATAGTCAAATAATAAAATATTACATTTTCTCCTTAATATAAAAACCAGTTAACTAATTTAAAAAAATAAAATAAAAAAGGTAAATAAATTACTTAATTATAACATATGTTACATAATCTCTCTAAAATATTTATGCGATGTACACATCATTAGACTATAAATCTGTTTATAAATTATCGTGCAATTAGTTTAGAGATCGGAGAAACAATAAATATAAATACTTAAAGTAATTTATTTAAGAGAGAATGATAGAAAAATACGATTTGAAATACAAAAAATCTCAAAATGTCATATTGTATTAGAATTAACAACTTGGACATAAAAATTGATAACTTGGACTACCCAAGTTGTCACTCTATACACAAGTTGCTAATTATTATTTTAAAATTATCATTGTCTATATTCAAGTTATTAACACTTATACTTCAAATTAAAATGTCAGATTCCTACTAAATCACATGTTTGTCCTTATACTAATTTAGTAGACATTTTAGGGTTTTTGTAATTCCAATTGTATTTTTCTATCACTTTTCCTTTATTCAACTTAATTAATCTCTTCAAATTAGTCAATTAGGTCATATATTAAAGAGTGGATAGCATTGTATAAGAAAGAATAATGACAATTGACTTCGTTCAGCAATTCACCTGAATGTGTAATAGGGTAAATTCCCCCCCCCCCCCCCCAAAAAAAACAAAACCTTTTATATTTAAAAATATCAAATCAATTATTTTCTACTTAATAAGTTGTGAATTATTAATCAATTATTGTCAACGCCTAACTTGTAAAAAACAAGACTGATTTAAAATTTTGAAAATTTGAAGGTATTTTTCTGAAATTTTCCTTACATAGTTCCATTTTCTAATTTGAGTTCTATATCTCATGTTGAATGAATATTAGTTAACAATAATGTAATAAAGGTTACATCATTTATGTATTACTAGCATTGCTGCTAAAATTATAACTTGTGTTTCTAAACTTTAGAGCATATCGGTTTTACCGTAGGTTCATCGTATTTCATTCAAACAAAAATAAGTATTTCTAAAATGGAGAATATAATTAACAAATTTTTCTTTTTGTTTGTTTGTTTTTTTTTTTTAAAAGTCATTTAAAGACATTTCTCATAACGCTAATTAAAAATACTTGTAATTTAATTGAAAATTAAAATTGAAAAGGCGGTATTGAGACTTTTGGTTCTGTCAAATAAACGTATAGAATAAGTACCACTTGCACTCATGTCAATTGAGCTAAGAGATGGCAGTTTCAAAGTTTGTTTCAATCTTGCAAAAACATTTATTGAGTATACTCTCTCATCCCAACCTTTTTCTAAAGCAAATTAACGACAAAATAAAATAAAAGCTATAGAGAAAAAAAGAAAACATAAAATTAAACTAAGTTGCGGAATTGTAAAAGAATATATGAAAAATCACATATATAAGTTAATTTATTATTAAATTAAAATTTCATAGGCCCTACTTTTATAGACATTATAAGGGTTAAGGGGGAATTTTGTCCAGAGGTATTAAAAAGGGAATAATTTTGCCCTTATCGTTATCCTAATTAATTTTAATAGTTAGTTGACCAAATATACCGAGTTGATAGTCCACATGTCATCTAAGTCATTTTTGTTGAGATTTAAATTTTTTGGAAGTTCATATGTCATCTACTTTATCTTTTTCAAAATTAGATTTAAAATTTCATGGGTAAAAGTTTGCACCTTAACAAAAATGATGTGGATGACATGTAAACTATCGACTTAACATAGTTAGTCAATTAACGGTCAAAATTAACCGAACTAACAATCGGGGTAAAATTGCTCCATTTTTTACACTTTCGAAATAAAATTACCTCTCGGTGAAAACTTTCAACACAAAAATACCTCTTAACCCACATTATAATGGTCGACAAAATGTAGTTTGTTATTGTGGTAGTGAGTTCATGCCTGGTTGGAAGGATCCAAAACCTAGGTTTTAGTAAAAGTTTCCTAAATACTCCAAAAAAAATTAGAAGCTATTCTCGCATCAAATCCTAGATTTTGCAAAAGTTTGCCAAGCACTTCAAAACTTTTCAGAAGCTATTCTGCATCAAAACCTAGGTTTTGGAAAAAGATATTTTTTTTTTCAGATTTTTCTCTCTCTTCTATCATCATAAGTATTTTTGCAGTACCAGTCAGTATCCTTAAGTATTTTTTTAGTACCCTTCAATATCCTGAAATATTTTTTTCAAGATTAGTCATTGCCCTGAAATATTTTTTCAATATCCTAAAATAAATTTGAAAGATCATGAAGTATTTTGTCGTATCCTTAAGTATCTTTTTAGTACCGTCGGTACCTTAAAATATTTTTTAAGATCATTCATTATCCTAAAATATTTTTTTGATATCCTAAAATAAATTTTAAGGTCATACAAGTATTTTTTTCAAGTACCAATCAAGTACTCGAAATATTTCATGATCTTAAAAATTTATTTTAAGATGTTAAAAAATATTTCGGTACCGAAAAAGTACTAAATACTAATTGATACTAAAAAAAATACTTCTCATAGTCTTAAAAATTTATTTTAGGATCTTGAAAAAATATTTTAGAGTCTTGATTAATCTTTTTTTAAAAAAATTCAGGGTACTAAAAAGATATTTAATATGCGATTGGTATTGAAAAAAATATTTCTCATACTTTTAAAAATTTATTTTAGGATCTTGAAAAAATATTTCAGGATACTAATTAATCTTGAAAAAAAAAATTGAGGGTAATAACTTGAATTAGAAAAAATACTTCCCGATCTTAAAAAAAATATTAGGATATTGAAAAAATATTTCAAGGTAATGACTAATCTTGAAAAAATATTTCAGGGTATAGAAAGGTATTAAAAAAACATCTTAAGGATACTGACTAATACTAAAAAAAAATACTGATGATGGCAGAGGAGAGAGAAAAAGCTAAAAAATAGTTTTTCACAAAACCTAGGCTTTGATGCATAATTGTTTCTGGAAAAAAAAAATAGGAGTGTTTAGTAAGCTTATGACAAAACATCGGTTTTGATGCCCAGAAAATTAGGGGTGTTTGGCAAACTTTTGCCAAAACTTAGATTTTGATGCATAATAGCTTTTGGACTATTTTGGGGTGTTTAGCAAACTTTTGTCAAATCCTAGATTTTGAAGTTATTTAAACACTATCATTTTTATCCAAAAGCTATTTTCCAATTAAAAGTCATTTTTATCTCATAAATCTCGAAAACTATTTTCCAAAAGCTATTGTAACATCCTTCAAAAATTGCCATTTAAATAATTATTTTATACCTAAAAAAATTTAATTTTGCTCAAAATAAATCATTTACACATTAAATTTCATATCAATAGGCTCTATTCATAATATAAGTTCTAGTATGCAGCGGGTTGATTAAAATATGCAACGTACCAAAAAGGCCCGCAATATACATCAAACTATGCTATGTAACAAAAAGAGACATACAATATTGATAACTCAAATCAAGTCTCAGATGCCTTCCCCTTAGTACTAGCACTTGAATTCTCACTTGAAAAATAAATAATGACGGGGTGAGTCACAAAAACTCGTAACCACATATCCAATTTAACAAATATACGGGGAATAATTATAAGATAGTTAAGCGGGCCAATTATCCCTTAGTATATCAATAAGTCTGGGAAGTTTATCAAACTACTTAATAGTTCAAAATTATTCAATATGCATGTAACTCCCTCAACTATCCTTATAACCTCTTTATTACCGCAGACAGAACCCATGGGCTACAATACAATAGGTTTAATCTCTTTGACAAGTTTGCACTAAGCTCACCAATGATGAGGTGTAGCCGGCCAAAGGTTACAGAACTCATATCAGACCATGGGTTCCCTTTCTCTCAAATATAGAAAGGTGTCATTGTCCCAAGGGATGACCCCAATCTCGGCCAAAGGAAAAGGGTGATACCAAGGGCTCTGAAAATGTCAAAGTCATCAACTGTGTGCTCGGTGTTGGCTATACCACGTGGTACAAAATCAATCTCCTACTATCACATCTCATCTCAATCCGACACCTCAATATACATTGCAATATCACAAATTCAACATCAACAACTTATACTTATATTAAATATTCAACATCATGCATAAGCTCTTATAATTACAATATAAACAATTTAATTATAACAATATAAACAATTTATGCCCACCTAACTAAAAGTTTATCCTCAAAGAAATATCTCACACATATATACGTTTTCATAGGTGACAAACTACAATATACATATCATTTAAATATATAAGCATACGCTTATAATCATCTCAACAAGTATACAAGATAAATTGGAGAGTGGTTACATCAAGTTATTAACACAACACTAACCGTGAGAGAAATTAGTCCCCTTTAAAAATAAATATATAATTATATGTTAATATAATTAACAAAAATAATCACTAATACCATATTTAAATAATTAATTAAACTATTATTTCCCTTTAGTTTTCCTAGAAAAATTATAATTCATCTATTCCTCAATTTTTAACCTAATACTAACCTTTATAAGTATAACTCAATTTATTAAACAATCTCTAAACCTCCACACACTCAAAAACATATCAATCTCTAATTTAAAATCTCAAATCCCAATTCATAATTTCATATAGTTCAAGATTTAGAAAGACTAACCGATTAAACCTTAAATAATACCTCTAGTAATCCAACTAAATGCTTAAATTTTTATTTAATCGGTAAAAATATCCTATATGACAAAAATCCTAATTTCTTTTAGATAGAAAATAACTTTAAATTCCCATAGCAACAAACTAACAAATCTAAACCAATTAAAGTTATTTATTAATCATGTTCTTCATATATACGGTCTTCTATTATCAAAACTCAAAATTTTACCAATATTCTAATCCCAAAATTTTCAAAAATCAATACTATATTATCCTCATTAGAAAGAGAAAAATAAGTAGAACAACTGTCATACGAAAGTTTATGGAAAAGAAATTAATTTAACTACCTAAATTATCTTATAAAATAAATAACGTACCTTAAAAACTCTAACAAACTCTCTTTTCTTCTCTTTTTCCTCCTATCTCACGCCTTTCTCTCTCTTTCTCTGTTTTTCCGAATCTCTCTCGTCTCTCGCTTGATCACACCTCACACACTTAAACCATTCTCACACACAATTACATATATAGGGGTGTTGAGGTGGTGGGGGTCAGTTTCTCTCCTTAGCGCTAATTCTCCTCATCCCTCCTTATCTCTCATTTTCTAGTACCAATCGGTATTCTAAAATATATTTTTAGTATCAATTAGTATCCTAAAATATTTTTTTAAAATCCTAAAATAATTTCTTAAGATCATGAAGTATTTTTTAGTATCGATCAATATATTGAAGTACTTTTTTAGTATCATTCAGTATCTTAAAGTATTTTTTTAGTACCAGTTAGTACAGTGAAATATTTTTTCAAGATCCTAAATTTTAGGATCTTGAAAAAATAATATCAAATCTTGGCCCGATATTAAAAATTACTTCGGGAGAGACAAGTCAAGATTAATTTAAATCAATGGTTTGAGGAGAGAAATCAAGGGGTTGAGATTGGATGAGGAGGGATGATGAGAATATAGGATGAGGAGGGATGATGAGAATATAGGATGATGAGAGGATCCAATTCCGGCGATGGGTGGATTTGGGAGTAAATTTTTTTTTTTTTTTAATAATAACCGTCTCTCTGCCACGTACAGTGGCGGTGGTTACCACTGATGCATAATGGTGGCGTACACCGCCACAAAAAGTATATAGTGTATATACTTTATTTTTATTTTTATTTTAATTACTTTTTTTCTTATTTTAAGAATATTACAGCTATTCTCTAAAAATCATTTTTACCACATAAATGGCGAAAATCATTTTCTAAAAGCTACATCCAATGGGCTCTTAATGCCTTCATGGAGGAAAGCTTCGCTTTATGGGTGGTAATATGTTAATACATTTGTAAATGTTTTTTGAACTGAATATATATGATTTGACCTTGGTGAGCCCTAGATGAAGTAAACTTGTCATAATATTGAGGAGAAAAAAAGAGTGTCAACTTGATCTTTGAATTTGTCAAATGAACGTGTAGAAGAGGTAATGTGGGTAATTCGAGAAGGCGGGATATTAACGTTTCACTTTGTTCTTGCTAGCTTTTCGATACTTCAATTATAATCAAATATTTCTTGTGTTTATCGAGTTTTCAAAAATAGCCAAGAATCTCTTTGGTGTCCAAATTGAAAAACCAACAATTTGGACTTTTTTGTCTCAATATGCTCGTGCGTATTTAGTCATTTCAATCTCAATATTCCCATCCCGGCCATGACATTTCAACAAACTAAATCAGAGAGTCCCACCAAAACGTATCTATTTGTGGACTTGTTTGACTTTAATTTGACGTGCCCGAGTGATCCAACAACAAGCACAAAGTGTTAGAAATAAAGGCGATCTTATCATGCTGAACAACTAAATAGCATAAGATCAATGCGGAAAAATGAAGTAGAAATCACAAATACCTCCCGCCATTGATTTGTCTCCAAAAGCAAGCAGGGACGAACTCCGAGTCTCCAAACAGAACGAATCCAAGCCGCAAGCGAGAACGAACTCAGTCTGTCCTTCGATCCTTCTCTCCGAATCGCAGATGGTGTGCTTTCCTCAAGGTCGAGCCGGGTTCGGGGGGGGACAGAATTACACCGTGTGTTTCCCTCCGCCATCACGAGCTTAAAAAAGGAAACACATTCAATACGCAATAAGTGCGTATTAATGGGCCACGTTAAGTATTAATGGCGCATTCAATACGCACTTATTGCGTATTAATTGGGCCGTTACAGTATTAATGGCGCATTCAATACGCACTTATTGCGTATTAATTGGGCCGTTACAGTATTAATGGACGGTTACAAAACCAAAGAATAATGTGGGTCATAAATAGAAATAACGGAATATTGATTACTAAATTAAATATTCCAACATTCTCCCACTTGGCCCACATACTTCAAGTATATACCTTTGAAAAACAAAATGCATGGATCATAGCGATAGGTCCTCTTAAAGTGAGTAATATCTTCCATGTATCACAGTGCATCGTGTTTCCCAAGCCCAAGTAACTTAATGAATAAACCCTACGTTTATTCTAGGTCCAAACTTTAGTGATATTTCTCAAAATGAATATGTGCGCAATACTGAATGAGAAAATATCACAAATAGAGTTTCATAAATAACATCGTTCTTACAACGAAAATCACATAAGGGAACCAAGTCCCATTCTTTTTGCATGATCCTGAAATTTTAATGTAGGCATGCCTTTAGTTAAAGGATCAAGCAATGATCAATTCAGTGCTCATGTGTTCAACAACCACTGTTTTATTTTTAACACGCATTTTTATGGCTAAACACTCAATGTCGATATACTTAATTCGACTACCACCTTTATTGTTCTTAGCCATAAAAACAACAGCTAAATTGTCACAATTTAACCTCAATGGCCTAGAAATTGGATCCACAATTCTAAGCCCAGGGAATAAAACTCTTCATTCATACACCATGTGACGTAGCCTCAAAAACAATATACAAACTCAACTTACATAGTGGAAGTAGCAATTAAAGATTGCTTTTTACTACTCCATGATACAGCTTTATCGGCTAGGATGAATATATATCCTGAAGTGGATTTCCTTAAGTCCATGCAGCCAGCATAATCTGAATCATAGTAATCAATCACTTCCAAATTGTCGATTCATTTGTACTTAAGCATGTATTCTTTAGTCTCTTAAGGGTATCTCAATACTTTCTTTGTAGCTCTCCAGTGGTTTATACCTGGATTACTCTGATATTTCCTTAGCATTCCAATAGCAAATGCAATGTCAGGTCTTGTGCAGACCCGAGTATACATAAGGCTTCTTACTATTAAAGCACAAGGAATGTTTTTCATTTGTTCCTACTCAAAGTCATTCTTTGGGCATTGGTTCAAATTGAACTTATCACCTTTCACAATAGGAGCTATACTTGGTGAACAATTCCTCATCAGAAATCTTTCCAAAGCTTTGTTGATATAGGTTTCTTGAGACAAACCTAGAATACTTGATGTTTGTCTCTATGTATCTTGATGCTAGTGACATAAGATGCATCTCCTATGTCCCTCAAATCAAAGTTTTTCAAAAAGAAATCGTTTCACCTCATATAGTAAACCATTACCATTGGTTGCAATTGAATATCATCCACATATAGAATAAGGAAACAAGTCTTGCTCCCACTAACCTTCCGGTATTTACATTCATCCACAATGTTCTCTACACAACCAAATGAAGAGATGACATCATGAAATTTTAAATACCATTGATGGGAAGCTTGTTTCAATGCATATACAGATTTCTTGAGTTTGCACACCAAATGATCACCATTATTAGAAGAAAATCCCGATGGTTTGTTTCATGTAAAACTCCTCCTCTAGATCTCCATTGAGAAAGGCCATTTTCACATCCATTTGTTGCAAAAATCTTGAATGATTGATTGTACAATATTCGGTTGGGCTGAAGGAACATTGTTAACATCCAATCTTAAACTCAAAGTGGAAAATTGAGTATTTGAATAATGTTTTTCAAAACAAGGTTTTTTTGTATTAATCGCTCCCACTAATCAAGTCATATTCAAGAAATTCTCCCATTTGCATTTTCAACCTTCCTTGTTCCTAAGCACACATGGTCAAAAGTTCATTGATTGACCATTTATCCTTATGTGTGTTGTAGGATATCCTAAAGGGTCTATATGGTTGTGGAAGAGTGTTCAGAATATAGTGTACAATGAAAAATCAGACATATCAACCTCAAATGATTTCAATTGGGCTGCAATGTCCCTCATCTATATGATGTGCTTACACACATCTTTCACTACAGTGAGTCTCGGGAATGAAAACTTCGTAATTAGGGTGTCAGTAACTGCCTTATATGAAGTCCAAAGTTGTTCATCAATAGCCTTCGAAGTGGCCTAATCTTGTTATACCGTTCGACGAACCATGAATGCCAACAGAGATTGAGGTCTTTACGAACACAATTGAGAGGCGATTAGATCGCTCCCATTTGCATACAGATCAATCTCATCTGGAGTGCTGGTCTCAGTGATAGAAGGTGGTTCGTCTTTCCTAATAGCATAACTAATGTCTATCCACCCCAAATGTATGATACTTTATAGTTATCACCCTCAAATCGGGAATGTTACATTTCATATCGAGAAATTCGCAGGTTGTATGACTACATAGTATTGAACATACATGCTTATAACTAAAATTTTAAGACTAATAAATCATATCATGATTTACCAATGTAAATCATGCTTAAAAAACATGAATCTATCGACATATAACTTGCCTCGTGGGCTAAAGTTATAATTCAATTAGATCCATATATACTTTTATCATAAAACTATCAAATTATTTCCTTATTCTTAATTCTTTGGGTAAATTAAGAATATAATTTGATGTTCTATTCTAATTAATCATACATTATAAATTCATATCACTAAAGTCTACCTATGGGCAAAGACATTAGCATAGCATGAATTTATCTTGAATTGATGAAACTAGAATGCAATTATATCCCCTAATACCTGTGGGCTACTTAGAAAATATAATGTCATTCCATTCCACCCTAATTAAAACTATGATTATAATTATCTGCATTTTGTGGGCAAAGATTAATTACAACCGCACATTTAATTACAATTGATGTCTTTAAAACCCTTTGTGGGATGTATTTTGTTCGCTAGAACAAAAAAGAGTGTATGTGTCTAGTGAGGTTGTTTTGGCTACTCCTCGATTCTACATACTTATCACAAAGACATCACACCACTGTGTATACGAATTGTACATATGACATTAATTTTGATATGGTATAACCTTATATGACTAAATATGCATACAACATGTGCATACGGATATTGTAGCTATTCCTTAAGCAAAATATGTATGCTAATCACTAATATCAAATATGTACAATCTAAATACCATACACACAATGTCAATAGAAATATGAATTGAATTAATTTAATCAACTAAATCATTAATGTGAATAAAAATATTTACTCACCTTTATTAATAATGTGCACTAAAAATTTTATATATGCACAGCTTCATGGAGGGCTTAACCAATTAATTTAATCAACATAAGTGACTAAATACAATCCTCCCACTTTGATTAAATTAATATCACCAAAAATCTTGTCAATTTAGATTCCAAAATATGCACAAATCTTTAATGAGAATTTAGTTGATTAATTTAATCAACATAAGTGACTAAATAATCATCTTAGACAAATTCTCCCACTATTTTGTGCATTGAAAATAAATCTAATATATGTACATCTAAATGGAGTGATTAATTGATTAATTTAATCAAAATAAATGACTAAAAAATCAAATTAAAAGAAAAATCCTCCCATTGTTTTATGTATCCAAATATTGTTTAAAGAATTAATTTTGGCATAATTCAACCCAAATTTGGCTTCAACAATTTGAAAAAGATATATAATTGTCTAAAGTTAATTTTTCCAGATATTTAGACAATTAAATAACTCATAAATCATAGTAATGATTTTTCAAAATTTTCCAAAATGTGAAAGTTGCCAAAATTAACTTTTCTCAATTTAAACAATTCAACTTGATGTAAGAAAATAAATTTCACACAAAAACAGGTTGCCAAGAAAATAAACAAGTATGGCCCAGGTGATTAAAAATGCAATAGGATCCATAAAGAAATTTTCTAGAAGCACAATAAAAGATTTAAAGGCCCGAATAAATGTTCAACACATTGAACAATTGGCCCAATGGTCCAAGGTAGCCAATTAAGATTTTCTGAATAATATTGCAATAAACCATAAGCAATATCAACATAAAGTTCGATATTCATGTTGGCATATTATTTAACTCTATATTGCATGTATAATTAAATAATAATTAATGCATGCAAACAACAAAATATATATTTTAGATAATAATCACATGAATCCCAATCTTAAATAAAATTTAAGATTTATATTTAAATCCCAAAAGGTCATTATATCTAAATATAAAATCTTTCAAAATGACACAAATGTCATCTCAATTGGGTGGTTCGAAAGCCCCCTCAAGACTCGGACCAAAGAAATGTGGGTTCTAATCCCACTTGCAACACTTTAAAAAATTTTATTTTATTTGGGAAAATATTTAAATTTAATAAACGCTCACCATATGGCACATTGGAGCTCGTGGCTCAAGCTGGTTGCGATGAGCGACCATGAGGCGCCCAGGGTTCCGGGGTTCGAATCCATACTTGACAATTTTTGAAAATTTAATTTTCAAAAAAAAAAAAAAAATCATTTAATTTCAATAAGTGCTAACAACTCCACACAAAGGACCGCGTGGCTCTGCTGGCAGAGCGCCAGCCCTTAAGGTGCTCACGCGCCAACGCGTCATGGGTTCGAATCCTGCTGAACCCCTTTCTAAGTTTTAAAACCCTTTGATTTTTATTTTTTTTTTTGTTCTGAAAACCAAAAAGCGCTTGGCCCAAGAAATGCGCTCGGCCCAACGCGTCTGGCCCATCTTCTTTATTAATGAAACACAAAGATTTCATTAAAGGCCGTAACGACGGCGTTTTAGGTCTTCTCCTTCACCCGGATCTGAAGTCCTACCCGACCTGAGACCCGGATAAAAACCCAGAACGAGTTGCCGCGACCCACGATTCCTTAGCAACATTTTCAAGCGATCGGAGGGCTCAAAATCCGATGATTTTGACGGCGTTAATGTCGGAAAAACAGTTATGAGCCATATTTAGACAGATGAACATGAAAAACCGAAGCTAAAACATGATTTTGAAATGAAAATCAAATCCAGGTTTTTTCTCGATGGTTTTTACGATGAAAGCTCTACGGCAACGATGTAACTCGGCGTTAATGAAAAAACCATCCTTTATGATTCATTAATTAATTGCAAAAGCACATCAAACCATCATGAAATCCATACAATTTCAACTAAAACAAAGTCTAAACTTAAACGAACAAAATCTCCGGCTCCCAACGTCGATAACAGAGAGCGTTAGCAAATGAAATCCATATTGAAAGCACAATTCATGAATCGATTCAATAATCACAAATCGAAACAAGGATTGAAACTTCAAGCAAAAAAATGTAACCTTCAAAATAGGATGAAATTGGAAAGGAATTTCATCAAGGGATGTATTATTTTCCTTCGGTTCTCTCTCCTCGACATAAAGGACAAAAAAAAGGCAATGAATCAAACGTTGAAATTTCAAACTGAAAACCCATATTTTAATTGCAATCGTAATTTCATGCCTTAATCAATTAAAATCAAAATGCTCCTTCAAACAAGAGAAAACTCATATTGAAACCATCTCTTTTTCAAACCCAATCGGAAAAAATCAAGACAAAGAGGTATATGAACCGCTTCCGATACCAAATGTTAGAAATAAAGGCGATCTTATCATGCTTGAACAACTAAATAGCATAAGATCAATGCGGAAAAATGAAGTAGAAATCACAAATACCTCCCGCCATTGATTTGTCTCCGGAAGCTGGACGAACTCCGAGTCTCCAAAAAAGAACGAATCCAAGCCGGCCAGCAGAACGAACTCCGAGTCTGTCCTTCCGATCCTTCTCTCCGAATCCGAGATGGTGTGCTTTCCTCAAGGTCGAGCAGTTCGGGGGAGCAGCATTAATTACACCGTGTGTTTCCCCTCCGCCATCACAGAGCTTAAAAAAGGAAACACATTCAATACGCAATAAGTGCGTATTAATTGGACCGTTACGTATTAATGGCGCATTCAATACGCACTTATTGCGTATTAATTGGGCCGTTACAGTATTAATGGACGGTTACAAAACCAGCAATAATGTGGGTCATAAATAGAAATAACGGAATATTGATTACTAAATTAAATATTCCAACACAAAGACCTCTGTAGAATAATTTTCACAGATAGGTATGTATATATGTATGATGTTTAATTAATGTCAGTGCTGCCATTAACCCTGTGGTTTGATCTCAGTTGGGAAAGATTTGTGTAGGAGATGATTTTGTGTTTATATATGGAATTGTGGGATCTCAAAAATCCAAGTACGTACGTCAATGCATTGTGTCTAATGGTTAATTAATTCTAGAACCTGGCTGATGATTAATTTGGGAAGTTTGTGGAAGTTCTAAAACTAAAATTATGTGTCGTCGGCCATGATTTGATTTTCTTTTTTAGGGGATATTACAGATAATATTTTTTACTGTGGAACTTCATTAAGGGTTTTGAATAAAAGTTTTTCATATTTTCTTAAAAAATAATATAAAGATAAAGATAAAATATTCAGCAAATCTTGTCTTGCTGCATGTCATTTCATTAATTATATTTTGAATTACTAGTTTGTATACCTGATTGCTTGATTTGAGGGAGTTCGAATTACATGTTTAGCTCATTTAAAAGCTTAAAAACTCATCCCAAAAACGACGTCGTTTTGGCACAAAATATCCAGACCGCTTTGGGGTCTCTTCCTCCGTGGCACAATCCTTGTTTAGGAGTTTTAGGGCCTCTATGTTCAGTCGACCTGGCCTGCGTTTGGCCATGTTGCAAGTTGGTCATATGGTGGCTTCAACCTTTGCACATCTTGTTCTTCCTACCTGAAGCGGTATGATACGAGGGGTGTTCCAGCTCTTGATTCTAAAACCCCATCGCTTTCTTTGTTTTCAGTTTGTATTATTAATTTGTTTTTTAAAATATACATAACATCTTATTAAATGCAATTATGTTTGAGGCATGGTCAAACACTAATTATGGATTTGAATATTGATTTGTTTATATTGTAAGGGACTAACTCTTCCATTAGACCCAATCCCGTTGGTATTGTTAATTTGTTTGTTCTCATGGTCTTATTTTCATTTTTGTTTCTATTGTTTCTCATGTAAAGAGGCCTTCTTTTATAGGGTATCTTTTCACCCTTTTTTTTTTTTGTTACGTGTGTATCCTTTTTTTTTTTTTTTTTTTTTTTGATAAGATGTATCCTTTTACTTGTTATTAATGAATCTGTCTTCATATTAAAAATATATTTTGAATAAAATTTATTGGGCTTGAGCCACAATAGATAGTCTAGCCCGTTATTTTCATGCTTTTTAATTCACAGATTTGAAGCCCAAATTTATTCCTTCCCGGTAGAAATAGATTTGTGTTGTCTCACGTGACATTTTTGAGTCAGCACAGATTATCTTTTTTTTTTTTTTTTTTTTTTTCTCGTTACAAAAAAGTTTAGATAAGCTATGTATCAGAGATTAAATAGGATCAGGGCATGGAGTGGGATTTGAACCTTACCAATTATACCAAAAAAAAACAAAAAACAAAAAACAAAACAACTGTTGGCAATCACAAGAGATTTCTAATGAGTAAAGTAAATGTCCAAGGCCCAAAGCCCAATTTACGGCCCACTCTTCTTTTTCTCATGAATGCATTATCTTTACACTGGCGGATCTAATGAGTAAAGTAAATGTCCAAGGCCCAAAATTCAATTTACGGCCCACCCTTCTGTTTCTCATGAATGCATTCTCTTTACATTGGCAGCCTCTTACCGTTCTCTCTCTCTCTCTCTTTTTATATATATATATATATATATATATGTATATGTATATGAAGAACCAATACATTATTATAATAGGAGATTTTTAAAAATGCATTTTAAGAGAAAATTGGAATTATTATCTAGACGAAGAATAGAAGACTTATGCAAAGAGGAAGAATACTTGAAAGACAAGGAAATGAAAGGAGGATACTAGAAACATATTATGGATGTGGAAATAATTTAGTTAAAGTTACAGATAGGTATAAATAAAAGTTTAATGAGAAATATAATATATAGATTTAGAAGTATAAGGTAATTAGTTGATTAGTTGGTTAAGGCTCATTCTATATAAAAGGGGTCTAGTCATTGTGGTTTAAGTGTGTTGGATAGTGAGAGTCACTATGTTAGAAAAATGTTAATTTGAGTCTCTCATTTTAGAGAGAGAAGTCTCTTCTAAATCCCTAAAGTTAGGGTTTATTGGTTATCTCCCTCAAATGAGGGTAGATTAGAGATAATCCATGTGGATTATAGTTTATATGAGCATATTGCTCTTTGTTGTAAATACAAGATTCTTCATCTTCTTTTTCCATATTATTTTTCTAATCACTCTTGTTAACATGGTATCGAGCAGGTTGATTTTGGGCTTCTAATGCATCCGGATTATAGTTTGTATGAGCATATTGCTCTTATTGATATTAATACAAGATTCTTCAACTTCTTCATATTGTTTCTCTAATTGCTCTTTAATTGTACTTGTTAACAATAGAATAGATAAAATGAATCAAGAAGAAAGAAAAATAATAAAGGAAATGGGATATCCATAAATGTATAATAGGTATCCATGAATATACCATCCAGTTATAAAAAATATTAGGAAAAGAATAAATGATAGAGAAATTTGTAAAATGGATTGTAAGAGGAAATTAGAATTGTTATCTAGGATATGAAGAACAACAAAATGATCATACGAAATGGAAGAATAAGCAATGAAAGACTAGTAATGGATACATATTATGGAAGTGAAGAATGTTTTATAAAAGTAGGAGTATTAGAAAGAAAAAAAATATTAATGAGGAGATTAGTAAGAAAAATAACTAAATCAAATATAATATTACAAAAAATAATAAAAGATATGGGGTATCTATATATGTATAATCAAGATATTGAAGATATTGTAGAAATTATAAATGATAATGATATATTCATAATGCGTTTTAAGAAAACCTTAGAAATATTATCTAGGATATGAACAATATGATGGATAATATATATACGAAGGATAAAAATTATATACTCCATCCGGGTCTTAATTATAGGAACATTTTACCAGAATTTGGAGAGATTAAGGAGAGAAGTTAAATTAGTTAATTATAATTATTTTCCAAAAATACCCTTGCTTAATTTAGAAAATGATTGTTCCAGTAGGAAAGCGAGATTTTGTATTGTAATTACCGAGATTAGGTTTGAACTCATTATCATAGTATGGGTTTCGGTGGATCTTTTTGTTTTCTTGGATAAAGTATCGAAACCTTATTTACCGGAGATGTGAAAGTTATAATTACTCATATCATATACAGTGTACTCTCAGTAGGTAACTTTATTATCAAAATAAACTCATAATTCTATAATTAATTTATACCATGTCCTAAATATAAAATCTATGTTATAGAAAAATAAAAAATAAAGTAGAATCTCTCACTTGATAGAATATAAGGGTGTTGTTAAATTAATTATTATGGAGGATGTATTAGTGATGGTGATATGAGAAAAATATGATAAAATTTGCTCAAAATTATTTTATTAAAGAAAACAAGTATAATTGAGGTGTATATGACATTAATGAGTCAAAAATATTACTTACTTTATAAAATATATAGGTGTGTTATTAAATTATTATTGTCTTTAATTATTAATAAGGGTACTTTAGGAAGAAATTGACAAAAGTTAAAACTTGGTCCTATAATTAGGACCAAAACCAACTCCAAAATGTGTTCTTATAATTAGGACCAGAGGAGTATTATTAAGAATATCATGAAAATAAAACCATAGAAGGAGAAGTGATTTATAAATACAATGAGCCAACATAGACGAGAATATGTACCAAATGTAGAAATATTAAATATAAGAAGGACAATAAAACAAATAGATGAACAAATAAAAAGACAACAAGAAAGATTAAGAACACAAAATTTACATTTTACAATATAATGGTGAATAAAAGAATATATTTATGAAGAAAAAGTGAAAAAGAAGATATTTAAAAAGAAGGGTTAAATATCATTTTTGCCACGAAAAAGTATTGGTTATGGTGCATTCAACATTCGGAAGCTTTTGGTATCATTTTTGCCCTAGTAGTTTACAAAAAGGAGCAAATATGCCCCATAATTTTTTTAGAGCAAATTTGCCTTGAAAGTTTATAAAGAAAAGCAACAATTTAACGGTTAAGATCAACCGATGGGCAAGATTGCTATATTTTTAAACTTCCGAGGCAAAAAATGATACCAAAAAACTTCCGGTGCT
This sequence comes from Acacia acuminata, assembly GCA_019022655.1. Lineage (NCBI taxonomy): Eukaryota > Viridiplantae > Streptophyta > Magnoliopsida > Fabales > Fabaceae > Acacia > Acacia acuminata. The sequence continues at coordinate 1,517,031 of JAFJYI010000160.1, forward strand.
TAATGCTCCCTAACCATTCTTTCGTGGCAAAAATGGTATTTAACTCTAAAAAGAAATTAGAAGCATTGTCAAGGATATGACAAGATCATTATATTACATATTCATAAAATTTAATTATGAAAAATATAGAGCTAGAAAATATCATGCACTTGTAGATATAGGAGCAAATTTAATTGTAACAAAATATAATGTTTTACCACCTAAAATGTGGAAAAGAAAAAATAAAAGTATAAGAATGGAATCTGCAGGAAGAGATAATACATATCATAGAATTAGAAGCTAGAAATGTATTAATACAAATAGAAAATTATGAATTAAAAATCTAAGAATTAAATCAATATAATGAACCATCATATCATGTGATATAACTTTAGGATTAGATTTTTTAGAACAATATTACCCTTTTCATTTTATAAAAAAAAAAAAGCTTTAATATTAACAACACTTTGTAAACATGAAGCACAGGGAATTAGAATAACAAACCCTTATAGAAGAAAAGATGAAAAATTTGAAAAAAAAAGAAACATAAAGAAGTACAGTTTTTACAAAATAGTGAACCAGTAAAGAAAGAACATATGTTAGCAACTTTAATAATAATTGAAGAAAAAACTATTGAACAAAGAATTTTAGAGAATTATGATGAAATCCTTTAATTTATTGGGAAAAATCTAAACCAATGGCAAAAATAGAATTGAAAGATTATACTCCCTCCGGTCCTAATTATAGGAGAAAATTACCAGAATTTGGAGGGATTAAGGAAGGAAGTTAAATTAGTTAATTATATATATTTTCCTAAAATATCCTTACCCAAATTTAAAATGACGTTAATTAATTATTAAGAAATTAGAAGATGTCTCTAATTCGTATGACGTGTGCATAATTATTGTACGCGTATGCAGCTTCATCTTTGTGCCTGCGTGCATGAAGCTTTTTATTTATATATGTTTTTAGTATATATTAGATTACTCATGTCGTCAGTATATTTACTTATCGTGCATAATAATGTATATACTTGATGTGTCTGGCATAAAATTAATTGTAATAAAAGAAGAAACAACGTCAATTAATAGAATAAAATTAGTTAAAAAATATTCTTAAAGGAATATTAAAATTATTTTATTTAAAAATAAAAAATAAAGTATAATATCTCACTTGATAGAATATAAGTGTGTTTTTAAATTAATTATTGTGGAAGAAATATTAGTAGGGGTGATATGGGAAAAATATGACAAAAAATTTTCAAAATTATTTTATATAAAAAAGTATAATTTAGATGTATATGACATTAATGAGTTGCAAACATTATTTACTTTATAAAATATATATGTGTATTATTAAATTATTATCGTTTTTAATTATTATTGAGAAAGTATAAATAGGGGTATTATAGGAAACAATTGACAAAATTTAAAACTTGCTCTTATAATTAGGATCAAAACCAACTCCAAAATTTGTTCCTATAATTAGGACCGGATGGAGTAGTAAAGAAATTAATTGTAAACCTTATTCTTGGACATCTAAGGATAAAGAAGAATTTATAATGAATATAAATGAAATGAAAAAAAATACAAATTTATAAGGGAAAGTAGGTCTGAATATTCATTACTTGCAATGATTGTAATGAAACTAAGTGAAGAGAGAAGAGGAAAATCTAGAATGGTAATTAATTAAAAAAAAAAACTAAATAGTATAGCCATAAGAAATAGATATCTTATATCAAAAATGAAATTATTATTTAATCTTATAAGAGGAAAAAAGATTTTCAGTAAGTTTGATTGTAAATCAGGAATTTTTCAAATAAAATTAGAAGAAGAAAGTAATAAATATATAGCTTTTATAACATCAGAAGGATTGCATGAATGGAATGTACTACCGATGGGCTTTCACCATACCTAGGGGCTAGGGGTATGCATAAAGCCTAGGAGCCTAGTACGCCCGCTCAAGCCTAGCAAAAAATCGTTCGCCCTTGACTTAGAAAAAAAAGAAGCCCAAAAAAATTGGATACAATCGGGTTGGGCATTTTGTGGGCTACGTTGGGCATCGTGGTAAGGTATGCCGCCCGTCCATTTGACCTTGCCCTAAGTATATATATTATTATATTTTATATAAATATTTTTTATATAATAGTTAATATACTTATACTATATTATATTATATATTTACTAATACCTTAATATATCCATTGAATATTTGACTATTTGTCCATTAGACCATTATATTACTAATGATGCCTTGTATTTAATGGACTATGAATGTTATTTAATTCTTCACGTATGTGTATTTGACTATTTGTTAAGACATATGGTAGTCTTTCTAATTTTAAGACTCAAGTTATGTAGACTTATTTTGGAATATTCTAAAATGTATAATTCTAGATTACATTTGAAGTTTACAATATTGTTTATCGGTATGATTGAAATTTTTTTTTTTCACATAGGGTGTGGCGGGGTAGCACCATTTTAAGGGGAAGCCCGCCCTACCTAGCTATTATTGTCCAACCTAAAAATGTTATGGCTTCTATTGTGCAAGGTCGGGCACCGAGCTGCATTTAACTGCCAAATAATCCTTCAGGCAGGGTATTGAGCGGGGGTCTCGCTCTACCCAGCCTTGCTCATGCTCAACCCTAATAATAGCCCAAGTTAAGGCAGAGCAATGGGCGGGTTGGCAGCCCAAGGCCAAACCAATAGCCTGCCCATTCAACTTTAAACGGGTATGAGCTAGTTCATACCCGTACCTCAACTCATTTAAACTTGTATAAACGGGCTAGCACATAAATGGGCGAGCCGAGGGTTTTAGGTAACTCATTTACATTTGAACTTTTTTTTTTTTTTTTTGGAAAAAAAATTCTAAATAAGCATTAAGCATCCATCCAAATTCATCATTCTGAAATCAAAGTTCAATAATCACAATTCACACAAAACAATATAAATTTAGACAAGTACTATCATAACATAAATTTATTCAAGATAAGGAGTCAAGGGACACCTTTACCTTATGCCGAATGCGGAATGAGATGGGTAACGTAATTAATAAATAAAAAAACACTAAATCGGCGGGTATGCGCAACCCATAGGTGTGCCCATAGCCCGCCCATTTAAGTCTTAAATAGACGGGTCTTAACTCGCCCCGCTTTGGGTCTTTTTGGGCGGGCTCAAAGCGACCCAATTACACCGGGTTGCGGACGAGCACATGGGTTATGGGTTCCATTCTCGTCTTAGCCCAAGTATATTTCAAAAATATGTATCTAAATTATTATTACCTATAAGAGATTTTGCTATAATATATATAGATGGTATATTAATATTCTGTGAAAATGAAAAAGAACATGAAAAATATTTAAATCAATTTGTAAAAATTATAGAAGATAAAGGTTTGAATATTTCACGTAGTATTAAGAAAAACTGAAATACCCTTTTTAGGACAAATATAATAGAAAAAGGAATAGAATTACAAGATCATATAAGTAAAAAAGTTTTAGAATTTAAAGAAATAACAAATAAAAAAGATCTTCAATCATTTTTAGGATTAATAAATCAAGTAAGAAATTATAAACCAAATTTAGCTAAATTAACTTCAAAAATCGCTAAATTAGTAGGAGAAAAAACTGATTGGATATGGAATAGAGAAACAAAAAATATTATATAAAACAACTTAATAGCATTTGTCAAAATTTACCAAAATTAACTATACCAATAAGAGATGATATAAAATGGATTATATATGCAGATGCCTCATATCAATATTGGAGTGTAGCTTTATATCATGAAAATAAAAATGGAGAAGAAATAATAATAAGATATACAAGTGGAAAGTGTTTAGAAGCTCAATGGAAATAGTAATAACTTGCATTGCGACAAACAATTAATGGATTAAAGTGGTATTGACTTTATTTTTATAGGATATAATAAATATTAAATGGGGATAAAGTTAAAAATTATTGAATTTTATAAAAATTTAATAAAGTTTAATGTTTTTGCCTTATTATAAGATAAGAAGAGAGGAGTATTTTTCACGTTGGCCTCTTGTCGTCTAGTAATTATTTCTTTCCAAGTGTCGTGTATTTCATGCAGCTCGTACCTCGTACAAACTTGTCAAATACTTTAAGACTACCTATTGAAGATAAAGCTATCGTTAATTTTTTTACTGTCCCAACGTTTCGAATGAATTTTTAAAAAATAAAAAACAGTGAAGGGACCAAGGCTTGCTTGCAATAATCAAACTCTAATTAATAGTATAATGATAGCAAAATAGCAATAATTATAGAAGAGTAAAGTTTACGTAGCTCAATTATATATATATCTCTAACATATCAGGGGGTGCAAAATTACACGTACCGGTTTATGATTTTTTTAATGCCGTTTTAAAAGCAAAAAGATTATAATATTTTGAATGCCTCCAAAAAAGTTGGCAGTTGCATGCAGATAATTCACAACGCAAATCTGAGATCATATGCATGTAGCTAGAATTTCTTTCTCATATTCATCAGCTCATCGTTTTAGCCTTTATATCTTTGTCGTTTAGGCTTCAGAGTTACGAAAACGTGATTTATCAGTAACGTTTTCTTTCGCATTTGATTATATGGAAAGGAAAGAATTGTTACATTACCAAAAGACCAGCGTTACAGGCTACTCCTCTGATCATTAATATAATACTAGTTACACAACAAACTATGTTATATATTTATGGAGTTGATCTTAGTCCTAAATATAAGATATAGTTTTTATGTCTGTTAATTTTTTTTTTCTAATTTACTTTTATTGATACTTCTTGAATCATAATCAATGAGAAGAAATGAGAGAATTAAGGAAGATAACTATGATCTTTTAAAAAATACATGTCATATTAACTAAATTAATCAAATTCCTTAATCTAATCAAGTTAAGTAACTATGACTTATATTCGGAATAAGAGGAGTATTATTTTCTTAATATTCATTATGAACGCTGAAGGAGTATCTAGTAGAGGTTGTTCAACGCAAATTCTAAAATATTTATAGAAAGGAAACACATACGAAAACACAAAAGCTGAGAGATAACTATATATACTTGAAATAGAAAATACTTTCTTTATATATGTATAATTAAAACAAAGATTACATACAGTAATTAAAGAGCACAATTATTCCAACTACCACACTTGTATAAAACATCACTTACAAATAATGCTACGAGGGGGATCAAACATGAACATGATTTCTCATAATCATCCTCTTCAGCTTTGCTACTTTCAACACCATGGTCACATATATTTCGCCCGCCACGTCATCAACTCGGCGAAACACAGCATACCTCCAACTCTTCTTTAATAAGAGAGTCCCAATGGCTGACCAAAAGCCAACACCAAACCCAAATGCTATGACAAAATAAAACCACACCTTTTCAGAATCCCTATCATCGTCACGATCTCCAGAGCCTTCACTTTCATGAGCATGGTCACCCAAATCACCTCCAGTGCACTTATTTGGAAGTGGAAATCCACAAAGATGAGGGTTTCCAGCATAAATTCGTTGGTCACCCAAAGTCAAAAACTGGTTTTCTGTTGGAATTGGTCCTAAAAGATTATTGTATGACATGCTTAAGTTGCTCAGTGCTGTTAAAGAAGACATTGTCTCTGGAATTCCTCCTGAAAAATTATTACAAGAGATATCAAAAGATTCAAGCGATTTAATATCTCCTATTCTTTTTGGAATCTCTCCTTTCAAATGATTGTGCGATAGATTTAAGCCAAGTAGTCGAGTGAGCTGAGTTAAACCTTTAGGAAAAACTCCTGCCAGATTGTTATCAGAAAGGTCCATGTTCACCACAAACTTCAATATTTTGATGTAATCAAGTTCTGTCCCCTTCACAACTTGCTTAACATCCTCGGTGGCCCACTCATCAATGAAGTTTGTTGTAAAAAAATTGAAATCAAATTTTAACTTGGCTTCATTTGAGCTGTTGGATTTAATCATCCCACTAAGATCACCAATGCAATGAGGTATTGAACCCATTAACTTGTTACTTGCAAGGTCCAAAATCTGAAGTGATTTGAGTTGACAAAGTTGTGGAGGAATGCTACCATTCAACTTGTTTTGTCGCAGTCTAAGAATTTGTAACATGGGAAAAAATGTCCCCATTCCATTGTGGAATACCTCCAACAAATTGATTCTCACCAACATCCATAATCACTAATTGATTTAAATTTATAAAATATGGAAGTTCCCCATGAAGACTATTATTGTTCAAATGCAACCACAACAACGAGGAAAGGTTACCAAATGTGCTAGGAACACCACCTGATAATTTGTTGGATGACAAGTTTATTACATCCCATCCATGATTATCCTGCCAGCAATCTGGAATTTCTCCTGAAAATTTGTTCTTTGACAAATCAAGTCGAACCAAGGTGAAAATTTTGCACAATGAATTTGGTATTGAGCCATACATGGAGTTATTCCCAAGAAGCAAATTCGTCAATCCAGGCATTATTTCATCAATATTTGTAGGCAATGATCCACTGATCTTGTTGCCAAAGAGGTTCAATGTTTCGAGTTGCTCAAATGACCATCCTTTCAAGGTAGATATTGAGCCTGTCAAACTATTTAAAGAAAGATCTAATTGTACTAGTTTCACAAGTTGCCCAAAATTGTTTGGAATGTCATCATGTAAATCATTATTGGCAAGACCAAGGTACCTCAAATTTACAAGCTGACCCAAACTTCGTGGAATGGTTCCTAAGAGACGATTGTTTGAAAGGCCAAGTAAATCCAGGTTCACCAATTGTGACAGACTGTTTGGAATAAACCCTTCCAATTGATTTCCGGCAAGACGCAAGAAAGTTAGATTCACAAGCTGTGCAAGGCTTTCAGGAATTGTTCCGTTCAAATGATTGTTAACAAGTTCAAGTCTTGTCAAATTTGACAACTTTCCTAGAGAAGAGGGAATAGGACCATAGAAAGTGCTTTCTGATATATGAAGCTCATGTAGGTTTTCAAGTTCCCCCAACCAACTTGGTAAGGAGTCTTCAAATGTATTAGAGCTCAAGTCAAGTTGTTCAAGATCATACTTAACACATCCAGGTTCAAAGCTTCCAAATGCTTTTCCATGAAAGTTGTTGGTTGAGAAATCTAATCTTGTTAAGCGGCACATGTTCTTTAAAATCAAAGATAGAGAGGATTCTAAAGAACTGAAATTATTTGAGGAAAGCATTAGTTGGTGAAGCATGGTATGCTCACCTAACCAAGATGGAATAGAACCTGTAAGATTGTTGGAAGACAGGTCAAGGACTTCTATGGAAGACAAATTTTTGAGAGCAAGAGGAAGTGGACCTCGAAGTCCATTGTAAGCAACACGTAGTTCCTCAAGCTTGTGAAATTTACTGAACCACAATGGCAAAGAACTAAGATTGTTGAAAGAAAGGGAAAGGACTATTATAGAAGTCATGTTTTGGAAGACATCAAGACTGAGACTTTCAAGTGAATTTTCAGTAAGATCAAGCACTTGAATCTTTGAAACGTAGGTGAAATTAGGAGAGTAGTGAAGAGGAGGGATCAAGGAGTGAATTTCACACTCAGCTAAATTCAAATGTAATAAAGAAGGAAGCTTGTAAAATACCTGGAACACATCATGTGCTTTCCCAAGGTCAACAACATGCATGTCAAGGCTTTGTAGTGAGTGAAGCCCCGAAACCCAGTTCATGTCAATGACTTGGAAATGATTGAGGCTGAGATCAAGATGGCGTAAGTTGGTGAGATTGCCAAGCTTATAAGGAATCTTGCCGCTAAAATTAGCATTAGAGAGAGATAGATATCTCAGCTAATGCATAGAAACAAAGAAGAGAGGAATTGGAGAAGCATGGAATTGGTTTCCACTTAAGTCCAAGTGACTCAAGTGTTCCAATTGCACAAGCGATTGATCAACTTGTAGAGCTTCAACAGATTGTTGGCTATAGTCACAAGATTCACTTGAGCTATAACATGGATTCCTCAGATCAAGCTTGAGAACATGGCCACTAACAGTGTCACAGGCTATTGCGTTCCAATGGCAACAGTCACTGTTGGAATTCCAAGAAGAAAGCCTATGATATGGATCAGTGAGGGTTGCTTTGAACTTGAGAAGAGATTGCCTCTCTTGTTCTAAGCATCCCCCGCTTGAATTTCCACTCAAGCATATTCCTACAATTTCAGACAGCAACAAGAGAACAGAAAAACGAACACCCAGAGAAGTATTCTTCATGGTTTGCCTATGCATTCACGTTGGTTTTTTTTTTAATAACTCATATAGCGCAGCCCACAAATATATATAATATTTGCAGTGCCATTTCACTTGTGGGTAATTTTGCAAGGTCAAAACTATCTTCTTGTGAAAACTAATATGTGGAACTATGGCCTGAAGAGTCGACTGAGTCAGAGAAGATGTTCGTTTTACTCACATTCATTACGATAAACGAATCACTTGAAGACCACCACTTTCTTTATGGCAAGTGGATCGTGAATATATTATGAGTCCACATCGGGGAGCCAAACTCTTAGAATGAGGTTTATAAGTCCATTGAGTTCTTCCTCCATAGGCTAGCTTTTGGGGATTAGGCTCTTCCTTTGGGCTTGTATTCATTACATTGGTGCTTTCATTGAGAGTCCGATGTCCACGAAAAGGGCTACCCACGGAGGGTTCTGACCGGATAGGCCGAGTGAAGTGCCGTGCACGGAGGGTTCTAACCGGATAGGCCGAGTGAAGTGCAGTGGTGTGGAACCGCCGGGGACGTCGGTTCTTGAGGGGGTGACTATGTTATGAGTCCCCATATCGGGGAGCCAAACTCTTAGAGTGAGATTTATAAATCCATTGGGTTCTCCCTCCTCATAGGCTAACTTTTGGGATTGGGCTCTTCCTTTAGGCTTGTGTTCATTACAGAATATTAGGTGAAGAGCGTGAACTGGGGCTGGAACCCCTCTTTTTCCTATCTCATCCTCTTCCTCTTTTTAATCATTAGACCAATATTTGTGAATGATTCACATTTGACTTTTTATAAAATTATTATTAAAATGTTAAATAAAAAATAAAAATAATTAGTTAATTACAAGTTGTTAAATTTTGATATGAATAATTTCATACTACAATAAAGAAATTAAAAATAATATTCGTTAACGATGTAATAAAGTGTAAATCATTTATGTTTTGATTAAGTATTTCATTCAAACGAATATATATAAGTATTTCTTATCGCCTAAAATAAATAATTAACTAAGTTTTGTACTCCGTATTTCTTATTTTTGAAGTCATTAGATCATTTAAAGACATTTAGCAAAACGTTAAACTTGAAAAAGCTGTATATACATTTTTTTTGACCTGTTGAAAAAGCTGTATTTAGACTTCTGGTTCTGTCAAATAAACGTACATAATAAGTACGTGCCACATACATGTCATTTGAGCTAGGAGATTACAGTTTCAAACTTTTTGACATTCCTGAAAAAAATATTTCTTGGGTTCATATATACTCTCTCATCCCAACCTTTTTCTAAAACAAACGAACGAAGAAAAGAACAAACTAAGTTGCTGAATAGTAGAAGTATATGAAAATCACATGTTATGACGGTCAGTTATGAGTCCTAAGTACTTTTATGGACAGTTATGATGGTCCAGTACTGAATATAGTTTGTAATTGTAGAAGTAGGCGTAGTTTTCTGAAGAAATTGTTTAGTTTATTTTGCCACAGATTTTGCAAGTCATATACTTAACTCTCAGAAAAAAAACATGTGAATCTGTTACAAAAAGTAAAATTTCATGAAGAAGTGTCGGGTTTATCTTTGAATTTGTCAAATAATAAACGTGTACAAGAGGCAATGTAAGTAATTTGAGAAGGCGAGTGAGATTAGCTTTTGTTGTTCTATCTTTTTCTGACATTGATTTCTAAACAAATATTTCTTGTGTTTATGCTGAGTTTTCAATGTATAGCAAGTGCGAAAACAAAGAATCTCTTTGGTGTAAAGAATGAGAACGAAGACTCTCTTAGTCAGTCTCATCTATGGCCTCTCTATGACTCTATCAGTCCCATGACATTTCAACAAACTAACAATCACGAGCCCCATAAAAATGCCCCTATTTGCAGGACATGTTCTGATCCAACTAACACAAACACTTCCATACAATAATTATACCACATTAATTGATGTAGGGATCTTTAATTAATGTCCGTGGAAACTTGGTTCTATGGGGCTGCTATTGTAACACCCCAAATTCCATACCATTTATTGTGCCCATTGACATGTAGTATTTAGGAATACGGTGCTACAGGTCAGAGTAAAGAGGAACGGAGAGCATGCCTTAATGTTTGGACAATGAGTAACTGATATAAAATGCCTAGGCATAAGCTGGTATATTAAAAATCCCGATGGAATATTCATGTGATACAATTATCCGAAACTTGTATAATTAAAACTCCAACATAATAACTATATAATCTTAAACCAAGCCTTAACTAGACTTGTGGCTTGGAACACAATACAGTTAATCAAACCTATTGGCCAGACCGGGTAAAGTCTAGTAGAAGTCTCTCCATATCTTTCACGGCGACTTATGACTGCTCCACATAGACCAACCATTTCTTGGTTTAAGCACCAAATGGTTTGAAACAACTCTATCGGATTCATGCCAGAAACTAGTCCCTATTGACCTTCTTTAGACTCTCATCTCGACCGGTGCCTCTTCACGGCTCCATCCATCGGTGCCTCTTCATGGTTCCGTCCACGTCTCTTTCTCAGATCCAGGTTCCTTTCCTGAACTTTTGATCAAGGCTGAGATTCAATACCCATTGAATATCAGGTAGCAGTTAACCTTATGCTCAAGTAACAACAGTATATATGACAGATATTCATTACATTTCAGCATTAACCATACATAGCACACAGTAGATGTAAGGTTCCAACAATATGTAGCACACAGCAAATGTAATGTCAACAGCACAACAATACATAGCACACAGCAAATGTAATGTTCGTAATATTTTCACTCACCAGTGCCACGCCTCCACGTGTCCTCAGCGCAAGGAAAACAACTCTACGGTATTATCATGACTATAACCCACACAAAGCTGAATGTATATAAATAGGTAACCTAAGCCCCATAAACTTAGCCACGGTGCATGACCCAAGACCTAATCTTATCCACGACTTCATGAATCATTCAATCATATACATGCATACAAGACACATCAAAGTTAAAGTTACGATACGCGTCCATACCTTTCACCGAGTAATTGCCAAAACGCCCGACCTTTTGAATCCAACTCCGGACTTCCCGGATATCCTATACATTATTATCGGATTATTATATGATATTGTGATAAATATCATATTGCTTAGAATAATATCCTAAAGGTTTAATTTACCTTTATACCCTTGGTGGATTTCTTATTTCCATTTCTACCCTTTTGCTTAAAAACGCATTGCCAGATTTTCTGGGCAGATTTTTCAACAACTTTGAAAAATCATAATTAATTCTAAAAAACTAATTTTTGAGTGCTTCAAAATTCCTCATGACCCTTGACATGTCTATTTTCAAGGAAAAATATTTCCAGAAGCTAGAACATCAAGCATCATTCCCAGGTTTTTCGTTTTCAATCAATGCTCAGATTTAAATCCAGTAAACAAGGCCTATCTTCAAAAATTCATATATCCTTGTCCAGAGATGCAAACGTTACATATTTTATATATTTAGAAATCCCTACATGTATACTTTATTACTATAAAATTTCATGATTTAATGAATTCATTTGATACATAAAATAATAGCATCAATTTCGCTGCCTCTAGGAAGATCAAAAACTGGGAATTCTACAATTTTTAAAATCTTGATTTATTGATTTCAAAACTTATTCCCTTACATGTTTTCTACTCCATTTTGCATTTTAAAAGTAATGGAGACTTCCAAACATGAAAAGGAATTTTCCTAACCATTTCCTAGATTAAACTAAAATTTTACAAAAAACTAAAAGCTAGAGCTCAAGAACTTACCTCTTGAAGTTCTTACTCCTTCTTCTCCTTGCTCATATTCTTGCCTTGGTCTCTATCTCAATCAATTTGAATTGAGTTTTGGTGTGAAGAAAATGAAGAGGGGAGCCCTCTATTTATAGGAAAAGTTCAAGCCCAATGTGGGCGATCTAAACTTAATCAAGAAGTTTTAATCCTCCCCCTCCACCTATGCTAGAGGACTTTTGAGGCTCTTGTGATGTCATCCTTGTGATGTCATCTTGATGACATAATCAAGGCTTAGGTGTCCCCTAATGCCACATGTCCGTGCCCTATTGGTTTGTTAGTTAATCATGGTCATTAGTGCATTATTAATTAAGCTTTATGCACTTTAATCTTTACTTATTTCCATTATCTTTTATCAAGTTGAAGACATATACTACTAATCTTTATTTAGTGCAAGCTTAATTGACAATTAGCATTTGTTAATTTATTCTAATTTAATTAAGTGTCTTCATAACCTTTTCTTATCTCTGGTTATAAATTTGCTATCTATGTACTATTTATATCACATTAAATAGCCCTTAAATGAAGTCTCATAATCCACCATTGGTTAATTAATTCCAAAATGATAAGAATATAATCAATAGATTATAGAGAAAATCCCATATAAAGCTACTTAAAATAGAAAAATTCTAAATCGAGTTGGTAAATTTAATAAATCTTTAATTGAGTCATTAACCCAATTTATGATTTTAAAATATGGGTAAAATAACTTTAATACCCTCTCCTCTCTCCTCATTAATGAGTTTTATTACTCCCTAACTTATGTTTCCCATGTATATATCAAAATTAATTTTTATACAATAAAATATAATTCGTTCAAATATATTAAGTATATCATCATAAGAATAAAAACCTACAATATTTTCAGCAAAGAGTTCATTTGATTAACATGAACAGTTTTTTTAAAGAAAACTTATAATATATGTCCCTATAAAAAGAACATATTTTGGTAAATATAGTAATTAAGCATGAATTTTTCTATATTTTTCACACACATATATAGGTTTTTGTTGGAAATTTTTATATTGATGTAAACCGTTTTGTGAAATTTTAAGTTCATTTTACATCTTTTTTTTGAAATATCCATAGAAGTAAATGAAATTTAAACGCCTCTTTTTTTAAAAAGATAAATAATATTATTGATTTATATGAAAGAATTAAAATTGAAATATTAACTAAATTACTATCTAAAAACTCACATTTATGTGTTAAGAAAAATTATTTCGGTTTAGGTTAATATTGGTAAAAATGACTTTTATTTCAATTCAATTTTGCAAAGGGTGAAGTTGGCATGGGATATGCCTCTTCTTCTTCTTCTTCTTTTTTTTTTTTTTTTTGCTTTTATCTCACCCGATAAAAATAACAACTTTCTTTTTAAAAAAAAAAAATCACATTTTTTAATCATTAATACAATTAATTGACTTTCAATTAAAATGTATTTAATTGATATCAATCATACTATTACGCATGACATACTTTAATTATTTTTTATTATCCTTTTATATAAAGTCATAAAGTAATAATACTTTTTTAAGAGGGGAGAGAAGAAAGGCTAGCGAGAAAAGAGAGGAGGGGCATTGAAGTCATTTTACACAGATTTTAAAATCCTAAATTGGGTTGATGACTCAATTAATGATTTGTTGAATTTACTAACCCGATTTAGAATTTTTCTATTTTAAATAGCTTTACATGAGATTTTCCCTAGATTATAATCCTTTGAGACACATATTCACTTTTGTATTTTGTTAATTATTTGCCAAAATACAATATTTATAAGAATTAAGAAAATTAGGGTATTACAGCTACCATTAACCCCGAGGTTTGATGACGACAGTTGGGGAAAAATTGTAGGAGATGATTATGTGTTTGTGGGATTGTGCGATCTAAAAAATCCAAGTACGCGTAAATTGCATTGCGTCAAATAATTAATTCTAGAACCCGATGTGATTAATGATTAATTTGGAAATTAAGTTTAGAGTTAAGTGGCAAATTCGCCCGAAAGTATACGCCTAGGAGCAATATTGCCTTAGAAGTTTTTTTTTTTTTTTTTTTTTTTCAGATTTAATATTACCTGTGTTATGAATATATTTATAATGTGAATGTCCATTGCATAGTAACCCTTGAAGGTCTATAAATAGAGGTCTTGTGTAAACATTCTGCATACACTTGGAATAAGAATTTCTTCATCTCTCTAGAATTTCTCTCTGACTTCTCTCTACTTTCTTTACATTTTCTTCAATTTCATAACACGTTATCAGCACGAGGTTCTAATCAACGAGCCTCTTCCTCCTTCCGGTGATGGATTCTCCAGTTTCGGTGAAACTTTGTAGTTCCGGGGATAATTTCAGCTTTCCGGTGAAACTTTTGCATTTTCCGACGATATTCTCCAGGTTTAGGCGGATCTTTGCATTTTCTCGGCAAAATGTTTTGAAGAAGTCGTAATGAAAGGAGTTTTCCAAATCGCTCCAAAGGAGGTATTTTTAGTGAAAGATTGATTTTGGATCGGTGAAAATGATTTCTTTTCACCCGGGTATTTTTCTATTAATTTTTAATTGTTGATTTAAGAAATATTTTGTATTCGATTCCTACCTGGGGTTTTACCTCCTAACCTGGAAGTCTAGATTTAATTTTATTATTATTTTACTAACATAACATTTAAATTATGCATTTACTTTTATGTTACTAACATAACATTTAAATTATGCATTTACTTTTATGTTACTAACATAACATTTAAATTATGCTTTTACTTTTATGTTACTAACATAACATTTAAATTATGCATTTACTTTTATGTTACTAACATAACATTTATTTTTATGTTACTAACATAACATTTATGTTATTGTTCCTAACATAACATTTATTGTTTATGTTTTATTTATTATTTGTCATTTTATTATTGTTATTATTATTATTAATATTAATATCTTTCTCATTATATGATCAGGCGTCATATATATAATGGCGAGAAACCTTTGTTTATCCTGAAAATAAATAGTAGGAAGCCATCTTGATTTAATTTCTCTTGAAGAGAGCAATGGCATGAAGATATATGACAAAAGTTGGCCGAAAGCCAAGAGAAGGCATAAATTGCCCAGATGCCAAGAGAAAGCATAAAGTTGGCGGAAGTCAAGAGAAGGCACATAAATTGGCCTGGAGGCATAAATTTGCCTGAAGCCATGATGTTACATATTGGCGGCACTGGAGGCATAAATTGGCTGAAGCCATGAGATAAATTTGAGTGGATCCGAGTAAAGTCGGATTCATGATTTTTATATACCACCAATATTTGTATTAAGGCCTCGGAGAATTAATATTTGGCATTGAATGACTCCCTTGTTCTTCGGGAACAAATTAAAGGGATTGTATAGCCACTAGAAGATGGTTGTTCTTCTAAAAGTTCATTATAAATTGATGTATCCAATGTGCTCCTAAAGTAGCAATATTGTGAAAGAAATATTGTGAAAGAGGTTTTAAGAAATATTTTGAATTAATTCTTGACCTCATGGGTCCAAACAAAACAATGAGTTTTTGTTGTAAGAATTATGAATATTGTCCAAATTGGCTCGACTCCATTCCCAGTGAATGTATATGAATTTAATTATGGCCATGGATATGGACAGAAAACATGGCTACTACAAATTTGGGTGTAGTCATTGTTATCATGTTGGTTTAAATTCCCACCTGAAGTGGAGAATATTATTTATAAGAACCACAAAAGTGAAATTAGTGGGTATAATACACATGATTAAAAAAAAAATCATGTTATTGTTATAATGATAAAGGTCATTAGTTTTATATGCCATAATATATTTGTTAAAGGTCACATATTGATATAAACTATTTTATAAGATAAGTTTTATATGTAAATCAGCCTCAAAATCAATTTCTAGGTGGTGATTTTAGGAAATATTGACCATTTTGGAGTTTTAACATTTTAGGGTATTATTACGTAATTTTATGTGGTACTAAAATGTTATTTATTCTAGGGTCAAGTTATGTAATTTTCCCCAAGCAAATTTTTCAAAACTTCCACGTGAAGGCGGAAGAAAAATTTGGCTACGGGTCTCACGTGTTTATATTATTTTATTATTATGCATAGTAATTACTATTCAAAAAAATCTGATAATTTTTTTGTTGTTGATATTTTTAATTTTATTGGATGGCAAGTAGCTATAGTATTATGATTTCATGGCAAAAAATTTTATCATTTTTATTATTGCCATAAATTTATTATCTAATATTTAGAAATTTATCAATTTTATAATTGTTCTTTTGAAAAAGAACAATATTGATTTAAAAGAAATGACATGACAAGAAAACTTTATAGATATTACGACCACGAAGATATATGTTTTAAATATTTTTTGATATAATGATTTTTGGTAGCCTTGGAAAAGTATTGTCTAGAAGACAATAACTTATAAAGATTTATGTCAAAAAGCTAATAGTCTTGGGGACTAATTAGCATATTTTGCCCCTTTATAAGAGAGGCTAATGTTCAAACTATATATGGTAGTATAAATTTGCTTGAAGGCTCAGGAAAAGCTAATATTGTTACTCGAAGTAACAAATATTTTATAAAAGAAACTTATTGAGTTTTAAAGATATCATATAGAAATGGATATCATATTAGCAAATTAAATGTTTGCTAATGCAGCTATTGAGATATTAAAAAGGCAATAAGTCACAGAGAATTATTTATTTTGAAGTCAAGGCTCAAAAGAAAGAATAAGACCAGAAGGTAATACGATGTTTAATTTGTTATTTTGTTATCATATTCCATAAATTTATTGGTATGAGATTTTCCTGCTAGAATTACCATATGTGTGGTTTTAAGTTATTTTGATTATGAATATTGGTGGACTATATATTTTGCATATATAAACAAATTGAAGTATATTATAAGATTATCGGTGATGCAATATTATATGCTTATTCTTGAAGAATCAACATGATTTTCCCTTTCGAGGTTTAAAGGATTTGAAAGTAATTTTGACATACGAACTCACACTTGAGGGGGAGATTATTAGAAAACAATCGTGAGTTGAGTTATAATACAATACAAGTGTGAGCTAATTTTTGAAAAGTTGAAAAGTTATATATTTCTCACACAAAGTCTAATAGATATCCCAAAATGAAGGTCGATTATGATTTAAATCAAAGTTTATGATTGGTTGAGATATATTATAGTAAACTAGAAGTTTTCGATTTAAATAAATTTATTGTTAGCATGACTCGTTTGATCATCCGAGTCATATATATATAATGCAAATAAGATTATGTATTAACATCCATTGAAGAACCGAGAAGATTCTTCATGAATAACCAACATATTGTTTATGTATTATGTACTATTTGTTCTCAAATAGATTTGACTATGAGAATATCATTGGTCATGATTGGTAATGGATCTACGGAAATATATCAAACATTATTATATGGGCCCATTGAAATGACATGTAAACCATACAAATTTGAAAGATGCATCTGTAAGATGGTTACATATGAGATTATTAGCTTACAACCAGAAGTTTGTAAGAAGGCAACTTGAAGTTTGCAGTAATGTTTGAATAAATTAAGCGCGCTATTTCCAGATTATACGATCCGTAAATCATGTATTCAATGCTTACGAGAACAAAGATTTCTATGTTGGTATATTTGATTATTAAAGCATTTATATAAGCTAACAAAATTCTCCTCGTAAAATTGGTTTTTGGTCGGGAACCGACAATTCCATCGGAAAGTTTTTGAATGTGCAATGTTTATAAATCCACCACAATGCACATAGATGGATATAGAAAGAAAGTTGGGATAAATGTTGTGTAAGGACCTTCTTCTTCTTGTTTGTCTCTAAATGAAACGAGAATGATGTTTCTAATGGTAACAAATGGATTTAGGAGACTTATCGCATAATTTGTCAAGCGAGATTTGACATTGTTTTCCCAAGATGAGGGGGAGAAAATAAGCGGTTGGGTAAATAGATTAACCGGAATGAATTATCATTGGCTCATTTTGATCCTCGTACAAAACAATGTGAACTGGAAGTTCAAAAGATAATTCATTTGCAGAATTTAGCTAATCGAATGCCGTAGCATTTTGACCCAAAGAAAGAGACAAAGTCACATGTTCCATTTGCTAATGCTCCTATTCGAATTGATGTCCCCGAAGGGCAACCTATTATAAATGAATCTAAAGCACGCCAAGCGTGGCAGGCCCATCGGTTCCAAAGATAAAAATCCTCGAATGAGAAAAGGAGCTAAGAATATAGATGGTCAAGTTGAGGATAATCAAGAAAAGTTGGTAGCTCTGAAGAGTCATTATCTCCAGTAGAGATATCTCCGAAGAGAATGTTATAGTCCCGAAGAGACCCGGTACCTAAAATATGTGAAAATAATGAGATCTCAATAAATTATTTTATGAATGGTATCCAATGGGACCGAAATGAAGTCAATATTGACGACGTCTTTGCTTATCATATAGCATATGATGTAATGAATGATAATGAGGATCATGAGCCAAAATCCATTAGCGAGTGCCAACAATGAAAAGGATTGGCCCTTATGGAAAGATCCTATTAATGCAGAATTAAATTCACCGGCAAAATGAAAAGTATTTAGACTCGTAGTCCATACACCGAAGATGTAAAGCCGGTTGGGTACAAATGGGTTTTTTTTTTGTACGAAAGAGAAATGACAAGGGTGAAATCACAAGATATAAGGCACGTCTTGTAGCCCAAGGCTTTACACAAAGACCTGACATTAATTTTCAAGAAACGTACTCACCGGTAGTAGATGCAACTACTTTTCGTTATTTGATTAGCTTAGCAGTAAATGAAGGACTTAATTTGCGTTTAATGGATGTCATGACTGCCTATTTGTATGGCTCACTTGACAATGATATTTATATGAAAGTCCCTGAAGGACTCAAGATGCCAGAAGCATATAATTCAAATTCTCGAGAACAATACTCGATTAAATTAAATAAGTCTCGTATGGCTTAAGGCAATCGGGCGCATGTGGTATAATTGTCTCGAAAAATATTTGTTAAAAGAAGGGTACAAAAATGACCCAATATGCCCATGCCTTTTATGAAAAGATCAAGAAATGAATTTACTATAATTCTTGTATATGTTAATGATATCAAGCATCATTGGAACTCCGAAGAGCTTCAAAAGGCAATTAATTGCTTAAAGAAAGAATTTGAAATGAAAGATTTGGGCAGAACAAAATTCTGTCTTGGATTACAGATCAGTACCTAAAGAATGGGATCCTTGTAGTTTATACAAAGAAGGTCCTAGAATGATTTTATATGGATAAATCACATCCATTGTGTACTCCAATGATTGTAAGATCTTTGAAGATTGATAAAGATCCATTCCAACCTCGAATAATTGACGAAGAAGCAAGATATAGTAATGCACCAACACGGAGGCATTGGAATGGAGTAAAACATATTCTTCGTTACCTCAAAGGCACTATGGACATGGGGTTATACTACACATTGGATATGCAGATATCTTGGATTTTTGTCTAACCCACATGATAGTAAATCACAAACAGTTATCTATTTACATGTTGAAGTACAACCATTTCATGGCAATCTATGAAGCAGACTATATTAGCTACATCAGCTAACCATGCAGAAATTCTAGCAATACATGAAGCAAGTCAAGTGAAAATCTAGAGATATATTCACTAAGAGACTTCCAGAAGCAATTTTTGAAAAGCTTGTCCATGGTATTGATCTTCAAAGACTCAAAGTTCTCAAATGGTATTATTATCATCGTGGGGAGTAATACCGATATTGTCAAAAGGGGAGTCGATACACATTTGTACTCTTTTTCCCTTATCTAGGCTTTGTCCCACTGGGTTTTCCTAGAAAGGTTTTTAATGAGGCAGCATTGCACAGTGTATCAATGAATGATGTACTCTTTTTTTCTTTGGCTAGGTTTTTATCCCACTGGGTTTTTCCTAGTTAAAATTTTTAATGAGACACATTCATAATGGACATCCAAGGGGGAGTGTTATGAATATATTTATAATGTGAATGTCCATTGCATAGTAACCCTTGAAGGTCTATAAATAGAGGTCTTGTGTAAACATTCCGCATACACTTGGAATAAGAATTTCTTCATCTCTCTTCATCTCTCTAGAATTTCTCTCTGACTTCTCTCTACTTTCTTTACATTTTCTTCAATTTCATAACAACCTGAAAGTTTTAAAATGTAGCAATATTGCCCTTTTCTATTAAAAAGTTAAAGGTCAATATTAATTTTTTACCGTTCAATGTTAGTTTTTTAATAGTATATTGGGCAACATTATTACGTTTTAAAACTTCCGGAGTGACATTGAATCTGAAAAACTTTAAGGACAACATTGCTTCTAAGAGTATACTTCTAAGTCGAATTTGCTACTTAACCTTTATGTTTATATATGCAAGTTTGAGAACATGGCCAGTAACAATATCACAAGAGAATTAAAAAACGAACACCCAGAGAAGTATTCATGGTTTGCCTGTGCAATGTCATTTCACTTGTGGTGGGTAATTTTTGGAGGTGAAACTATCTTGCTGTCAAAAATAACAAATGAAAGCTATATATGGTATGAAAAGTGGACAGTGGACTGATGTTTTACTTGCATTCATTTGCGAAAGACCTTTCCTGTAAAAGCCATCACTTTCTTTATGCAAGTGGATCTTGAATATATATTAGACGAGTTCATGCAATTGGACCGAGTCTTGTTTCGGGCTGTAGTCAAGGTTTTCAAGTTTAAACAAACTTGTGGTAAGCACGTAGATTTTATATTTATCAATAAATAGTTATTTATAGTATATAATTTAAAGTTTTAAAAATGATACTAATTTGATTTAATTTAAATATATTTTAAATTCAAATAACTGAAATTCAATCCATCAACATTCACAATTTATCAAATTCAATAATAAAATGTATATGAAATTTATATATGAAGCCAATAAGTATGGTCAAATCAAAAAAGTAATTTAGCATAAATTTAAGAGAATTTTCTATACTTTAGAACGTATTGGTTTCATGCTTCACATCATATTTCATTTAAACAAAAAATAAGTATTTCTAAAACATCTAGAATGGAGAACTAACAGTTTTGATTTTTTTTTTTTTTGAAGTCATTTAAAGATATTTCGCAAAATGCTAATTGAAAATACTTGTAATTTAATTAAAAATTAAACTTGAAAAAGCTGTATTGAGTCTTTTAGTTTCTGTCAAATAAACGTATAGAATAAGTACTACCACATGCAAAATATTTCTTGCGTTTATACTCCCTCATCCCAACCTTTTCTAAAACAAACAAACGGTGGAAATTTTACAAAAAGAAAGAAAGAAAGAAAGAACACTATGTTGCTGAATAATAATAAAAATATGTGAAAAAAAAAAACACCAGTTAATTTATAATGAGATACAAATTAAAAATTTCATAAGTCCTCTGTACTTTTATGGACAGTAATGATCATGGTCTACCGAATAGTTTGTAATTGTAGAAGTAATCGTTAATGTGCTGCAAAATGTAAAGTTTGATGAAGAAAAAAGTTTAAGTTTATCTTTGAAATTCAAGCTAGCTTTTCTGACTCTTAATTCATTTCGTGAACAAAATATTTCTTGCGTTTATACTGACAAAGCGAAAGTAAAGAATCTCTTTGGTCCAAAAATTAAAAACCAAGACTCTTCTAATTCTTAATTTTCCCTCTCTGTTACGTGACATTTCAACTAACTCATTAGAGAGACCCACAAAAAAAATACAGCTTCAATGTAAATCATTTATAGGAAAAAAAGTTTGATTTAAAATATGGGTTACTTGTAAGGTAATTAATGACATTTTTTCAACTTCTATTGGAAAGAAAGCAAGGGGGAGAGATGTATGAAAATCATTTATAAAGTAGAAAAAGATAAAAAATTTAACAAGAACAAATGTAATTTTTTTAATTAATTTAATAATTAAATTAACCCTATGGTTTCATCACAGTTAGTGAAGCGTTGTAGGAGATGGTTATGACACTTATGTGTTTGTGGAATTGGTGAATCTCGGCCTCAAGCATCCAAATAGGTACTCTCTCCCTGATTCTTATTATAAAACCTAATTAGTTTTTTTTTTTTTTTCAGAAAGATCAATAAAACTAAATTAATTAATTAATTCTAGCATATATTTTGAATCATTAGATTATATAGCATTTTATAAATAATGTAAATAAGTTTTAAGAAAAACTATAAATATAAATACTGTAAAGTACTCCCTCCGGTCCTTAATATAAAATATATTTAGGGAGTTGATCTTGGTTATAAATATAAGACATATTTTTTTTTTAATATTTGACAGTCTTTTTCTAATTTACCTTATTGATGCTCATTCAACAATAATCAATAAGAAGATGGAATTAGGAAAGATGAGTAGGGTATTATAGAAAATACGTATCTACCTAAACGAACTTCCTTAATCTAATTAAACTAGATAAATATATATTATATTAAGAACCTAGAGGGTGTATAAAAAAAAGGACTGGAGGAGTAATTTATTTAACCCTCTTAGTGTCTTTTTTAAAAAATACTAATCAAGTCCTATATTAAGGATATAATGTATTAATATATTGCATTGCGTCAAATAGTTAATTCTAGATCCTGATCAATGATTATTTAGGGAGTTTATGAAAGCTATAAAACTAAAAATAAGTGTTGTATATATACCCCATGATTTCTTTTTTGGGATTTAAGCAATACAAATTTACCACTCTGGTCCTTTCTATAAGTCCATTTAAAAAGAATTGGTCCTTATCATAAGTCTACTTAGAGAGTAATTAATGACAATAGCATAATTTTGCCTCTATTAACATAGAGAAATCGAAGAAAGAGGTGAAGCATAAAATGTATAAAGTATATTTTTATACACATTTATAGATGAGGTTAAAACTGGAAATTTTTTATCAATTTATAATATATTTAATGAGTTAACAATTTTTTTGGGCATGTGAGAATTATGTAAATGGGACTTATAAAAGAGACTAGAGTGGTATTCCTCTAAACCCATTTTTTAGGTAGGGAGATAAGAAATTTTTTTGTCTTGCATGCCCTTCATTTATTATTATATTGATTTTTTTGCAAGGGGTTCATATTAAAAAGGGGTAAAACTGGAAAGTTGTTACCAACAACCTGTTGGTGGAGATGATGGTAAGTGTTCTCGGCCCATAAGGAGGAGAACACAAGTTTGAATTCGAGAAGCGCACTTGTTAGAAAAAAAAGCAAAAACCCTTTGCACTCTAAGCCTTGAAAATGGATCGTAATACCCGAAATTTCTTCTTATCTTAAATACAATATTTTGATAGAAAAAGCCTATTTAAAATAGGTGAATATGTGGTCTCAAATTTTGAAATGTGTTTATTCTATTTTCTAGGTAATTTTTTTCTTAGGATTAGAATAACCAATGATTTAATAAATTTTGTTAAGCATCATAAAATACCATAAAATATAATAAATACCATATTAAGCTATGGTTCATGTAGAATTTAAAAGAGCAAGAAAGTGTTATGAAAATACCTAAATAAATTTAGAGAAATCAATGGCAATTAATTACCAACTAAACATTTACTAAATTAAATAAATTGTGCAAGTCTTCATAATTAAAGGACCATAAACACCAATTTTCATAATTTGTTAAGAGACTAAATTTTCTAATACCCTATAATTAATATTTAGTTCATATTTATTTCATAGAAGGCCATAAAGAATTATCAACACACTTGAACAATTAAGGGGCAATTGCTAATAATTAATGAGCAATTAAAATTACACTAATGGAATATTTAGGCAATTCTTTAACAATTAATATTAATAGCCATTAATTAGAGGTGTATTAGGCTAATTAAAAGTCAATGACCAATAAAGGATTAGGATTGGCACTAATGAATTGTTAACAATCGTAAATCACTTCATGAACCAATAATGCAACAATCAAAAGATAATTAAGCTTTTGATTAAGGTGTTAATCAAATGTTAATCAAGTTTTGAAAAGTCAACAATTTCAACTATGATCTAAGGGCCAAGATTTAACCTCATAAAGCTTATCTAAAGGCTCTAATTAGTTATGATAAAGCTTAATCCTTGTGACCTAAGCTTAACCAATGAGAGAGAGAGAGAAAAATTAATTAAAGCAAATTTGATAATGGTTTGAAATCCAAGTAAATATCGATGTACAAGTAAAAACTCAAAACAACAAATAAAGTGAGAATTTATACAAATTTAAAAAGTTGTGAAGAAGTAGGAACCCCGGAGAAAATATAAGGACTTATCTTGAACCTACATAATTTAACCTCGAAAGTAAGCCTAGTAAATGCTATTTTTGCAAACGTTGAAGAATAAGCTTAGTACAACCAGGGGAATCTCATTAGACCATAAATCTGGATATCTAACTACTAATCAAAAAGCATACTCAGAATTTAAAAGTATTGGTAATTGATCAAGCAACCAAAAATAGATTTCATTAAAGTAAATTAATTCTCAAAAAGCAAAACTTAGAGATTAAGTTAGGGTCTTCTAATCACATGGATGGATGAGATTAAAACTTCTTTACTAAGTTTAGATCCAAGAGTTAAGAATGAATAAAAGTTGTTAGGTAGTTAACCTCAAAATTTGCTATAAATAGGGAGGTAGTGCATTCATAAATCCTCACCAATTCACAAAGCAACAACATCTGAAATATAGAGAGAAAGTGAGAGTGAGAGTCTTGGAGAAGAAGGAGCAAAAGTTCTTGGTAAGTTCTTTAGCTCTAGCTTTAAGTTCTTTAAGTTTTAGTTCTTAAATTCCTAGATAGAAGTAGCTTAGATCTTAAATATGCTAGAATAATTTTATTTACATTTTTTTATGGTCAAAATTAGCTTTATTTCGAAAAAATGATGAGGGAAGATATATAGCAGAATTTGTGGAAGAAAATCATCAAAGTAACGAAGTTCCGGCGAAATTTCATCGCGATAGTGCAAAAAAAGGCTTTAAGACCGCCTCATTTAGAGCGGACAATGGAAACTCCGGTCTTAAAGGAATGGCCGGTGGCAGTTCTGTAAATATAAAGAACTTCTTGCACCGGACCAATTTTTCACCGCTCTTAAAATCATTATTGAGACCGACTAAAATACCACCGGTCTTAAAAATTGAACTGAAATTTCAATTACTTTCTAAATATATCTCATATAGCCGTACTTATATTTTCTGCGGTAAAACATAATAAGGAAAAATTTAAATATAAAAAGTCTAAAGTTTTAAGACCGAACTTAACAACAAGACGGTCTTAAAAGTTTTCTTTCAAGACCGGAAATATGATACTTGCGGTACGAAAAAGTTCATTAATATTAAGACCGGCGTTTTAAAAGGAACGGTCTTAAAGTTTAAACTTTTTAGATCGGACGTTTAATATGACCGAGATTAATGTAAATATTAAGACCGTCTCTTTTTCATCCGGTCTTAAAAATCCAAGCAAGTTATACATTTCTTCGCGCGAAAGCTTTTGTTACTCGTGGAGAACCTCTCGTTCGCGTTCGAAACCCTTCCCGTTGCATTACCTCTCTTCCTCGCCCACGTACCATCAGCCCCGTTACTCTCTCATTTGCTCAGGCATTCCTCTCTTCCTGTCTCGAAAATGGACGGTGAAAACGAATCTATTCGTGTTCCGGCAACGCCAGTTCCGGTGTGACTGGTGTGAGTGAGAACGAACCCTCTTCATCTCACAATGAGGCTCGTAATCGCCCCGCACGCCGTGGTAGAAGAGGCACACGAATGATCGGTTTCGGAATTTTTGAAGGCAGTGATGAAAGCGCCAGAATTTCACATTGGTAATATGGTCACAAAATTCTGAGAAAATTCATGGTTAAAATAGACATATAGGGATTTTTAAATATTCCAAGAACATGTCAAAATGATTTCTTTACAGAGAGATAAAAATCCTCAAAGTTAGGCTATGAATTTCTGGGAAAATTCTGGGCAGAGGTTCAAAACTTAAAACCTGGGAGTGATTCGTGTAATCTGGTAAAATGTGATTATTTTTAATTGAAAATAGACATCCTAAGGATTCCAAGGAATTTTACGGATCCTCGTTTCGAGTTTTCTAGAATTAATTATGATTTTTTCAAAGTTAGACGAAATGCTGCCCAGATTCATACCAGCGTTGTTCTACGAATTTTGAAGGAATAAAGTGAAAAATAAATGTTGCAAGGGCAAAATAGTCATTAGTGGCCAAAATATCTCTTAGGATATTATTTATAAATTAATAAATACGATATTACCATTATAGGATACGCGTGATCACCGTCCGACCGTCAACGTACCGACAACACCGACGAAGGTACGGACGCGTACTGTAACACTAACTCTGATGTTTATTGTATACCTATATGTGATAGTTGTATTCCTAGACTGAAACTCTGTTTTGAAAAGTATTGATCATACATATACAGCTATACACGGGTTATGGTTACGATAATACGCCGTTGAGTTTTCCTAGCGCTGAGGACACGGGTGTACACCGTGGCACTGGTGAATAGTGCAGACTATAATAACGTTCATATGCAGTGGCTATGTTCGGTTATTATCTTTCATATATGAATATTGCTGTGATATCATGAATAAAGGGTCATACATACTTGTTACATGAACATGAGGTTAACCGTTACACCGAGGTTCAATGGGCATTGAACCTCAGCTCTTACCATAGCTTCAGGATCCGGAGTGAACAGGATCGAAGACAGGGTAAGCAGCAGATATAGGATCCGGTTGGAGGAAGCACTTTTTGTTTTGTACTTACTGATGATATCATTTGGATTTTTTTTTTTTGTAACGCTGTTAATAGCTAACACATACATTACAGTGGTTACTTATCAGTTACTTTTCAATACTATTTACTTCTGATGCTCTACTCTGATCACGATACCATGAAAACGCTTTCGAAAACTGGGATGTTACAGGATCAGAAACCCTTTGTCCAATAAAACAATATTGGAAAGTTGTTGAATTTTAAGGTAGAACTAATGAAGCTTAAAATTTATATTCATGTGCGTGAAATGAGTTGGAAGTGTTATAAAAAGGATCAGGAGTAAATTATATGTGGGATGATGTGGATCACGGGTACAATAGTAGAGTCTTAAAAATAATAGTCTACAAAGTAGAAAAGAAAATATTTAGTAATGAAATTTACCTGAATTGATCGATTTAGTGATAGCAAATAGTAATTTTTTATCCGCTAGCCAAAGATGGCCTAACCCTTTATGCGAGCAGAAGTTTGCAATTGCATGCAATGACAACGCGACTCTTGTATCACGTAGTTTCTTTCTCCAATTTTTTTTTTTTTTTTTTCACCACAACGTTTTAATTAGCTGTACATCTTTGTCGTTTAGGCTTCAGAGTTCCGAAACCTGATTTATCAGAAACTTCTTATTTCACATTTGATTGATTATATTATATGGCAAGGACATAAAAGAATAATTAGATTGCCAACTGAATAGCGTTATAAGATTTTTTTTTTTTTTTTTTTAACATTCATGAACACCCAAGGGGAAGCTAGCTGCAGTTATTCAATTGCAACACATATTGTAAAACACTACTTATAGAGAGAAAACAGAAAAACACAAGAACTGAGAGAGATAACTATATACTTAAAATAGAAAGGACATTCTTTTTGTGTGTGTACATATAAATCACAAAATTTTATTCCGACAACCACACACAAATCGTGTAAAAAAACAACTACACACATAAAACATCACTTAGTTACTGTAATAAAGAGATGGGACGATAGAAATGGTACGAGAGGATTCAAACATGAACATGATTTCTCATCATCCTCTTCAGCTTCGCTACTTTCAACACCATGGTCACATATATTTCGTCTGCCACGTCATCTACTCGGCGAAACACAGCATACCTCCAACTCTTCTTTAATAAGAGAGTCCCAATGGCTGACCAAAAGCCAACAACAAACCCAATAGCTATCACAAAATAAAACCACACTTTTTCAGAATCCCTATCATCATCATTAACATCTCCAGAGCCTTCACTTTCATGAGCATGGTTACACTTATTTGCAAGTGGAAATCCACAAAGATGAGGGTTTCCAGCATTAATCCGTTGGTCGTCCAAAGTCAAAAATTGGTTTTCTGTTGGAATTGGTCTTGAAAGATTGTTGTCTGACATGTTTAAGTGGCTCAATGCTGTTAAAGAAGACATTGTATCTGGAATATTCTTCCAAAAAAATTATTACAAGAGATATCAAAAGATTTAAGCGATTTAATATTTTTTATTCTTTCGAATCTCTCCTTTCAAATGATTGTGTGACAGATTAGATTTAAGCCAAGCAGTTGAGTGAGCTGAGTTATACCTTTAGGAACAACTCCTACCAGATTGTTATCAGGAAGATCCATGTTCACCACAAACTTCAGTATTTTGATGTAATCAAGTACTGTCACCTTTACAACTTGCTGAACATCCTCGGTGGGCCACTCATCAATGAAGTCAGTTATATAAAAATTGATATCAAATCTTACTTTGGCTTCATTTGAGCTGTTGTATTTAATCATCCCTCTAAGATTACCAATGCAATAAGGAATTGAACTCGTCAAGTTGTTACTTGCAAGGTCCAAAATTTGAAGTGATGTGAGTTGGCAAAGTTGCAGAGGAATGCTACCATTCAACTTGTTTTGTCAAAGTCTAAGAATTTGTAACATGGGAAAAATGTCCCCATTCCATGGTGGACGGAGTCTTCTCTCGAGCTGTAGCGATTGAGGGATTCAAGCCGTGAGTTGCTTAGATTTCATAAAGTGAACGGCTAATTCCAATCGCTTGAGCTCACCCAATATTGACCATCATTTTCACTATTTTAAATGCAATGAATTCGTTTTAGTAAAATATTACATCTCATGCAAAAACATATATTATTTCAATAGTCAAATAATAAAATATTACGTCTCATCCAAGAATCAGTTGACTAATTTGAGAAGAACAAAAAAGATAAATAATTTACTTAATTATAACATATATTACATAATCTCTATGAAATATTGAAATATTTATGTGTACATATCATTGGATTATAAATCTGTTTATAAATTGGCATATCAGTTTTGGAGAGAAACAATAAATATAAATACTTAAAGTAATTTATTTGAAGGAAAATGATAGAAAAATATCATTTGAAATAAGGTTAAGTAACAAATCCATCCGGAAGTATACGGCTAGAAGCAATGTTTCCTTGGAAGTTTTTTCAAGTTCAATATTGTCTTGGAAGTCGAAAAATGTAGCAATATTGCCATTTTCCGTTAAAAAACTAATGTTGATCGTTAAAAATTGACGTTGACCATTAACTTTTTAACAGAAAAAGGTAACATTCTTTGCTTTTTTAGACTTCGGACGACATTGAAATAAATAAATAAAAAAATTCTAGGTTAACATTACTCTTGAGCGTATACTTCCGAGGTGGATTTGCTATGTAACCCTTTGAAATATAAAAAACCCCCCAAAATGTTACTGTGTAATAGAATTAGCAACTTGGGTATAAAGATTAACAATCTGAGCTCAGTCTCCAAATTGTCACTATCTATATATACTCAAATTGCTAATTGTTATTCTAAAGTTGTCATTGCTTATACTCAAATTATTAACACACAAACTTCAAAATCTCATATTCCTACTAAATCACCTATTTTTCCTTTTGCTAATTTAGTAGGCATTTTGGGGGACTTTGTTAATTCAAAAGGTACTTTTCATCATTTTCCCGTTATTTAACTTAATTAATCTCTTCAAATTAGTCAATTAATTGGGTCATATATATTTAAAAGTGGAGATAGTATTGTATAAGAAAGAATAATGACAATTGACTTCGTTCAGCAATTCACTTGAATATGTAATAGGGTAAATTTAAAAAAAGGGTTAAAGTGTAAATTTGCCAACGAACTATTACCCGAGGAGCATCTGGCACACAAAAAAAATTGAGGGTACCAAAATTACCAATCAACAATTAAAAGGTAAAAAAAAACACAATTAAATTGCAAATTTGCCAACGAACTATTATCCCGTCATTGTTACCCCGTCATTATCTTGGTGTCTCTATCTTTCATTGACTGTCATAGTGTCGCGACGTCGGCGTCTCCAGAGCTTCCATTGTTGCTGGGTGTTCCACTCACCCTCTTGAACTCATTAAGGTCCGTATGCAGCTTCAAGACGAGAATCACGCACCAAAACCAAATCCATTAGTCCACAGCTTTCGACCGGCATGAGCCTTGCACCCTGGTTCCATTCCTTCGATGCCACAAGCAAGCCGGCTAGCCGCCATCTGCTGCTCGCATGGGTCCCATCTCTGTTGGTGTTTGCCTTATCCAATAAGAAGGCTTAAGTTCTTTTCTTCGAGCATCTCGCCACCGTCGACGCCGAGGTGCCTTATATTTTAACGTAATTGTGATAGTTGTTTTTTTTAATAGTTATTTGGTACTTTTTTTCACTTTTTAATTGTTTATTGATAATTTTGGTACCCTCAATTGTTTTTGTGTCAGATGCTCATCGGGTAATAGTTCGTTGGCAAATTTGCACCTTAACCCTTAAAAAATTATTTAAAATTTTAAAATCTCAAATCAATTATTTTCTATTAAAATAAGTTGTGAATTACTAATCAATTGTATTCAATACCCAACTTGTTGTAAAAAATATGATTGATTTGAGATTTAAAGGTATTTTTCTGGAATTTTCCTTATATTGTTCCATTTTCTAATTTGAGTTTTATATCTCATTGTAAAAGACTATTAGTTAACAATGTAATGATTTGAGTTTTATGTGAAAAATCACATATATAAGTTAATTTATTCATAGGCCCTACTTTTATTGACATTATAAGGGTTAAGGGGCAATTTTTTGCCTTAGAAGTATATAAAATGAAGCAATTTTTTCCCTTGTTGTTATCCTAATTAATTTTAACGAGTTAGTTTGTCAATATTTAAATTTGTGCCGAGATGTTCATATGTCATATACCTTATCTTTCTTCAAAGTTAGATTTAAAACTTCATGGGCAAATTTTTATCTTAACAAAAATACCATGGATGACATTTGACTACCAACTCAATATAGTTGATCAACTAACGATCAAAATTAATTGAGATAAAGGGAAAAATTGTTATATTTTTTACATTTTCAAAAAAAAAAAAATACTCCTCAATGAAAACTTTCAAGTATAAAAATGCCCCTTAACCCATATTATAATGGTCGACAAAATATAGTTTGTAATTGTCGAAGTGAGTTTATGAAGAAAACCTATTGTTGGGTACTTTGTTAGTAGTAATATATGAGTACTTTTGTAAATGTTTTTTGAACCTAGATATATGATTTGACATTTGTGAGCCTTGATATTTAACTCACCTAAACTTTTATAATATTGGGGAAAAAATAGTGTCAATTTGATCTTTGAATTTGTCAAATGAACGTGTAGAAGAGGTAATGTAGGTAATTCGAGAAGGCGAGGGATATTAACGTTTCACTTTCTTCTCGCTAACTTTTCTGACACTTCAATTATAATCAAATATTTCTTGTGTTTATACTGAGTATTCAGAAATAGCCAAGAATTTCTTTGGTGTACAAATTGAAAACCAACCATTGTTGGACTTGTTGGTCCCAATATGCTCTGTCCGTTTGTCCCATCCCATGACATTTCAACAAAGTAAATCAGAGAGACCCACCAAAATGTATCTATTTGTGGACTTGTTTGACTTTAATTTGACGTGTCCAAGTGATCCAACAACAAGCACAAAGACTTCCGTAGAATAATTTTCACGATGACACACACACACATATGTGTACAAACACATATATGTAGGATATTTAATCAGTAGTGAATTTTGAGATAAATGTTTGAGCAGCTAAATGTAAATTTTTTTTGGAAAATGTATAAATTTTTGGGTATATATTAAAAAAAAAAAAATTCAATTTTACATTAAATATTTGGGGAAAATTTTTTGGGAAAATCCTTTTCAAGGCCCACATTACCAAAAAAATACCCAAAAAGGCCCTAAGATTCTAAAAATTTCCAAAAAGACCCCAAGATTCTGAAAATTTCAGAAAATGCCCTTCAAAATTATGGAGTTGTTAATGGGGTGATATAGTTGTTAGCGGGGTGATATAATTATTAAATGGGTGATTTAGTTGTTAATTTTTTTTTAAACAACTATATCAGCCCCCCACTAACAACTATATCAGCTCCATTAACAATTCATGTTGGGCTTTTTTGGGAATTTTTAAAATCTTGGGGCCTTTTTGGAAATTTTCAGAATCTTAGGGCCTTTTTGGGTATTTTCAGAATGTTGGGGCCTTTTTTGGTATTTTTTTGGCAATGTGGGCCTTGAAAAGGATTTTCCCAAATTTTTTGGGAGGGCCATGGCCCCCTATTGTCCTTAAGAAGATCCATCATTGTGTTTAATTAATGTCAGTGCTACCATTAGCCCTGTGGTTTGATCAGTTGGGAAAGATTTGTGTAGGAGATGATTTTGTGTTTGTGGAATTGTGGGATCTCAAAAATCCAAGTACGTACGTCATTTGCATGGTGTCTAATGGTTAATTCTAGAACCTGATCGATGATTAATTTGAGAAGTTTATGGAAGTTCAAAAACTAAAATTATGTGTCGTCGGCCATGATTTGATTTGATTTTTTTAGGGGATATTACAGATAATATTTCTTACTGTAGAACTTCATTAAGGGTTTTGAATGAAAGTTTTTCATATTTTCTTTAAAAAAAAAAGATAAAATATTCAGCAAAACATTTCTTGCTGCATGTCATTTCATCAATTATATTTTAAATTACTAGTTTGTATACTCGATTGCTTGCTTTAGGGGAGTTCGAATTGCAAGCTCAGCTCGTCCATAAGCTTAGAAACTCATCCCCTAAAACAATGTCATTTTGCTACGAAACGTTTGGCACAGGTCTTTTTCAAAGTGGCACAATCCTTGTTTAGGAGTTTTAGGGCCTTTATGTTCAGTCGAGGTGGCTTGCGTTTAGCGTTGTTGCTAGTTGCCTAGTTGTACAAGTGGTGGCTTTAATCCTTGCACGTGTTGTTCTTCCTAACTAAAGCACCATGATCCGAACGAGGGCATTCCAGTTCTACATTTTGAAACCACATCCCTTTCTTTGTTTTCAATTTGTATTGTTAATTTGTTTTTAAAATATAGATATCTTCTTATTAAAGACACTCATGTTTGAAACACTGTTAGGCATTAACTGTAGTCATCTCTTTCAATGTGGATTCAAATTTTAATTTAACACATTATAAAGAACTAACCCTTCCGCTAGAGCTAGACCCAACCCCATTGGTAATCACAAGATAATTTCCTCTTTTTTCTTTTATAATAGAAAGTTTAGATGGGAGTAACCGGGACTCAAATTAGGTAGAGGTATCTTGCCTCTAAGCAAAAAGCGCTTATAGAGAGATATTTGATCGCCCACCAATAAGGCCCTCACATCGACTAAGCGGGTATAGAACTTCTCAATTTTAGGATGAAGGGACGCTTAGCCCGTATGTCAATTATTATTGGCAGATTATTTCTTTTTGGATAATCACAAGATAATTTCAAATGAGTAAAGTACATGTCCAAGGCCCAATTTACGGCCCACCCTTCTGTTTCTCATGAACGCATTATCTAAATTGGCAGCTCTAATGAGTACAGTAAATGTCCAAGGCCCAAAACCCAATTTACGGCCCACTCTTCTGTTTTTCATGAATGCATTATCTTTACACGGGCAGCCTCTTACCGTTTTAATACATGATTATATAAGTCCATTTTTTTTAAAAAAAATGGTCCTTATCATAAGTCTAGTTAGAGAGTAATTAATGACAATAATATAATTTTGCATCTATTAACATAGAGAGATCGAAGAAAGAGGTGAAGCACAAAATGTTTAAAATATATTTTTATACACATTTATAGATGAGGTTAAAACTGGAAAATTTTATCAATTTATGATTTATTTAATAAAGTTAACTAACTTTTTTAATATGTGAAAATTATGTAAATTAGACTTATAAAAGGGACTAGAGTGGTATTCCTCGGCCTAATGAGGAGGAAAACACAAGTTTGAATTAAGAAGTGCACTTGTTAAGAGGTGAAAACCCTTTACTGTTTCTAAACCTTAAAAATGGATCAAAAAACCTTAGTCCAATAAAAAAATATTGGAAAATTGTTGAAGTTGAAGGTAGAACTGAGGGTTAAGTAGCAAAATCGTCTAGGAAGTATAAGCCAATAAGAAATGTTGTCCTGGAAGTTTTTTTGGTCTCAATGTTGCCCCAAAAGTTTTAAAATATAGTAATGTTGTCTTATTCCATTAAAAAACTAATATTGACCGTTAAAAAATTGATGTTGATTATTAACCTTTTAAAGGAAATGAACAACATTTATACGTTTTGAAATTTTCGAGGTAATATTGAAACATGAAAAACTTTCGAAGAACATTACTTTTTAGCAAAAACTTATGGAGTAAATTTTCTACTTAACCCTAGAACTGAACTATTGAAACTTAAGATTTATATTCATAAGCATGAAATAAGTTGGAAGTGACTATTAAAAAAAAAAAAAAATCAAGAGTAAATTATATGTGGGACGAAGTGGATCACGGGTACACTTGTAGAGTCTTAAAAATGATAGTCTAAAAGTAGAAATGAAAATATTTAGTAATGAAATTTATTTGAATGGATTGCTTTAGTGATAACAAATAGTAATTTTTTATCCTTTAGCCAGAGATGGCCTAACCCTTTATGCGAACAGAAGTTTGCAGTTGCATGCAATCACAACGCGACTCTTGTATTACGTAGTTTCTTTCTCCTTTTTTTTTTTTTTTTTCCACCACAACGTTTTACCTTTACATCTTTGTCGTTTATGCTTCAGAGTTCCGAAACATGATTTATCAGCAACTTCTTGTTTCGCATTTGATTGATTATATTATATGGCAAGAACACAAAAGAATAATTAGATTGCCAACAGAATAGCGTTCTAAGATTATTATATTTTTAACATTCATGAACACCCAAGGAGAAGCTAGCTGCAGTTATTCAATTGCAAAACATATTGTAAAACATTACTTATAGAGAGAAAACAGAAAAACACAAGAACTGAGAGAGATAACTATATACTTAAAATAGAAAGGACATTCTTTTTGTGTGTGTACATATAAATTACAAAATTTTATTCCGACAACCACACACAAGTCGTATAAAAAAACAACAACACACATATAAAACATCACTTAGTTACTGTAATAAAGAGAAGGGGCGATAGAAATGGTACGAGGGATTCAAACATGAACATGATTTCTCATCATCCTCTTCAGCTTCGCTACTTTCAACACCATGGTCACATATATTTCGTCGCCACGTCATCTACTCGTGGCTAAACACAAGCATACCTCCAGCTCTTCTTTAATAAGAGAGTCCCAATGGTGACCAAAAGCCAACACCAAACCCAATAGCTATCACAAAATAAAACCACACTTTTTCGGAATCCCTATCATCATCATCAACATCTCCAGAGACTTCACTTTCATGAGCATGGTTACACTTATTTGCTAGTGGAAATCCACAAAGTTGAGGGTTTCCAAAGATAAATCCGTTGGTCGTCCAAAGTCAAAAACTGGTTTTCTCGTTGGAATTGGTCTGAAAGATTGTTGTACGACATGTTTAAGTGGCTCGTCTTTGTTAAAGAAGACATTGTCTCGGAATTCTCCCGAGAAAAATTATTACAAGAGATATCAAAAGATTCAAGCGATTTAATATCTCCTATTCTTTCGAATTTCTCCTTTCAAATGATTGTGCGACTGATTTAAGCCAAGCAGTCGAGTGAGCTGACTTATACCTTTAGGAACAACTCCTACCAGATTGACTAAAAATACATAAGTGACTAAAAATACTCACATGGATACTGACTCAGCAAATTTTAATCCTAATTGGCGGTAAAGGAAAAAAAATTTAATTAATTTTTTTTTTCAAACTCACGATCATCCGTCCTTCCTTCGAAAATTCACATTCTCCATTGATCACCATTGTCCTTCCTTCCTCTACATTCATTCTTTCACCACACTCACTACCATCTCTTTACAAACTCACTATGGCCGTCAAAAATCTGAGCTGGGCTGCGAAGAGCGAAACAGGGCTCAACAAGTTGAAGAAGAGAGCACACCATCATTGCTCCTCCATGCACCACCATCCTCACTGTCAGCGAGCAACGTTCCCTCACTCTCTACCACAGTCGCGAGACAGAGTTTACCAGAAGACACAGCAGCAGGGCCCACGTCAAGCGTCAGCTATCCGCCGAAAACTAGAAAACAGAGGAAGGTGGGTGAAGAACGACGGTGATGATGATGTTGTGAATGGTGCATCATTTTAGACTCGTGTAAAACATTCGACACTTATTTGGGTTACGCACAAAACTGAATGTGATTGTAAGTATTATATAATCTTTCCTTCATTTCTATTTTATCTCATTTCTTAAAGTATAAAAAATGAGTGACTTTGTGTGTGTGAATGTTTTATAAAAGCTTATATAAAAAGTTAAAAGCCTTCAAAGAGAGAGAAAGAATATCTAAAGGGACATAGTCTCTACTTGCCTCAAATATGACTGATTCAATTTCTAGTGCAAATAGCTTGTAGCCACCGACCTTCATTATATCGGCGTTGGTACACGATAAACGGACTTATAAGATGGCTCGAGCTTGTGTGATTTACTTTTCGGGAACATAATAGGCCAATGCAAGACATTAATACCACAAATCGAGGTCCAGATCAAGCGACAACATAAACCTTTTTACACCCATATAATTTCTTTCTTTCTTTTCTTGATCTAGTTAATAAACATAAAACGGTTGATGGTTCATACCATATAAAATTCAGCATACAAGAGCCGAAACACAACCTATTTATTGTTTGATATAAGTACAGTGAAACGTTGGCCAGTGTACTCATTATCAAAGCCAAAAGCTCACAATATAGAAACTGGATGGTACATCAGGATGCATAGAATTGTGTAATATGTCAACTAGCGCAAAATCTTGGGCCATAAAAATATAATTTAGATTGTGGGCTTATTGTTTACACAGATTGTTGGTCGTTAATGTTTCAATCTCTCTTCCTACGATGATGATGATCTTGTGGATGGTTCGATCTCTCTTCGGAAAACTGGAAAACAGAGGAACGATGGTTCAGCCATCGACGGCTATGATGACGATGTCCGTCTCCTTCCCTCCTCTGATCGCCTCCCTCTCTCTCTCTCTCTTCCCCATCCAAAGCTCAAGGTCCTAGCTTGGCTCAGTCCGTGTTTGGGTCTCTCTGTATCTATTCTCAGTCCGCTTCTCGGGTCTATCTGCGGGAAGAAGAAGGTCAAAATCTGACCTAAAGTTGTTTTGACCAGGGATTAAATGAAAATGTTAAAAGTTCATGGAGGGACTAAATTGGAATTTTTTTGAAATGTCTCTATGGCTGAACTGTAATTTATAACTTAGATCCACATCATCATCCATGTCATCATTTTCAGTACAGAAAAAGTCAACTAATGGTCAATGTGTACTTTTGCTCCACTTTTGTAACCGCGCAGTCACTTTTGCACCTAAAAAAAACACTTGCTGTTGGGCGCACTTTTGGTAAAATTACATGTGTATTTTTGCACCTTAACCCTTAATTTTAATAGTTAGTTGACCAAATATCGAGTTGAGGGTCCACATGTCATCCAAGTCATTTTTGTTAATATTTAAATTTGTGCCAGAAGTTCATATGTCATCTACTTTATCTTTTTTCAAAGTTAGATTTAAAACTTCATGGGTAAATTTGTACTTTAATGAAAATGTCGTGGATGAAATGTGAACTCGATTCAACATAGTTGGTCAATTAATGGTCAAAATTAACTAAGATAATGAGTTGAGGTGAAATTGCTCTATTTTTTACACTTTCAAAATAAAATTACCTCTTGATGATTTAGCACAAAAATGCCTCTTAACCCACATTATAATGGTCGATAAAATGTAGTTTGTAATTGTGGTAGTGTTTTCATAACTTCATGGAGGAAAGCTGCTACTTTGTGGGTGGTAATATGTAAATACATAAGTAAATGTTTTTTGAACCTGAATATATGATTTGACCCCCCGTAAACTGTTATAATATTTGGGGGAAAAAAGAGTGTCAACTTGATCTTTGAATTTGTCAAATGAACGTGTAGAAGAGGTAATGTAGGTAATTCGAGAAGGCGAGGGATATTAACGTTTCACTTTGTTCTCGCTAGCTTTTCTGATACTTCAATTATAATCAAATATTTCTTGTGTTTATACTGAGTTTTAAAAAATAGCCAAGAATCTCTTTGGTGTCCAAATTGAAAACCAACAATTTGGACTTGTTTGTCTCAATATGCTCTCTCTGTCCTTAGTCATTTCAATCTCAATATTCCCATCCCATGAGATTTCAACAAACTAAATCATAGAGACCCACCAAAATGTATCTGACTTGTTTGACTTTAATTTGACGTGTCCAAGTGATCCAACTAGACTAATTTTCAAAGATATACATGTATGTATGTATGATGTTTAATTAATGTCAGTGCAGCCATTAACCCTGTGGTTTGATCTCAATCGGGGAAGATTTGTGTAGGAGATGATTTTGTGTTTATATATGGAATTGTGGGATCTCAAAAATCAAGTACGTACGTCATTGCATTGTGTCTAATGGTTAATTAATTCTAGAACCTGACCGATGATTAATTTGGGAAGTTTGTGGAAGTTCTAAAACTAAAATTATGTGTCGTCGGCCATGATTTGATTTTTATTTTTTTTTTTTAAAGGGGATATCCTGTGGAACTTCATTAAGGGTTTTGAATAAAAGTTTTTCATATTTTCTTAAAAAATAATATAAAAATAAAGATAAAATATTCAGCAAATCTTTTCTTGCTGCATGTCATTTCATAAATTATATTTTCAATTACTAGTTTGTATACCCGACTGCTTGTTTTGGGGGAGTTTGAATTACATGCTCAGTTCATCTATAAGTTTAGAAACTCATCCCCAAAGTGACCTCATTTTGCTACAAAACGTCTGGTCTTGCTCATCCCCAAAGCGGCCTCATTTTGCTACAAAACGTCTGGTCTTCCTCGGTGGCACAATCCTTGTCTAGGAGTTTTAGGGCCTTTATGTTCAGTCGAGGTGACTTGCGTTTGGCTATGCTACAAGTTGTACATGTGGTGGCTTCAATCCATGCACGTGTTGTTATTCCCACGTGAAGCACTATGATTCGAGAGGTGTTCCAGCTCTAGATTCTGAAAACCCATCCCTTTCTTTGTTTTCAGTTTGTATTATTAATTTGTTTTTTAAAACTTAAGTATCATCTTATTGAATGCAATCATGTTTGAGGCATGATCGAGTGCTAACCGTAGGCATATCTTTGATGTGGATTTGAACGTTGGTTCCATGTTATAAAGGATTAACCATTCTCGTTAGATTCAACCTTGTTGGTATTGTTAATTTGTTTGTTCCCATGGTCTTATTTTCATTTTTGTTTCTATTGAGCTTCTTGTTGTTTCTCATGTAAAGAGCCCTTCTTTTCTAGTGTATCTTTTTAATTCTTTTGTTACATGTGTATCCTTTTACTTTGTTTTTAATGAATCTGTCTTGATATTGAAGCCCAAATTTATTCCTTTCCGGTAGAAATAGATTTTTGTTGCCGCACTTGAAATTTATGAGTCACCACAGATTTTTTGTTTCGTTACAAACAAGTTTAGATAAGCTAGGCGTCAGAGATTAAATAGGATCAGGGCATGGAGCAGGATTTAAACCTTACCAATTGTACAACAATGGTTGGCAATCGCAAGAGATTTCTAATGAGTAAAGTAAATGTCCAAGGCCCAAAGCCCAATTTACGGCCCACCCTTCTGTTTCTCATGAATGCATTATCTAAATTGGCAGGTATAAATAAGTAAAGTAAATGTCCAAGGCCCAAAACCCAATTTACGGTCCACCCTTCTGTTTCTTATGAATGCATTCTCTTTACATTTGCAGCCTCTTACCGTTTTAATACATGGTATTGATGATAATATATACATGCATATGTATACATATATGTGTGTATGGATTTAAAAGAGAATAAATTCATAACGTCATTTCCTGTTCTACGCATCCCACGCTTGAATTTCCACACAAGCATAAACCCACAATTTCAGACGACAACAAGAGAATTGAAAAACGAACACCCAGAGAAGTATTCATGGTCAAAAATACTACTACATGGAAGCTTTAAAGTACCTTTGGAAATAATTTTTGAACCTAAAGACATACTTTGTCCATGATGATCCTCAAGATCTAGCTCAGTCGTACTTTCATTATGTTTGAAAAAAAGGAGTATCAAACTTGATCTTCAAATTTGTCAAATGAACGTGTAGAAGACATAATTAGTGTGTTTACAAAGGCGTTGGGAAGGAGTAAAAGTTCAGTTAAAGAGCACAAGAGCCCAGTGGAGAGAAAGAAGTTTATTTCAGCGTGTTTGGGAAGGCATCAACTATAAATTGAATTTTCAGAAGGGAGAAAAAAAAAGACTCCTTCTCACAGAAGCCTGAATTTGAAGCTTTTGGCTTACTGCTCATCCAGAATGAAGGAAGAAGAAGCTTATGAAAGAGGAAAATAGAGAGAGGAAAGAGGGTAAGTTCCTCATTATGTTTGTTTGACTTTTGAATGTTTAGATAAAAAAAAGAGGGAGTTCACGTGGGGACAGAGAAGAAAGAAGAAAAGAAGAAAAAAAATATGAAAGAAAACAAAAATAAATAAAAATAAGAAAGAATTACACACACACACACTTGAATACTTTGTATAGATGTGAGCGCTATCACCTTCCAGAATTCAAGCTGTCACACGCCCTTATTACAACCATCCTATAAGAATTACTACACAATAGAGCGTGCAGATCTGGTTTGGACGAATGAATAATGATAATATAAGAAAAACTTAAAGTTGGCAATATATATAAAAACTATTCCCACCGGAATCTTAAATTTACATTCTTCCAGAAATGAAATTTAAAACCTTCATCCTTATACATCCATCCAAATATTCAAAAATATATTTAAAATAACAAAAACTCTTAATGAGTACCACCTTCTTCTGCTTCCACCTTACAACACCGACTTTCTCTTCTTACATGAACTTCCACCTATACTTTTATGCAATTCTGAGATTCACAATTGAATCTCAAAGTAACATGTTAATCTTTATGCGCAATGTATACAATATATGATACTTAAACTCCAAAATTCAAACACAGCAATTTATACATACAGCATCAACGCACAACAACAATTAACAGTATAACATGCATGTTCTGTTAGCTGCAAATGTACCCTTCAAGTCCAACAACGCAGAACCGGACAAGTCTGGAATTCCACAGTGCAAGGAAAATAAATGCAGGACCCTACGAGTCTCGAATTCCTTACTAGGGAAGATATACACAAGACCTTTTCAATCTGAATTCCACTGTGCTAGGAAAATATAACGTAGGACCCTACAAGTCCCGAATTCCTCAACCCAAAGAAAAATAAACGCAGGACCTTACCAGCTCTGAGTTCTTTAGCACATAGGAAGGTAAACGCATAATCTTATTGGTTCCAAGTTCCGCAGCACATAGGAAGACAAATGCTATTGGCCAAAAATATAATACTAAATATAAACAGCCACATGTACAAGACACGAATCCACAATCATAGCAATTAACATACAAGCATACACATGTCATAGAGAATTAGAGTTACTACCTGACTGTGTAGTAACCTCATCAACGTCCAATTGCTTCACGGTGCATAAATTTAAGATGATGACCATTACTTAACACTTATACATAAACATGATAAAGAAGTCTTAGTTAGCATGTTAATCCTTATTTAAGCCTTATCTTATTAGGGTATAATTTCAGTTACCCAAAATTATCATTTTTAGTCCTAAAACTTGACTGCCCAGAAAGTCCAGCAACTTCAATAATTCATAATAAATTGCGCACAAATCAAAATGGTGTGCTTCCAAAACTCACGTGTTCCTTGACAAGTCTATTTTCATAGAAAAGTAAGTTCAAGGGTCAGAACACGTCAATGCATTCCCAGTTTGAAAAGTTTCTTTTACTGTCCAGTCGAAACTTTCAACAATTATGCTTAATTTTAAAAATCAATAACCCATCGCTCGAGCTTCAAAAATTATAAATTACCTATCAAATTAAATCTCTTTGTGTCGCCTTTATATCCGGAGAGTTTCATAATTTTCTGACTTCATGAACTAGTCAAAAGCTTTACACAAGTTTACTACCCAATTTTAACTTTCCATAAACTTGGGTTAGTTTGTGAAAATCATAACTCCTTGTATAAAACTCCAAAAATTAAAACTACCCACCAAATTAAATATCTATGTTTCTACTATCAATCTAGAAATTTTCACAATTTTTAGAGTCCATTTTCTTAGTCTAAACTCGCATGCAAGCTGACTGACTTTAGAATTTCAAAACTGGCAGTTTTCACATCTTTTTCTATTTTAATCCTTTGACTCCAAAAATTGTGTTTCACAATAATTTCACTCTATTTTTCAAAATAAACTCTTTGAAAACTTCATATCTTCATTCAAACTCAGAAAATCACATGCATGTGGTCTATTAACATTTACATCACATGCAACAAGGTAGAAAAATCATTGCAATACATACACATGCAATCTTATCTTGGTCTTTTATGGTTTCTCTTCTTCCTTCTTCGATTTTTCCCAGCTGATCAGTCAAAGTGAATGGTTGAAGGTGTGTTGGAGTTGTTGAGAGGAAAAGGGTTCTAGGTTTGGAAGGGGAAGAGAGCATTTATTGGATGCTTGGAAGAATGATGATTGAAGTAATGTGTGTGTGCTACGGTGGTTTGTAGGAGAGGAGATGATGAATGAATATTGGAGAAGGTGTGTGTATTATTACTGTGGAAAGGAGGGAAAGAGAGTGTTTGAGGTGGTTAAGTGTATGGTTGCCAAGTGTTTAAACATCCATGAGAACATGTGTGTATGTGTCCCCCCCCAAAAAGAAATGCATCTCCTTGGGCTGAAACCTTGGCTTATTATAATGGTCCAAATTGCCTCCATCTCTTCTTATTTTGGGCCGAAATTCCATGGCTCAAGCAAGAGCCCAAATGGCTTTTCCATTCCTCCTTTGATTTGGGTCAAAGTTCTTAACCCAAATAAAAGTCCAAATTACCTTTCCATCCTTTTTTGTAATTAGGCCAAATTGTGGCCTTGTTTTGAGGCTAACTTATGTTGCCTTTCATGGTCCATTGCCACAAGTTTTGTGTTAGGGTTTTGTTGTTTTCATTTACCAATTCTATTCATATGACAAATATTCAATAAACTAGCCAATAACTCAATAGATACTCAACCTTGACATTTTATTGGATATTTCACAATATACAGGGTTTTTGGTGAAGCAAAACTCAGGATATTACATAAGCAACAATTGATATTTGAAAATCATAATGAGCTCTTCAATTATTATCATTCATGTTTGAGGTTTTTTTAAATTTTTAATAATAATTTAATTTTTTTTATTAAATTTAAATTTAAATTTTTATCTTCAATTATCACAATATATACAGCTAATACACACACACACACACACATATAGTATTCAATAAGATTTATACAATTTTCAGTCATTTTTCATCTCAACTGGTTTTTCAAATAATAATCCAAACAATAGCCCGTTTAAAAAAAGTCACTTATGTCAATCACATTTACTTTTATTCTATTTTACGTTTGTAAAAATCAGATTGAAAATAAAGTCATTTCTACTACTACTATTTCAAACAGACCCAATGCAGGTAAATAGAGAAGGCGAGAGATACTAAGTTTTCACTTATTCTCGCTAGCTTTTCTAACACTTCAAGAGCCATGGTTATATGGTGAAGGAAGGGTCCGGTCCAAGAAGCACAGACCAAGAGCTAAATGTTGTGGGTCTCGAGATGCATGGCGCTGGTGGCGTGCACAGTTGTGGCCGAAAGTGAGATTTGGAGGTATGGTGAAAAGCTGATTGCATTTTCAATGTCTTTTACTTGTTCAGTGAAAAAAAAAAGTTGTGTTGTTGATGTACTTGTTATCTTTCTTTCTCTTACCTAACGTGTTGGGTCACATGGAGAGTAAATGTTAAAAGGATAATAGGCTGCGTTTTGGTGGTTGCTGAGGTTAAATGAGCTGGAGTTGTTTTAATTGGTTGAAGTATATGGGCTTTTAAGATCTATATTGCTATTCTGTACTTATCACGTGTTGGCTGATTGAAATCAAATGGGTTAGGTATTTTTTCAAAAGCTTATGGGCCAATAAAATAGGAAATATAAATGGTTTTTTTTTTTTTATGATTTATATGTGTGTATATATATATATATATATTGTGATCACTAAAATTAACTTACTTGATTCTTTTCAAGACTCTTATTGCAATTAAGTCCTTTTGTTCATCTAATTGCAATATTGGATAAATACTAGAATTAAATCCTTAATTCCACGTAAGGATTTTTCTTTCCCAATTAATTTTTCTAGGCTATAAAATATTTATTCCATAAATATCTCAAGGAAAAATAATTCCTTAATTTTCCAATAATTAACTTCATAATTATTTTAGCCAAATTTCACAATAATTTCTATATAATATTTAAAATTCCAAATCCCAAAATTTGGGATGTTACATTTCTCCCCCTGTTAATTTAAATTTCGACCCCGAAATTTACTATACATTTTGCAAACTCTGAGCCATAAATCTCGGGTACTTCTTCTTCATGCTTTCCTCTGTTTCCCATGTTGCCTCTCCAGGAATAAACCCTTAGGACCACTTTCACAAATGGGATACTCTTGTGCTTGAGCTTTTCCTAATGATCAATGATTCGTATCGGCTCAACCACGAAAGTATTATCGTA
The DNA here is from genome assembly GCA_019022655.1 of Acacia acuminata. Taxonomy (NCBI): domain Eukaryota; kingdom Viridiplantae; phylum Streptophyta; class Magnoliopsida; order Fabales; family Fabaceae; genus Acacia; species Acacia acuminata. The sequence goes on from JAFJYI010000160.1 coordinate 1,562,007, forward strand.
TTGGAGTTCCACATCTTCATAGTCTATGACATGCTTGGGGTCCGGTTGATACTTTTCGGTTGAGAAACATGGAATACATCATGAAGTTTACCTATGTTTAGGGGCAGGGTTAGCTGGTAGGCTACTGGTCCACATCTCGCCAATATTTCAAATGGACCAACATATCGAGGACTTAACTTTTTCCTCTTTAATATTCTACCAACTCCTGTAGCAAGGGATGTTTTCAGAAAAACGTGATCTCCTACTTCACTCTCCAAAAGTCTTCTCCTTTTATCTGCATAGTTTTTCTGCCTGCTTTGCGCTGCTAGGAGCCTCTTCTTGATTAGATCAAAATGTTTGGAGGTTTGGTCAACTAAATCTGGCCCAATTAGCTTCCTCTCGGACAGCTTTGTCTAGCAAATGGGTGATTGACTCTTTTTACCATATAACGCTTCAAACGGAGCCATCCGGATGCTCGAATGATAGCTGTTATTATATGCAAACTCTACCAGTGGGAGATATTGATCCCAATTTCCTTTTAAGTCTAATACACACACTCTCAACATCTTTTAGCGTTTGTATGGTCCGTTCAGATTGACCGTCGGTCTGGGGGTGATAAGCTGTACTGAATTTTAACTTTGACCCTAGAGCTTCATGTAAAGCTTGCCAAAATCGGGATGTGATTTGAGGATCTTTGTTAGAAATAATACTCTTTGGTATACCATAGAGTCTCACTGTCTCCTTGATGTAGACCTCTACCAATCTCTCAAGAGAATAACTAGCACTTATGAGAATAAAGTGTGCCGACTTAGTAAGACGATCAACAATTACCTAGATTGCATCAAAATGCCTGATCTTGGGCAATCCCACTACTAGGTCCATGGTAACATGTTCTCACTTCAATTCCGGAATTTCAAGTCTTTGCATTGGTCCTGTAGGCTGTTGGAGTACATTTCACAATCCACACTATACCAAAAAGTAATAGTGCAATCACATTTTCAAACGTAATCGCTGCCAACTCAGTTTAGTGATAACTATTCACTGCTGGATTGTTTTTAGAAAACATTCACTACCGGCACAAATTTATGAGCGGGATTATTCATTTCACTAAATTTAACATATGAAAACTCTCGCCACTACTTCAACCTTTTTGTACAACATCATACCCCAATCACATTAATGGGCCACCCATCGGAATCCCTATCCGAGAAAAAGGACTACTGTCCAAGAGCCTTGCTCCAAACACCTGCATGGGTGCTGACCAAACAAGGGATAACACACGTCCCTACAAGGAAAAACTACACAAATTGGATGCATTCACTGCTGGTGCGAGTATCAGCTTCTCAACAACTAATCCCCTCAAAAGAGCTTTTAACAATGGCCAGCGATTCAAATACATTCTTAACACTTCTAGCAAGATCTAGCAATTTGAGTACGTCTACAATAGTTTCTGACCTCTTCCAGTTCTATACTACTTCTACCACAACATTGTTCAAAATCAAATTTCAAATTAAGGTTCTACCAAAACCCCTTCTATGAGACAACATCATTTCAAAAAACCACTACCTTGGTCTCAAATTCTAATAAAAATCATTTCTTTCGAAAATTTTTCACAAACTCAATAGGTGCATTGGCAAGTTTAAAACTTCTGTTTTCAAACTTACCCAGGAATCAGACAAGTGCTCTTAGAAGGTCCTTCTGTCTAACATCTCTCAGGCTCTAGCCTTTGCTATTAATGTCACCACCATTCTCAATGGTAAACAAATGTGGCATTGAAGCGTCCTCTGACGCAAAAACCGGGTCATATAAACCTTCTTCTAGGAAACCCATCTTCATTACAATGTACTATCATCGAGAGCCGACGCCTCGATGGCTTACAATTCGTAGTAACAATGTCTTCACTCTACAATTTGACGTTACAATGGCTCCATACTACAGTACTTCACTCGGTGCTTCACACGGCTCAACCCATACTGCAGGTCAACCTCTCCACTCAAAACCCTCCATAGGTAGCCCCTTTCCGATAAAAATCCTTTATACGCAGCTCACTTTCCAGCTGGCTGTTGCTAAGTCACAGTACCATCGTAACGAGAAACCTAGATCTTATAAGTTTCTCCCCCTTTCATTAATAATTCTATTTTCTTTAATTTTGCCATCTCATCTGGGGTCATTTTGAATGAACTTTCAATATAAATCCAGCTCCAGGCATAATCATAAATTTAACTTTCCCTATCAGTGATTCGATCCGCGTCTCGTAGGGGATCCATTAACCACAATCATATCTACGGTTTTCTGTCCCGATCATAAGATCATAACCTATGGCTATTGAGGTTCTAGCTACTATCTAGTCCTACCAAGGAACAATCTCTCAATCAATCTTTCTAAGAGAATATTCTGGTATTAAGATTTTTCCTTATGCCAGATTAGTACTACCAACCTCCAGATACCTTATATACATTGGTTCCACCTTCTAGTGTCTTAAGTCATTCGATTCAATCGGTACCATATCCTATTACCTCAATGCATTCAGATCAATTTACACACCTAAAGAATCACTCAACTATAAAGTTGGATCCTTATGTCATAATTTAGTCAATGGCAATCCCTTTGGATGCCCAACAAATTCTTATGTTCATCAACCTAATCCTGAAACGTTGACCATACTCAAATAATATGCTATAATCATGATTCATAGCTTCTAATGTTCAGGCACTATCCTTCATTACTAGCAAAACGATGACTCTTAGAACCTCAACATCAACTAAGCCAAGAAATCATATTTCCTCAACAACACCCATAATACATACTAGGATCCTAATTCAAAATTCCTAGTCTAATTCCTCAAAACATTCAAATCACATCAACATTATTCACAAGGTTCTCATTCCATCTCAATCATCAATATCACAGGGGAATATTCTAAACATCATTCGCTTACCACAAAGGTAACCATCAATCATACCCAAAGTATCGCTGACAGCAGTGTTAATCAACATTCACGGGGTTCATACTCTCAGGTGTTAGAATGCTTAATGCAACCTTAATCCCATTTCGTCATAAGCTCTATTTCAGTTAGTTCAGATTCAAGCCTATCCATAATCATTCCAACCTTCCCATGCATCCCTAAGAATCACCATGTTTCATATCACAAACTACTCAAGCTTTAAATCAAAGGATTACAATTCCTATGACACTTCCCAGGAGGTCACCCATCCCGAGATTGCTCTCGCTTAAGCACACTTAACCTCAAGTTCTTGATAAAGATCTAAGTCATACTGTACCAGCTTCTTGGTACAACTACCCTATATATTCCCATAACAAAGAGTGGAGATTTCATCATATCCTATCTCCATATCAGATGCCCTAGAATTAGCATCAGAATTCCTATTCTGTGCCACCTTATCTATCTCTAGAGCTTTAGCTCACCAGAACCCAAACCCCTTACTTCATGGTTTATATCACTATAAGCTTGCATATGAAGCTCACTAATATGTTCCCACAAATCAGTATCTACGAGTTCGAAAAGTGTAGGCTTCTCGGTATTGGAAGGTTCAGTGTCGAGGTCTGCTATAGATGGATGATCCGCAAGTACATCGGCCTTATATTTTTGGTGTATCTTTATAGGTTCAGGTATGGGTGGTACTCTTTTCCTAGCAATTTGCGCCCTTAACGCTCCTCTGTACATACGGTAGAACCCGTAAGTACGTTGGGGGTAAGCATCCCTTGTAAATCCTCATCCTGTTTTCAAAATAACTAAGTTTTGTTAAATATTTTTTCACAAACTTTGTCCAAACTGATGCTCTGATACCAAACTTTGACACTCGTCCTAAATACGCTATTATTTATCAAAGTTATAGCACACAGGCATCGAAATAGTTTGGACGACTTAATTGTGGAATAAAACTTTCTTAAAATAACTTAATTGAAATCATGAGGATAAATTTTTGCGATTCAAATCTATCCCATAGTGAGATATTAATACATTAATCCAAAATAGACAAATGATAAACGATAAAATACAGTCTATCTACTCATATTTTTTCAAAAAGTTCCTTCTGCTGTAACCCTTACAGTTGCACCTTTCCTCTTGATCCCGATCCACTACCAGTCTCTTTCATGCGATCTGGAGTTCAAATGAATGAACCCCAGGAGAACAGTTAATCTTATTGCAAGTATGAAATATAAATGACAACACATCACATGTTAAGCATAAAATAATTCACAGTAAACAAATCGCACCGTAACCGTAGTTATCCGCCAAGGATCGCAACTCTTTAGAATACACAGCCCCAATCCATAGCTAGGATACACATATGCAAATTATCTAGCAAACATAGTTAGTCATATATGAATACATACATACAAGCTGTTAGTTCTCTATGTGTTTTGATGATAATTAACAATTGTAAACATTCATTGAAGTTGGTCTTTGGCAAGTTGGAAAACTTACTGTCAAAGCCACACTCGAGTATTAGTTTCGATACTCGAGTATTGACTTGATAGACAGTTGCTCAAAAACCATTACACAAAGCAATACTCAAATATTGGACACAATACTCGAGTATTGGACTTACAGAGAGCACTCCAAGTTTTTGACCCTGAGCCAAACTCGAGTATTGATATGCATACTCGAGTATTGAACACACAGAGACAATTTCAATGATGGCTTTAGTTTTCAATACTCAAGTATTCCATTGGATACTCAAGTATTGGCCATACAGAGAGATATCAAGTTTTTCATCTTATGGACACTCGAGTATTGGTTTTGCATACTCGAGTATTGGACTTTCACAAAACTTTCATATTTAACATGTGTTTATGAATACTCAAGTATCCTTTTGAAAACTCAAGTATTATCTTGTCATCAATTTATCAAAGTTTTCAAGCACCTACAATACTCGAGTATTGGTATCCACACTCGAGTATTGGATTTGTGAGAAAGACTACAAGTTTTATGCATATATTGAATACTCAAGTATTCACTTCAATACTCAAGTGTTGACTTGGGAAAGATTTCACAAGGTTTTCGAAACAAATGAATACTCGAGTATTGAGTTGGAAACTCAAGTATTGGGCATACATACTGAGAGCTTTCATCTTTGACAACAATTTGAACACTCAAGTATTGAAAACAATACTCGAGTATTGAGGTTTTGAACTTAAACTTGTTTTCATATTAAAAGTTCAAAACTCGAGTATTGGATTGGACACTCGAGTATTGCTCCTATTTCAAAAACATTGTTCAAGTTCAAGTCACGATGACTCCTCTCTGTAAGAAGAATATTCGAGTATCAGAATGAATACTCAAGTATTGACTTAAGTGCAGTGACACACTCGAGTATTGATGAACATACTCGAGTATTGAACGCTAAGTTTGAAAATCAAATCGACAATTTGTAAATCCTTAATCTTTGATCATAATATCTTCCAGGATTATTCTCTACTATTCCCTGCTACGTTTAACCATCTGTTTAGTGAGTTTCAGACTGCTTAAAGAATGATTATTCAAGGTTAAAAGCAAAAGCAAAAGGTGATGTCAGAACATTAAATGTTGAACCCAGAAACTTGCATACTTTTGGCTAATCCATCTGCACACGGTTGCAAAGCATTAAAGAATAATTTCTACAACAAGCAACTGCTATTCCAACGGACAAATTCGCAGAGAGTCAACTCTGATCATCTAGCCAGCTGGGTTAAGTGAAGATTAGAGAGAGAAGATGCCTAAACCATCTCGCTAATCTTGGTGAACTTCTCCAACGGATTTATTGGGATGGCAACGGTCATTTAATGATCTCGAGTATAAATAGAAGCGCATTCAAGTCTTCCCAACTACTACAACAACTGAAAATGCACAAGCATTCAAGTTTCTCAACTACCTTTCGGTTTTCACTTGTATTACGTCTTTTGACATTATAAGCTTCGGTGTTTATTATTATCCATTCTTAGAGAGTTTTTATCTCAGTAAATCATTTATTGAAAAGAATCACAAGTCAAGGGACTTGGTGATTTGGGAGTTCATTGATTACAACTTGTAAGGGGGAGTGAGTTCTAGAGAGAGAACTACTCTTTGAGTACAGAGTGTGTAATCTTTGTGATAGTGGAAAATCCCAGTGAGACTGGGGACTGGATGTAGGTCAAGTTGTTAAGACAACCAATATAAATCTCTGTGTTCAGCTGTTCTTCCCTTTACTTTGTTCATCTCTGTTTTTGTTGTATAAAAACAGAGCTATTTTTAAAAGTTCTTAAAATACCCAATTCACCCCCCTCTTGGGTATATAGCTCCACTTTCACAAGCTAATAAGATAACAGTTACCCACCTCAAACTTGAATCCTAAATTCATCCGAAGGTGCTGGGATCAGTAGAGATGTCAAGGTATGCCTATAAACATTCATCATTGTCATTAGTCACTTCTTGCGTCGCAAAGTAACTAACTACGCGAATTATTTTTAGAGGATTAAAAAGTGGATTGACCCCTAAAAATTCCTTTAGTAATAATACCCTTTATAATAAATATAATATTATTTATTTATCTATTTTATTCATCACTTATTCCTTTTCCTACTAATAATAATAATTATTATTATTATTTCTCTACGATTATTTTAAACTCTCGAGACTATCCTAACACTTTAAATTAGGAGTTGTATTCTCACACATTCAATGCTCAATCTATTTAGTAGTATCGTAGGAAAAATGATACTAGTACATATTTTTATACAACAATGATAGATAGTTGACTCAAAAGTTTTTCTTAATATTCATAAATTAATTAATTAAATTCTATACTTTATTTATGAGGATGGGGTGGTTGAGAAACTTGAAGAAGAGAGTTAATTTTAATAGGAATATACTTAACCGGGGATGAAGACGTAATTAACCCAATAATCATAGCTTTGAGCCTTTGAATATGGAGGCAGCCATTCAAGAATTGAAAACGCAAGCATGTACAGTGTCTTTTTCTTGAAAAAAAAAAATCAATAAAGATACAGAGACTTCATGTGGTATATTTATATAAACTGATACAGTGAATTTTTTTTTCTCTCTCTTTTCCAAAGGTAGCAACAACACGTATGTATCTTCATGATAACCAAGGAAAGTTGTTGACAACATTTTCCTATTATAACAGCAACCTTTATTTCTTGCTTCCAGGTACCTTGGTGAACACACACACATCCACATATATATATATATATATATATATATATAACTTGGCCATAGGCTCATAACAACAACTTTTTCATTCTTTTTTCCTTTTATGATTCACGGCAATATTCACACACACACACACACTCTCTCTCTCTTTTTTCCTTTTATGATTCACGGCAATATTCACACACACACACACAACAGTAACCTTCTTTCTCTTTTCACAAGTGCAACGATATGGGTTTATTATGCATATCTAAATGCATCAGCAATTATATCAGCAACAACATGGCAGTGTCTCAAGGTTTTAGGCTCTATAATATATATATATATACACACACACATGCCTATATATAAGACAACAACAAAACTCCTTTTCTTTCTCTTCTCATGTAGCTACTATATATATATATATATATATACACGGTATAGTGATATATGTATAATCCAAGTCCCTGTTTTCAGTTTCATTAATAGCAAACTCAGATGTTACTTCCCTCGGTTTCATGCTCTAAAATTCACGCTGGAAGTAATGGAAACAAAAAGGAAAGGTTGACTCGATGACTTACTTTAGAAATTCCCAGGCTTGTACGCTCAAACCTTCACCGCCACTCAACGCCTCTGCCTTCGGTGCATTTTGCAGAGGAGGATTGAGTAGGGAATAGTCACCGTTTGACTCTCTCCTTCTCCTTCAATTCAACGTCATTCACTACCCGTGTTTTCGGAACACTTGTGCAAAGTAAGGTGAATGAAAGAAGGTCAAGAGCCATGGTTATATGGTGAAGGAAGGGTCCGGTCCAAGAAGCACAGACCAAGAGCTAAATGTTGTGGGTCTCGAGTGCATGGCGCTGTTGGCGTGTGTAGTTGTGGCCGAAAGCGAGATTTGGAGGTATGGTGAAAAGCTGATTGCATTTTCAACGTCTTTTACTTGTTCAGTGAAAAAAAAAAAAAAAAACTGCATTGCTGATGTATTTGTTATCGTTCTTTCTCTTATCTAATGTGTTGGGTCACATGGAGAGTAAATGTTAAAGGGATAATGGGCTGCATTTTGGTGGTTGCTAAGGTTAAATGAGCTGGAGTTGTTTTAATTGGTTGAAGTATATGGGCTTTTAAGATCTACATTGCTATTCTGTACTTGTCACGTGTTGGCAAATTGAAATCAAATGGGTTGGGTAATTATTATTATTTTTTTTTTTTAGCTTATGGGCCAATAAAATAGGAAATATAAATGGGTTTTTTTATGATAATATATATATATATATATATATTGCGTGACCACTAAAATTAACCCACTTGATTCTCTTCAAAACTCTTATTGCAATTAAGTCCTTTTGTTCATCTAATTGCAATATTGGATAAATACTAATCCTTAATTCCACGTAAGGATTTTTCTTTTTCAATTAATTTTCCTCAGCCATAAAATATTTATTCCATAATTTTTAGGCCTAAAATTATCCTTTAAGAATATTCCTTGAATTTATTTTTTTCCTGTAAATTTCTCAAGGAAAAATAATTGGGAAAATCTGTTCATGGCCCATATTACCAAAAAAAATGCGAAAAAAAAGCCCAAAGACTCGAAAATTCGAAAAAAGGCCCAAGATTCTCGAAATTAGAAAAAGGCCCAAGGTGAGTTGTTAATGGGGGCGATCAAGTTGTTAGAGGGCTGATTTAGTTGTTAAAAATAAAAAATTTTAACAACTAAAATTTCATCATCTAACAACTAAATCGACCCGCTAACTAACTTGATCGCCCCCATTAACAACTTCGTAAATTCGAAGGGCCTTTTCCCGTATTGTCAGAATCCTTGGGCCTTTTTTCGAATTTTCATATTGTTTGGGCCTTTTCTAGAATTTTTTTGGCTAATAGGGGCCCGAAATGGATTTTCCCAAAATAATTCCTTAATTTTCTAATAATTAACTTCATAATTATTTTAGCAAATTTCACAATAATTTCTATATAATATTTAAAATTTCAAATCCCAAAATTTGAGACGTTAAACTAGGAGTTGTTCAATTGCAACACATAGTAAAACATTACTTATGGAGAGCAAACGAGAAAGACACAAGAAGCGAGAGATAACTATATACTTAAAATAGAAAGGACATTCTTTTTGTGTGTGTATATAAATCACAAAATTTTATTCCAACAACCACACACAAATCGTATGAAAAACAACTACACATACACATATAAAGCATCACTTAGTTACTGTAATAAAGCGAAGGGGCGATAGAAGGTACGAGGGGATTCAAACATGAACATGATTTCTCATCATCCTCTTCAGCTTCGCTAAATTCAACGCCATGGTCACATATATTTCGTCTGCCACGTCATCTATACGGCGAAACACAGCATACTTCCAACTCTTCTTTAATAAGAGAATCCCAATGGCTGACCAAAAGCCAACACCAAACCCAATAGCTATCACAAAATAAAACCACACTTTTTCAGAATCCCTGTCATCATCACCATCTCCAGAGCCTTCACTTTCATGAGCATGGTCACCCAAATCACCTCCAGTACACTTATTTGCAAGTGGAAATCCACAAAGGTGAGGGTTTCCAGCATAAATCCGTTGGTCGTCCAAAGTGAAAAATTGGTTTCCTGTTGGAATTGGTCCTGAAAGATTATTGTATGAGATGTTTAAATGGCTCAGTGCTGTTAAAGAAGACATTGTCTCTGGAATTCTCCCAGAAAAATTATTACAAGAGATATCAAAAGATTCAAGCGATTTAATATCTCCTATTCTTTCTGGAATTTCTCCTTTCAAATGATTGTGCGACAGATTTAAGCCAAGCAGTCGAGTGAGCTGACTTATACCTTTAGGAACAACTCCTACCAGATTGTTATCAGAAAGATCCATGTTCACCACAAACTTCAATATTTTGATGTAATCAAGTTCTGTCCCCTTTACAACTTGCTTAACATCCTCGGTGTCCCACTCATTAATGAAGTTTATACTATAAAAATTGAGATCAAATCTTACTTTGGCTTCATTTGAGCTGTTGGATTTAATCATCCCACTGAGATTACCAATGCAGTGAGGTATTGAACCTGTTAAGTTGTTGCTTGCAAGGTCCAAAATTTGAAGTGATGTGAGTTGGCAAAGTTGCGGGGGAATGCTACCATTCAACTTGTTTTGTCGAAGTCTAAGAATTTGTAACATGGGAAAAGCATCCCCATTCCATGGTGGTATACTTCCAACAAATTCATTCTCGCCAACATCCATAACCACCAATTGCTTTAAATTCAACAAATAGAGTGGAAGCTCCCCATGAAGACTATTATTGTTCAAATGCAACCACAACAATGAGGTAAGGTTACCAAATGTGCTAGGAACACCACCTGATAATTTGTTGGATGACAAGTTTATTACATCCCATCCTTGATTATCCCGCCAGCAATCTGGAATTTCTCCTGAAAATCTATTCTTTGACAGATCAATTCGAACCAAGGAGAAAATTTTACACAATGAGCTTGGTATTGAACCAAATATGGAGTTATTCCCAAGAAGTAAATATTGCAACCCAGGCATTATTACTTCAATATTTGTAGGCAATGATCCACTGATCTTGTTGCCAAAGAGGTTCAATATTTTGAGCTGCTCAAATGACCATCCTTTAAAAATAGCTATTGAGCCTCTCAAACTATTTAAAGAAAGATCTAATTGACCTAGTCTCACAAGTTGCCCAAAATTATTTGGAATGTCACCATGTAAATCATTGTTGGCAAGACCAAGGTATTTCAAATTTACAAGCTGTCCGAAACTTCGCGGAATGGTGCCTGTGAGACGATTGTTTGAAAGGTCAAGTAAATACAGGTTCACCAATTGTGAAAGACTGTTAGGGATAAACCCTTCCAATTGATTTCCGGCAAGACGCAAGTAAGTTAGATTCACGAGCTGTGCAAGGCTGTCCGGAATTGTTCCATTCAAATTACCGTAAGAAAGTTCAAGTCTTGTCAACTGTGACAATTTTCCTAGAGAAGAGGGAATGGGACCATGGAATGGGTTTAGTAAAATATGAAGCTCCTTTAGATTTTCAAGTTCCCCCAACCAGCTCGGTAAATAGTCTTCAAATGTAGTATTGCTCAAGTCAAGTTCTTCAAGATCATACTTGACACATCCGGATTCAAAGCTTCCAAAAGCTTTTCCATGGAAGTTGTTGGTTGAGAAATCTAATCTTTTTAAGCGGCACATATTCTTTAGAATCGATGACAGAGAGGATTCTAAAGAAGTGAAATTATTAAAGGAAAGCATCAGTTGGCGAAGGTTGGTTAGCTCACCTAACCAAGATGGAACGGAACCTGTAAGTTTGTTGAAAGAAAGGCCAAGGAATTTTAAGGAGGACAAATTCTGGAGAGCAAGTGGAAGCGGACCTATAAGTCCATTGTGATCAAGATTTAGTTCCTCAAGCTTGTGAAATTTACTGAACCACAACGGCAAGGAACTGATATAGTTGCAAGAAAGGGCAAGGACTCTAAGAGAAGTCATGTTTTGGAAGACATGCAGACTGCGACTGTCAAGTGAATTGTAAGAAAGATCGAGCACTTGAATATTTGAAACGGAGGTGAAATTAGGAGAGTAGTGAAGAGGAGGGATCAATGAGTGAATTTCACAGTCAACTAAATTCAAATGTGATAAAGAAGGAAGCTTGTAAAATACCTGGAACACATCATGTGCTCTCCCGAGGCCAACAAAATGCATGTCAAGGCTTTGCAGTGAGTGAAGCCTAGAAACCCAGTTCATGTCAGTGACTTGGAAGTCATTGGCGCTAAGATCAAGATGTTGTAGGTTGGTGAAATTGCCAAGACTATACGGAATCTTGCCGCTAAAATTAGCATTAGAGAGAGATAGATATCTCAGCTGATTCGTAGAAGCAAAGAAGAGAGGAATTGGAGAAGCATGGAATTGGTTTCCACTCAAGTCCAAGGAACTCAAGTGTTCCAATTGCATAAGAGACTGATCAACGTGCAAAGCCTCAACAGATTGTTGGCTATAGTCACAAGATTCAGTTGATGAGCTATAACATGGATTCCTCAAATCAAGCTTGAGAACATGGCCAGCAACAGTGTCACAGGTTACAGCATTCCAATGGCAGCAATCACTACTGGAATTCCAAGAAGAAAGTCTCTTTGATGGATCAATGAGGGTTGCTTTGAACTTGAGAAGAGCTTGCCTCTCTTGTTCTAAGCATCCCACGCCTGAATTTCCGCTCAAGCATAATCCCACAATTTCAGACAACAACAAGAGAACAGAAAAACGAACACCGAGAAAAGTATTCATGGTCTGCTTGTGTATTCAAGTGGCTTTTCTCTAAAACAAAGATAGCCCACAAATATATAATATTTGCAATGATATTTCACTTGTGGGTAATTTTTCAAGGTGAAAACTGTCATATTGTGAAAAATAATATGTTGAAGCTTTGGTCTGAACTGAAGTGTGGACTGTTTATCAGAGTAAACTGCCGTTTTACTCGCATTCAGATCATTAGAAATTAAAAGCCATCACTTTCTTTATGTAAGTGAATCTTAAATATTGATGGAGTCCGTAGCTATTTTGGATGGAGTACGAAATTAAAGACGTGCGTTTTGGTTAGATTTAATTTTCATAAAGTGAACATCTAATTATTACAATGACGTGGGAAAGCACCATCGTTATCACCATTTTAATGCATTGAATTCGTTTAGTATGGTCAAATAATAAATTAAATTATGGTGATTGACTGCAGTTAACAATTGACTTGAATATGCCTAATATGTTCCATTTTCTAATTATATTTTTATATTTAAGACTACCACTTAAAGATTATTTATAAGTTATTTGTATCCAAGGATTTTTCTTCAAAATATAAGTGGTAATAAATGAGGTTTTATCAATTTTACCCGATTGATTTATATTAAGATATGCAAAGAGGTGTAAATGCAGTAAGATTAAAGGGATGTGAGAGAAAATGTGTTTTCTTTTATAAATAAGGACAAATCCGGGAAAATTTTTTTTTTTTATCTATTTATTACTTTTCTTGGTTTGCAAAAATGAGATACAAATAGGCATTCAGCGTCATTCCTTATTGATGCAATAAAAGTTTAAGTCATTTATGTTTTAATTAACAGCAATGATTACTAGCAATATTTTTAAGATTTTTTATTTCAGTTTCTAAACTTTAGAGTTTAGAACATATTGTTTTTCATTTGTTGAGTAATGCTTGGAGACTCACGTACATGCTACTAATGTGATAGTTCAAATTATTTAGTTAATTCTATTTTTATTATTAGGTTTGATTTTATTATTTAATATTTATTATATCTTAGGATTATATAATGATCGATATTATAACTTAGAATTATACCTTATATATTTTGATTTGATTTGATTAAATTAGATTCTATGATTAACTTTAGATTTATATATATAAAGGCATATTTGTACTTTCTTTTATTCAATAATTAATCAAGAATCCTTGAAGTAGTATTTCTAAAACGCCTAAAATGAAGAATTAACAGTTTTGTATTTCTCATTTTTGAAGTCATTTAGCAAAACGTAAAACTCAAAACACCTGTATTGAGACCTCTAGTCCTGTCAAATAAACGTACAGAATAAGCATGTGCCACATGCATTTCATTTCAGCTTGAAGATGACAGTTTCAAAATTTTTGACATTCCTGCCAAGAAAAAAAATTCTTGCGTTCGTATGTGCTCTCTCATCCCAACCTTTTTCTAACACAACCAAACGAACGAAGAAAAGACAAGAAAGAGAACAGAGGGGGAAAATTAAACTAAGTTGCTGAATAGTAAATGGATATGAAAAATGACATGTTATGATGGACGTCAGTTATGTTGCAAAAAAATAAAATTTCATGAAGAAAAAAGTGTTAGGTTTAATCTTTGAATTTGTCAAATAAACGTGTAAAAGAAGGTAATGTCCGTAGTTTGAGAAGGCGAGGGAGGTTAACTTTTCATTTGATCTAGCTAGCTATCTTTTTCAGAGACTTGATTTCTAAACAAATATTTCTTGTGTTTATACTGAGTCCTCAAAATTAAATAGCAAGTGCGAAAACAAAGAATCTCTTTGGACCAAAGAATGAGAAAGAAGACTCTCTTGGTCAATCTCAATATGGTCCCTCTATCAGTCCCATGACATTTCAACAGACTAATTAATCAGAGAGACCCACAAAAAACCTATTTGTTGACTTGTTTGGCGTGTTCAAGTGTTCCAACAAACACAAAAGACTTCCATACAATAATTATATCACATTAATTAACGTAGGGGATCTTTAATTACTGTCCGTGGAAATTTGGTTCTCGGGCTGCTACCATTAACCCTATGGTTTGATCACACACGTGTTTGAGGAAATGTGGGATCTCAAAAATCCAAGTACGTCAATTAATAATTACTTCTAGAAGCTGATCAATGATTAATTTGGGAAGTTTATATATGCAAACTTTTTTTTAGGGTAGATGTAATACTACCTCTCCGTTTTAATTATACGAACACTTTTGTAGTGTAAATTATTTACACTATAAAAATGTTCTTATAATTAGAACCGGGGGATATGATTTAAGTTAGATGTGGGGTGATGTGGACGTGTGCGTGGAGTCTTGTGAATGAGTGATAATGTTGAGTAAGTTATAAATATATATATTTTTTTTTTGGTATAAGTAAGTTATAAATATTAAATAGTAGTATCTCATACATACTATGGAACTTCATTAGCATGCTATTTAGTAGGCTAATTTCTAAATGGGCTTTATAAAATTTATTAGGCTTGAACCACAAAATTTATTTCACACAAAATTGTCTAGCCCACGCAATAGATGGCCTAGCCCGTCAATTTTCTTGTTTCTTGCTGCAGCACGTGAGAGTTTACGGCATACGCTGTTGCGCTTCTGTTTCTCAAGAATCCATTAGCATCATGTCGTTTAATAATTATTTTCCTTGTCCGAGCATCGTTTATTTCATGTAGCCCGTAGACAGTACAGCAAACTTATGCTCCGTTTGGTATGCTGAGATTAGTTTTGATGGATACGAGGTTTAAAAGTAAGTTTGTTATGTCATATGGAAGAAGTTGCTGATTGAGAAATCTTTCCTTTTAAACGGCACATGCTCAGATTTTCTTAAAGTGAACAGCTAATTGGAATGACGTTGGAAAGTTCCATCGTTTTCACTATTTTAAATGCATTCAATTCGTTTAGTGCAGTCAAATAATAAAAGACTCCATGTACGTGGTGATTAATTAATACAAGAACCAGTTGACTAATTTGGAGGGATCGAAGAAACTAAATAAATGACTTAACTATAACATATGATACATAATATCTCTGGAATATTTATGTGTCTGTACCATTCTGTTTATAAATCAAGCAAATCAGTTTGAAGAGAAATAATAAATATAAATACTCAAAGTAATTTATTTAAGGGAGAAAACTTTCTTGATCTTTCCAATTTAGTCAATTGGGTCTCAAGGATAGTATTGTACTCCCTCCGATCTGTAATATAAGTCACTTTTAGAAGAATGGTTTAGTCTAAAATATAAGTCACTTTAAGAGTAATTAATGTCAATTTGTCAATTTTGCCCATGGAGTTAATGTTTAAACATGGCTCATTGTATTTTCTCTCTCCTTCTTAATCTCACTTAATATGGGTAAAGTTGGAAATTTCTTCACATATAAGGCAAATTTAATTAGTTGATTATCATTTCTTGGTTCCCATAAATTAGTTGAAGTGACTTATATTATGTATCGAGAAAGTATAAAAAAGAATAATGACAGTTATTATTGTGGACTAAAGTTAGTTGAAGTGATAAATATTGTGGACTATATGAAGTTATTTTCTACTAAAATAAGTTGTAAATTAATATCTCGATTCTAAATATAAAACATATTTTATAATGAAATTTATACTATAAACTATATCCTATATTTAGGACCAGGAGGAGTACTAATCAAGTGTAGTGAATACCTAACCTATTGTTAAAAAAAAAAAAAAAAAAAAAAAAAAAACTGATTTGAGATTTAGATAGCTTTGTTTGGATTCACTTTAATTTGAGCGTTAAAGGCAAACAAATGCAGTAGCTTAAAAGCCAACGCTCACACAGTGATTAAAGGAAAATGTTTCCTGTTTGGATTGCTCATTGCGTTGGCTTAACTTTAAGTCAAAAAAGCTCAAAAAGTCAATTAAGGAAAAAGCTCCAGAATCTAGCTTTTTCCAAAAAGCTCTCAACTTTTTGATGTGGGCTCCACCACTTCTACCACAATCAATCCAAACACAAATCATTATCTATAACTTGCCTTTTTTCCTCCCGAGCTTTTTTTTTAAAGTCGGATAGCTTTTTAAGTCACCATTTCCTCTTGTCAATCCAAACAGGCCCATTGTGAGAGAATTTTTCTTACAATAGTTCCATTTTCTAATTTGATTTTTATATTTCATGTTGAAAGACTATTCGTTAACAATGTAACATAGTTTAAATCATTTATGTATTACAAGCATTTTTTAAAAAAAAAATATATATATATAACTTATCGGTTTTACGGTTCGTCATATCTCATTCAAACAAAAATAAGTATTTCTAAATTGGATAATATACGGAGTAATTAAAAAAGGTTTTTTTTAAAAAAAGTCATTTAAAGGAATTTCTCAAAACGCTAACTGAAATTATTTGTAATTTAATTGAAAATTAAGCTTGAAAAAGCTGTATTGAGACTTTTGGTTCTGTCAAATAAACGTATAGAATAAGTACCACGTGCACTCATTTGAGCTAGGAGATGGCAGTTTCAAAGTTTGTGATAATCCTGCAAAAATATTTCTTGCATTCATATATTCTCTCTCGTCCCAACCTTTTTCTAAAACAAACGAAGGACAAAAGAAAATAAAAGCTAGAGAGAGAGAAAAAAACATAAAGTTAAACTAAGTTGCTCGATCAATAGTAAAAGAATCACATATATAAATTAATTTATTACTACCTCACGGTCCTAAATATATGACATATTTTATAGTATAATTTACACAATAAACTATGTCATATATTTAGGGTGGAGAAATATTAAATAAAAATTTCCTAGCCCTACTTTTACCAGACATTATAATGGTCGACGGAATGTAGTCTGTAATTGTGGATGTGAGTTTATGGAGAAAACCTGTTGTTGAGTACTTTATTGGTAGCAATATGTAAGTACCTTTGGAAATATTTTTGAACCTAAAGACATACGTTGTCCATGATGATCCCCGAGATCTAGCTCAGTTGTACTTTCATTATGTTTGAAAAAAAAAAAAAAGGAGTGTCAAACTTGATCTTTGAATTTGTCAAATGAACGTGTAGAAGATCGAGATAATCAACGTGTTTGTAAAGGCGTTGTGAAGGAGTAAAAGTTCAATCAAAGAGCGTAAAAACCCAGTAGAAAGAAAGAAGTCAATTTTAGCGTGTTCGGGAAGGCGTCAACTATAAATTGACTTTTCAGAAAAAAGCTCCTTATCGCAAAAGCCTGAATTTGGAGCTTCTGACTTAAAGTGCATGCACGTCTAGAAAGAAGGTAGAAGAAGCTTATGAAAGAGAAAAACCAAGAGAGGAAGGAGGGGTCAGTTCCTCATTATGCTTGTTTGACTGTTGAATGTATAGAGAAAAGAGGGAGTTCACGTGGGTAGAGAGAAGAAAGGAGGAAACAAGAAAAAAATATGAAAGGAAGCAAAAATAAATAAAAATAAGAAAGAATTATACACACACACTTTTGAATACTTTGCATAAATGTGAGCGCTATCACCTTCCAAATTTCTAACCATATTTAGAATTATAGTACAATAGTTTTCGTTTAAGTATCCTATATGATATTCTTGCCCCGCCTTAGCCATTCCATTTCTATTTCTGGTCTCACCCTATTACTTAATAGATTAATAAAAATGGAATTGATTATAAATTTATGAATTTCTTGTTAATTAAATTCAATTGAAGCCTGGACCAAATTCCAAGTTTCACTGAGGACGAATCCAACTTTATTCTTTCTCTTTTCTAACTTCTAAAAAAAGAAGGAGAAGGGGGAGCTATTCAATTATTATCATTCATGTTTGAGGTTTTTCACATTTTTTATAATAATTTAAATTTTTTAATCAAATTTAAATTTTTATCTTCAATTATCACAATATATACAGACTAATATATAAATATATGTGTGTGTGTGTGTGTGTGTGTGTGTGTGTGTAGTATTCAATAACATTCATGTAATGTTCGGTCATTTTTCATCTAAACCTGGTTTTTCAAATAATAATCCAAACAAGAGCCCGTTTAGAAAAAAGTCACTTCCGATAATCGTCAATCCAAACCAAATCACATTTACAATCTAACTTTTCTCCTATTTTACGTTTGTAAAAATTATCAAATTGAAAATAAGTCATTTCTACCACTGCTATTTCAAACGAACCCAATCTGCGAGTTTTCACTTTGTTATTGCTAGCTTTTGTGACACTTCAATTATAATAAAATATTTCTTGTGTTTATACTGAGTTTTCAAAAATAGCCAAGAATCTCTTTGGTGTCCAAATTGAAAACCAAGATATATTCTCTCCTCATCAATTTAGGATATATTTAATAAGTTAACTAATTTTTCTTGGAATGTGAAAATTATATAAATTGAACTTATAAAAAGGATCATACTTGGTATTCCTCTAGACCCATTTTTAAGATAGGGACTTATAAAAGGGATAAGTTAGAAAGTTGTTAAATTTTAAGATAGAGTTAATAAAATTCAAGGTTTTTATTCATATGTGTGAAACAAGCTGAAAGTGACTTATAAAATGATAATAGGAGTAAATCATGTGTGAAAAGACTCTTCCTCACTAAACATTAATTAACCGTAATGTTTTCACAAAACTGGGTTAACAAGTGATTATAGTAAACCCCTTTTTCTTTCCAAAATACACACACTGGAGTTCAGGGCACAAATTTCCGCCCACAAACTCACTATTGAAAATCCATAACACTGGGCACAATTATCGAAAAGAAAAATACATAACCCACGAGTCTTACAATACCGATCCCACAATATAGAGTCTATACAAAATACTTTCGACATAAGATTTGATCGTGGATCCACCAAAATAATATAGCATATAAAATAAAACCTTCGGTTTCACAGATAAATAAATCATCCCAAAATAGTTCATATACTATTTCAAAAACATGAGGGCCCTAGAATGACAATATAAAATCCATACAACACCAATATCAAAAGAAGCCTACAAAGGTCGCAACTTTTATGCCTCGCTTGCTTCCCTTGGCTTCCGGTAAAATTATAGGTTTTGCTCGAAAAATATTGATAATGACCGGGTGAGACATAAAGTCCCGTAACTAGAATTAATATAAAACATATGCGGGGAAAGGGTTGCAAGTCGAGAAACAGATTTGCTAACATAAATAATATCAACAATAACTCAATAATACATAATATTTAACAATAATTAGAATCATCTCCACTCGTCCATCCTACTCCTCCTTATATCTTCTGGATGTGGTACAGCCTATCAATACTAGTTTATCTGGCCAAAGTTAGCTAGTCACTTCAAGAATACTGTCCCCTCCCATGCTACTACTAATATACCATAACAGGGAGGTGTCCGCCCAAAATACTTAGCTCAAATTTCGGGCCAGGAATGAAAGAGCTGATGAACACAATTTCACCCTAAATCTTTTCCACACAATCCAACATATCTCATAGTAGGTAAACAATATGTTACTATAACTATCAAAAACATCGTGCAATATATTATTCTATATACAACATTTCATAATAAACATCATAATAGAAATATCTTACAAAATTCATTATTCCATGTGAAACATTTCACGACAAACCTCATAACTATCACAACAATCACAATCTCAATAACAATATTCACATATACATATACATATATATATATATATATATATATATGTACACACACACACACATATTGGAAAATACACGCTTCATTTGAAATAATTTCATATTGAGATATACACATAATTTTTCAAAACACATACCAAGTAGTTCATGTGAAAGTAAGGTTTAAAAAACACCTTACAATCCAAAACAAGTATATAAAATAAATTAACTCCAGTTACCTCAACTCCAAGCTAAACCTTATCTCGAGGAGTAAAACGCGAATAATCACTGATCACAAATAAGATTTACATTATCACAATTATAATTTCATATAATTTAAATTGCACAAATTCTAATAATAATAATAATATATTATCATAATAAAAACTGAAAATGACACTTTAGTACTTCAAATTTAAAACAAAACCAATTAAAATTTCAATAATATCTCTATTAACCCAAAATAAATTATTTATACAACTTTTAATCGGTAGAAATATAGGGTAGGAAATAAATCCTAAATTTCTCAAATAGAAAAATTAATTTAAATTTCTACAACAATCAATCAATAAATCTAAACTAATTAAAACTAGTTATTAATCGATATATATATATATAGTCATCTATTATCAAAACTCAAAACTTTTTCAAAATCCTAACCTCGAAATTTCCACTAATCAACACGATATTACATTCATTGAAAAGAGAAAAATATATGGAACAACTTTCATGATGGAAGTTTATTGAAAAGAAGTTAATTTAATTACCAAAATGATCTTATAAGATAAATAACATATCTCGGAAAACCCAAATATTCTTCAACTCTTCTCGTTTTCTCTTCTCATCTCCTCTCCTCTACTCCTCACTCATATATATAGAAGGAGAGGGGTTGGGCACAATCATGAGCCCTCCCCAAATATCAACATTATTGGGCCACGTCTTTGCCCTATTCAAGTGACATATATATAGATACATATATGTTTTTTTTTTTCTTCCTCCTTTTGACCACTTATCTTATTTTTTTTTTTTTTTTTTTTTTTTTGAGATGGGTAAAATTATCACAAAAGGCACAATTTATTTATTTATTTATTTATTATTTTATTTTTTCTAGATGCATACAATACCGAAGGGTGGATGTATCAGGATCCTAATGATTATGTTGTGTCATTAAACAGAGAGCTAGAAGATCTCAGACATAGACACCAACAAAGTCATTAGGACCTTAATCTATCCTATCTGATGACTGGAATACCCAAAAATTCTGATAAACTGATAATTATTATACTGAAACCATGCATGCAGAAGAAATATTTAGATGAGGTGAGAATCCGTGGGATCGAGCTTTTCGAGCCTTACCACATGTTCATATGCTCTAGGACACTTTAGCATTCAGGCCTTATCCAAAGGCATATAATGCGGCACGTTTAGTATCATGATTTTCGAGTACTCTCTCATCTTGGATCGTGATCTTGATTACTGTTCGATGCACGAGGTTCCTCTTGAAGAGGCAAGTGCGAGCATACTTAGAATCTAAGAAGCGAGATAATACTAACATACTAAGAACTTTGGCTTTTAGAAGCAAGAAGGAACTTAGAGGAAAGACATATGGAAACACACTCGAAATTATTATTGATTCTGCGATCTGCTTACAACTGAGGATAAAGTATGCTTATATAGAGAAGCAGAGACACAACAGGACAACCAGAGGATAAAACACACTTACAAAAGTAGTGAACAAAAATAAAAGACTCCGACAATAGTGTAGACACTCATAAAGTAAAAGTAGTACAACACACCATACACCATAAAAGAAGGACACGTATTACACACGTAAAAATATCAACTAAAAATAGTCTGCCGCCAGAAGTTACAAGGACCACCCTTTCTAAATTGGCTCGTGACTAGGAGAGAGATTGTTGTAGTCATTGTCACTATCATAATTCTGGAGAAAGCTGAGTAGGTCAATGTTATTGAGATATGGATCTAGGCAAGGAAATTCATTATCTGGGCTTTTGTCATGGGCTTGTGGCTAAGTGCAGTGAGATGGATACTGAGATGAGCCTGGAAAGGATAAGGACAACTGAGTAAATTCATTCTCACAATCATCTTCATAAGGATCTTGGGAATCTTGGAGAATGTTGCCTTGGGAGTCTGTGTATACTCCTGAGGAGGTGGCAAAGTAAGTGGACACATAGTGAGGTTCAGGTTGATAGAGCTAGTCATATGTGTATGCTTTATCTTCATTGGGTACAGGGCCGAGAATGTTGCATTCCTTTGAAGCTTGTTTATTGAAGTCAGCAAGGATGAGACTGAGTTATGCAAGTTATGCTTGGTCTGGTTTTACCCAATCAAGTAACTGAGGCCACGGTTGTGCACTAGTTTCCAAATGAACACTGTCAGGCTTCTGGGCATAATATTTCCTGCTAAGAAAAAAACACACGAGAAAATCTTTTTTGTTTTCTTTTTGGTAAATCCCAAAGATTACTACTAGTTATGATATTATACAAAGAATCTCTCCAAAAGGGAAGAGGAGCAAAGAGAGTGAGGATTTTGACAAGGGCAGAATCCTCATTATGACTGTCACAGATGTAATGATAAACAAGTAAAGGAGCAAGAGCAATGGTGCTAGTGTGGAGGATGGTCAATGACCCATACATACCAAAGAAGTCATCAGGTATATGACCTTGTATGAACGGAATAGTAGTGTACGGACATATAGCACTAAAATGTTGAGCTTTTGGGATAAGATCAGTCTTATTGAAAAGGAGATGGAGCCAGGAGTAAAGGTGCTCATTGGCATATTCTTGGAAATCTGTAAAAGAGTGAAGTTCTACATTTGGAAGGAGGATAACTGCCTTTCTGTAATAAGTCATGGCGATGAGAGGATCGCTATCTGAGAGAGTGAGGATATACAAAGGCTTGGAAGAAAGGATTTGAGGATGAGGAGGAAGGATCTTTTGTGGTATAGAGAGAAAATCTCTCAAATGGTTGAGGGGCTTATAATCAAGGGTCAAGGTGCAGATTTGCCAACAACCTATTACCCGAGGAGCATCTGGCACAAATAACTATTGAGGGGACCAAAATTGCCAATCAACAATTAAAAAATGAAAAAAAAAACACACAATTTGGAGTAGATTCGCCAACGAACTATTACCCCGTCACTGTCTTAGTGTCTTCGTCTTCTATTGATTGTCACAATGTCGGTGACGTCAGCATTTCCAAAGCTTCTATTGTTGCTGAGTGTTCCACTCACCCTCTTGAACTCATCCAGTAGTTCATAGTGTTCGACTGGCACACACCTTGCACCCTGGTTTCATCCCTTTGATGCCACAAGCAGCAACTGCTGCTGCCACAATGCCTGCTCCCATGGGTCCCATCTCTATTGGTGTTTTCCTTTTCCAACAAGAAGGCTTAACCGCTCTTTTTTCCAGCGTTTCCGCCATCGTCCTACACCAGTGCCTCATATTTTAACTTAATTGTGATAGTTGTTTTTTTAATAGTTATTTGGTTTTTTTTTCACTTTTTAATTGTTGATTGGCAATTTTGGTCCCCTCAATAGTTATTTGTGCCAGACGCTCTTGGTAAGCAGTTGGTTGGCACATCGCACCTTCACCATATAATCAATGACAAGCCTCTTTTTCCCTCTTTTGATTTCAGATGTTTTTTCAACATAAAATGCTTGACAAGCCCATTTAGACTTAGTTGGTTCTATAAGGCCTTGTTTCAGTAGTGCAGTACATTCTTCTCTGGCAAGCTTCAAATCATCTGGATTCATTCCTGGATGTGAAGCTTTAGTTGGATTAATATCCTCATTCCTTTTGAAAGGAAGACTGATGAAGAAATCTTTATTCTTCCATAACGGAGAAAGATGTGGAAACTGGTCATGACTGCCAGCACAGTATTGTAGCAATTGATCTTTGATATCCGAGTATTGAGGTGGAGCATTTTGTAATTCATAAAGAGAAGGAATTTCTATCCAGGGACTGAAATTTGATTTCCACCTGATTCCTTTGGGAGTATCATTAAATTCTTGGTATGATAAAAAGCATCAAAACCAAGGAGGATATCTTTTCTGGGAGGTCACTTCTTGGTACTTTAATTTTCAATATATATCCGGGAAGAACTTAATACTTGATCTTTCTTCTAGTAATCAGATCAATTTTAAAGATCTTTCCATTAGCGATAAAGAAATACTGGTTGTGAGGCACCCATTCTTCTAGAGGTAAGATATGCGGTTTCATTTTGTATGTGATGAGCTTGTATCAAAAAAGGCTATTGCAGAAATAAGCTTTGAGTATTTCTCTGTTAGGACTTGAACTTGAATGTTTGGTAATAGGGCTTTGAGGTTAACTTCAAGATTGGAGTTCAATGATAATTTAATATTTCATACACTTCTTTTTATCTCTTGATTAATAATTTAGGACTCTTTAGTTAATAAATAATAGCTTTTATACTTATTTGGGCTTTGGGCCTTTTACTATGTTTTAGCCATTTTTAATAATAAAATTTCAGTTTTATATTGATTCACTATTTTTACCATAACTCTTGAACCAGACATCGGATTTGCCTCATTTTTGTTTCATATTTCAGATGATTCAGAGAGCTACAATTGTTATGAAGACATGATTGGCAAATTCGGGTAAGAGGGTGGTTGATTTTGGAACCGAAGTCAGATGAATATTTCTGGATTTTATTTGGCCTCGAATTTTGTAACTAAAGCTCACTTTTATTTTATTTTCGTTTTGGGCTGAACCATTAGAACCCATTTCCATTTTAGGTTAACTTTAAGTTAGATGGCAGCCACAAACATTGAGTGATTCATGTTTTTAGATTTTGGTGGATCAAAATAGGAGATTTTAAATTCTCTCAAATGTTCTTCGCGTTCTTCGTCTGTTCTTCGTTTTTCCCAGTCATGTTCGGCTAAATTTCTGTGATTAACCCAATGATGAGGATTCCATGATTCATCCGAGAGCTTGTGCTTAATCGGTAACCTTACTCGTTTCTGTTTTCATCTTATCGAATTTGATTTTTGAAAATAATTCGAATATTAGATTTAATATTCGGTTTGGTTCATCCCAAGGACTGAGTTCGAACTAGGTTTAAAGTTTTTTGTGCGATTGCATAGTAGGACGCTACTGTTCGGACATATTCTAGGCGATCGTCTAGTCGAGGGATTTTCTGGATGAACGCAGAGATTTCGGTTCATCTAGAACCAAACGCGAGTTCGTTCATATTTCGTTCAATGATGGAAGTCTCTGGAATCTGAATGTTGGGTTGATCATTGTTAATCTGTTTCTGCGTATTTTATTATGTTTTTCGCATATTTTCATTTTTAATCTATTTTGAATCAAAAACCCCCATTTCTATTGTTTTGTTTTATTCTTGTTCGAATTGAACCGATTGTGAATTCATTGGGAAACGACCCGGGTTACATTATACTGCAAATCCTTTTCTAATCTGGTTATTTTAGGAGACCACGGAAAATCTCTATCAAAATATGGCACCGATGCCAGGGAATTTGCATCGGTTTGATTAGTAACAGTAGTGTAAATAGCTTCGTTTTAGTAGTTTTGGTGGTTCGGGTGGCTAGACAGAAATTTTTCTGACCCAGATCACTCAAACCAGGTTTTATTCACAAGGAATTTGGTATTCTAAGAAAGAGTCACTCCCAAGTAGGGAGTGAGGTATACCCTATTTTCCCCAAATTCCAACGTTTAAACTAGAGCCGTCAATCGTGGCCGGCCCGTGATGGGCTGGGCCCATCAGGCCGGCCCTCCAGGGCCCTTGAGTAAGAAAAACACACTTTTTTCAAAGCCCGCCCAGAGCAGCACCGGGGCGGCCCGGCAGTGGGCCTGGAAATTATTATTCCAAATTTTAATTATTTTTTCTCCGTGTTTTTCACACAAATATAATTAGTAAATTACAACAATTAAAGCTCTAAATTACAACATAAATCATCTAATTTATTAGATAAATGTTGTCAACATTTATATCCAAAAAACACAATCATCCAAAAAATAAGTATTCACGAATTCATAATCAAAAACAAATTATGTTCTAAAATAACTTACATAAAATATAAAAAGCATACCACTAATATACATAAATTATGGTTAGTGAGATGCGAGAGCCGAGAAAGAGTTGCGATTGAGGAGGAGACAAGGAGTGGAAGGGACATGAACATAGTTTATAGTGTAAGGATCATGGGAGTAGTCAATAACAATATTAATATATTAGTTTAAAATTTTTAAGACTCTACATTGTTATAAGACATAAACATTATATTCCAACTCGGTTCAGGATTTTGTTAGGAAAATATATCAAAGAATTTTTTTTAAGACTCAACATTTAATTAAAAAAAAAAGAAAAAAAAAATATGACGGGCTAACGGGCCCGGCCGTAGCCGCAGGGCCGGCCCAAGTAAAAAGCCCGTGGCCCTAGGGGCCGCCCCTCCGAGGGCCGACTTCATCTCTTCCTTCTATTTTTGAGGCCCGGCCCGTAACGGGCCGGGGCTAATAGGCCGGCCGCCCGACGGGCCGGCCCGTTTTGACGGCTCTAGTTTAAACCACTTTTTCGTTGTTTTAAGTTTTGATTTTGTGATTTCTACTAGGGTAATTTTTTTGGAGTATCTCGATTTGGTTGAAAATTGGTACGAGTGATAGAAAATGACGTAACTCACAAGACACATCGAAAATCTTTTGATTTTCCATGTGGTCTTCAGATTTTAGCCAAATTCCATCGTTTAGACCACTTTTTCAATTTTTGAAGTTTTTTTTTCCAATTTTGGGTTCCCCAATGGTCTAGGAGTTGCCTTGTCCAAGTCTCATAAATTTTAAAAATCATTTGATAGTGTTTCTGGACTTGTTTTGGTCAATTTCTACCATAAGTTTTTGCGTTTGTGTTGTTGCTTTTGTGTTGTCTTAGTGTTTTTCTACTTTTTACCACTTTTAGTGACATTTTCGTAATTCGATTGTCTAGTGGCATTTTTGTAATTCTGAGTATTCCCAAATTCTGCCTTGATTTTTTGTTGCATGAGTGCTAGGAGTGCTACTAATCCAGAAGACTTGTTGCCATTTGATCCTGAAATAGAAAGAACAATTCTCACTGCTAGAAGAGTTGTCAGGCTAAGTCGTGGGATTAATATTGAGCCTGATTGTGGCCATTCTAATTGTGTCCATTCTGTTGATCTTTCTGATTGTGTTTCTGGTAGTCTTGTTGTTTTCACTGATTCTAGTAGCAATTTTGCTAACTCAGAAATTATGGCAAAAGAACAGGAAAATCGTCCTACTTTAAAGGAATTGAATGAACTTGATGTTAATTATCAACCTTTGTGCATCCAATATCATGCCCTTGCTGCTAACTTTGAGCTTAAACCTAGTCTAATACACTTGTTGCCAAAGTTTCATGGTCTTTCAGGTGAGTGTGCCATTAAGCATTTGAAGGAATTCCATCTAGTGTGTAGCACAATGAAACCACAGGCCATTGATGAAGATCATATCAAACTGAGAGCTTTTCCTTTCTCATTGGAAGGTGGAGCCAAAGACTGGTTGTTGTACCTTCAGCCCTCATCTATTAGGAGCTGGACTGATGTTCAGAGGTTATTTATGGAGAAATATTACTCGCCTCAAGAGCAAGCTGCGATCAAGAAGGAAATTGGCAACGTTAAACGGAGCCCGATGGGGAGACTATGCATGAGTGCTTGGGAGAGGTTCAAAAGGTTATGTGCAAGTTGTCCACACCACCGAGATCACCGAGCAACTCTTGATTACCCATTTCTATGATGGTCGCTACCGGTAGACAAAGGTTTGGTGGATGCTTCTAGTGGTGGGGCTCGCGTAACAAGACACCGAAGATGCCGGGACTTGATATCCGAGATGGCGGCCAACTCTCGGCAATTTGGCACCGGGGCCAATAGTACTCCTGTTCACCATGTTTAAACACCTCCAGTCCAGTACGATTCTCAGATATTAGAGAATAGACTTGATGATTTGACCTCTCTAGTGAGGCGGTTAGCGTGGATACGTACGCATACAATCTCCTCCTCCTCGATTGGGTACTCATGTGGGTTCTCGACCCTTACCATTCTACTGACTCTTGTCCTACCTTGCATAATCCTGCTTATCAAGACCAGTCAGTAGCTTCAGTGGGTGTTTTTCCAGGAAAGCCACAATACCAACAGAATAATGCCTTCTCCAATACCTACAATCCTAGTTGGAGAAATCACCCTAATTTTCGTTGGAACCGAGATCGAGAACAGTAACCAATATCGCGAGTGCAGGATTTATCGGCGAGACAAGTATAGACCACAGAATTTCCAGCAGCAATCTGTACCTCCTTTGCCTTTGCCAGCACCGCCTCCTCGACCAGCCATATGTGCACCTTCACAGGCGACACAACAGCAGGCTAGTAGTAGTGGTGGTGGTGGTTCCTCACTTGAAGATATGATGAAGCAATTTGTCATAGCCAATATGCAGTTCCAACAGCAAACTGACACTTCCATTTAGAGTTTGCAAACACAGATTGGGCAGTTGGCAACATCATTGAACCAGCTTCAACCTCAGGGATCCAACACTCTTCCCTCACAAACGATTCCTAATCCTAAGGGGAATGTGAGTGCTATCTCCCTTCGATTTGGCAAGCAATTGGAGGAGCCTAAACCAGCTACAGATGTAACTTCCACATCAGAAAGAGAGTCAGAAAATGTAAAGATTGACTCTAAAAATAAAAAGGCAATGCAGCAAGGTGAAGAGGAAGACATTCTCATTCCTCTTCCTTTCCCTCAGAGAGCCCCTCAATCCAAGAAGTTGGTAGACAAAGCACAAGAGAAGGATATACTTAAGACATTCAGAAGAGTAGAGATCAACATTCCTCTCTTAAATGCAATCAAACAAATTCCTAAATATGCCAAGTTTCTGAAGATTGATTTGACGAAAACCTTAGCCGCCTCAGGGTCAAATCACAATTTACCACGAATTAAAATGAAATATAGTGCAAACAACTCGGGATCGTTCTCTTATCGAGGAGCCAATTTATTTTGAAATCCCTAGGTTAAACTAAGTGCTAAAAACATGGTTAGAAAAAGGGTTTAGAAATTGATTTTCTTTAAACTAAAATTCATAAAAATATAAAGAAACTAATTCTACTTTTTTTGGTGTTTTTGGAAAATAGTGAAAAAAATGCTTTGGATTAAAAGGGATTAATTATGGATGCTCTTGGTAATGAAGAAGATGGCTATCATTGCTTTAAAAAAATATATGGGAGTTAAATTTTCATTAAGTCTAAAGAACAACCTCAATATAACACTTGAGTCCAATAATCTCAATTAATAGTAGCTCCTACAAACATAGCAAACTACTACCTCTTGAGAAATTGTTAAAATCCACTTAATGTGTAATTAAAATTGGAATGATGTAAATTGTTCTTCTCAATTAGAATGTTCTAACGAACCATTCAAAAGCTAAAATCAACTATGATTACTAATCACCAACATGACAGCAAGCACAATTTCATCAAGTATATAAAGTAATTTGGAAATTTCAACATCAAAATAATCATCCAATTAAAACTACAATATCCAATCCACATGAACACATAACAGTCATCCAAGTCTCACAACTAAATAATGATAAACCTAAATAGGGAAATCAAATAAATAGTCTAAGCAAAAAGATTGAATTAAATAACTCCCCTTTGAAGCACACTTGCTCAAGCCACAAGTCTCCATCACGAAAAAGCAAAGATTTTAGCCACACATAGCCATGGGATGAACTCTAATAAAATCAAAAAAGAACCGGTCATGAAAACAAGCTTTCTTTGGAAATAATGGAGTTGAAAGTATTGGTTGGTGAAGGAGGTAGTGATGAAGGAAGTGAGAAATGGAGGAAGCTTGAGTCACATTTGGAATTGGTGAAAGATGAAGATGAATGATTTTTTTTTTTTTTTTTTTTTTTTTTTTTTTTTTGTGGAGTGGAGAATCAAAAGAAATGTGTAGGTCGATGGTTTTAAGAAGATTGAAGGAATCTTTTCTCCGGTGTGAACGCCGCCTGTGCTTCCATTAATTCCCCCTCAGCTCTCCTGGTTCTGCAATTAATTCCTCCAAAATCCCTCGGCTCCCGTATAGCATGTAGGCGTGAAGCTCCCCTTTGCCCTGTGTGAATCCGTTGATTATCCATCCATCCTCCCATTCAATCTCTCTTTCTCCTCTTTTATGAATGTGGCGCCTCCTCTTCAATCAATAAATCAGGTCCTTTATTCAAGTTGTCGGCTGCCCATTCAATTCCCTTCACCGACCTAATTTCCAAATGCCAAAAACGCTGAGTTTTTGCTGCAGGGACCTGATTGCAAAGATTAAAAGTTTCTCAGCAAGGGACTTAAGTGCAAAGGTTAAAAGTTCTCAGGACAAAATTGAAACTTTTATAATTTTGGTTCAAACTTTCATTTTCAAATTTGATTTAATTCCTTCAACCACCTACAGTTTAAAACAATTAATCTAACATCAAATATTCTCATAAAAATCAATAATCAAGAGTAATTACATTTTTTAGACAATTTTACCCTTTTTAACCCTAAATTAATTATTCACTCTTAATCTCAATTTATCATAAGAACATCATTTTAAGCTTAATAACTAATGTGAAATGCATTATAAATCCCAATTTATTTACTAAAAATCATGTAAAAATATGGTTTGATCAATTCCCCACACTTAGACCTTTGTACTCCTGAACAAAGGCATTTGAGTACACAATTCCAAGTCCAAATCACTAATGCATTTGAAAAATGAGCAATTTCATAATTTAAGAGCAATGGATCAATTAATCAAATTCATCAAGCCAACACTAGTGATAATCAAGTGATGTGAAGAAATTAGCGGACTATACAATAGCACAAGAGGACTCTCAAGGTATTAGTATTTCACTCATCTCTCCTCATTGGAATAATGTCACTCCAATTCACTTAATTAACCCCCTTACCATAAGCTTGTAACAACTCTAACATCTCCACTACTAATAGCAATTAATGAAATGAATCAAGAGGACTTTAAATGCTTGTAATGTTGGATGAAGGCTAAATGGAATGAATTAATGAAAAAAAATGAATAGTTGATATGCAAGTCAAAGTTAACGAGCAAGTTCATAGTATCTAAATAATTTAACAAACTTTTGCCAATTCTTTTGAAAATTCATGAACAAATGCCTTCTTGATATTTCTTTTGTTTTTTTTTTCTATCAACCAAATATTTTTTATGGTTTTATTTTTTGTTTTTTGTTTTTTGTTGATAAACTTGACATTTGAATGTACACATTGTTCAACTCTCTCTTTTTTTTTTATTGGCAATTTACTTTTGATTTTTAGAAAACTATAAACACTATGAATAATGACATGCATACAACATAGGAATGGCTCAAAATGGGTAGCAAATGGTAGATGCATGTAAGTTTGTGTTTGGGTGAATATGGTTTAGAATTGAATGCCTCTTTCATTTCCATAACACTAATGCAAATGTTGTTTTGAAAAAGAGTTGAAACAAGTTCTAGAAGGTGAAAAACTAAATGAACATGCACACATGAGAAGAATTTAAGGCTCAAATATCCTTCCAACAAGGTTTTTCTCTAATGCTCACTCTAACACAATCAATTGCATAGTAAGCTAACCACAAAACATCTACTTAACTATTCCAAGTGCTAACCTTACAAAACACAACCAATCAAAACATTGCAATCAGTTAGAATTAATGCTCAACTCCTAAATGCACAAATGATATAATAACTCTTTCTTTCTTTTTTTCAAAATGAGGAGTAAGCAAAAATCCAATCGTGGGTTCATTTCTCTTCCCATTCACTTGAAGAACAAATCATGGTTTTAAAAAGTTGCTAAAACACTAGATCTCATGAAAGTTCATAGAATTTCCCAAAAATTAGACACTTCCGAGAGAGTTGAACAATGTGTACATTCAAATGCCAAGTTTATCAACAAAAACAAAAAACAAAACAAAAACAAAAACAAAAAACAAAACCATAAAAAATATTTGGTTGATAGAAAAAAAAAACAAAAGAAAAATCAATTCCCCCACACTTAGACCTTTGTACTCCCGAACAAAGGCAATTGAGCACAAGATTCCAAGTTCAAATCACTAATACATTTGAAAATTGAGCAATTTCATAATTAGAAAGCAATGAATTAATTGATCAAATTCATCAAGCCAACACTAGTTATAATCAAATCATGTAAAGAAATTAGCTAACTACACAATCAAACATATTAGAATGAAGCACAAAAGAACTCTCAAGGTTTTGCTGTTTCACTCATCTCACCTCATTGGAATAATTTCACTCTAGCTCACTTAATCAACCCCTTACCATAAGCTTGTAACAACTCTAACATCTCCACTTGCTAATAGTTCATATGCAAATCAAAGTTAACGAGCAAGTTCATAGTATCTAAATAATTTTACAAACTTTTGCCAATTCTTTCGAAAATCCATGAACAAATGCCTTCTTGATATTTTTTTTTTTTTGTTTTTTTTTTATCTACCAAAAACTTTTTTTTTTAATTTTTTTTTCAAACTATACTCATTTTTTTCTTTTCTCTTTTTTTTTTTCCTTCTTTTCTTTCACATACATGGCATTTCAAATTTTATTGGCAATTTTCTTTTGATTTTTTTTTTTTAGAATACTATGAACACTATGAATAATGACATGCATACAACATATGAATGGCTCAAAAAGGGTAAGCAACGGTAGATGTATGTAGGTTTGTGTTTGGGTGAATATGGTTTAGAATTAAATGCCTCTTTCATGTCCATTACACTAATGCAAATACCGCTTCGAAAAAGAGTTGAAACAAGTTCTAGAAGGTGAAAAACCAAGTGAACATGCACACATGAAAGGAATATAAGACTCAAATATCCTTCCAACAAGGTTTTTCTCCAATGCTCACTCTAACACAATCAATTGCATAGTAAACTAACCACAAAACATCTACTTAACTATTCCAAGTGCTAACCTTACAAACACAACCAATCAAAACATTGCAATCGGTTAAAATAATGCTCAACTCATAAATGCACAAATGATATATAAACCCTCTTTTTTTTTTTCAAAATGAGGAGTAAGCAAAAATTCAAATTGTGGATTCATTTCTCTTCCCATTCACTTGAAAAGCAAAACATGGTTTTTTTAAAAAAAAAAATTGCCAAAACACTAGATCTCATGAAAGCTCAAAGAATTTCCCACAAATTATACACTTCCAAAGTGGCAAATGCGACCCTTTACCACTTAGGACATGCATTAATACAAGTCATTCTTGAAAAAATTTCTAGTTTTAGGCATTTTCTCATTTGAAAACAACCAATTAATTTGGATTCAAAATGTATTCCCTCCCCCACACTTAATCAACACATTGTCCTCAATGTTTGTAAAGCACTTCTATCATTCTAACTTGTTCCTTCATGAAGTGGAAAGTTGTGAAGTCCAATTGCAATTGAAGCACAACACATCACATCATGATAAGAGAGAAGAGAAAAGAAACAAGCCAAAATAACAAAGAAAATTAGAATGAAGAGGCACAATGGTAATTAAGCAAGGTAGTGGCTAAGATGCAAATCATAGATTGGGAGTTGTTATTCTAATTACTAAACTATACTACTTCTACTTTTCTACTGAGATAGTCCCTCCCCCACACTTATTTCAAGCATTCAAAATCACAAATGAGTTTAACAATTCAAATCAAAGAATGTAAGTGAAGGAAAGAGACAACCGGCCTCAAGGAGGCTTTGATGATGAATCATAGTAGAGCTTGAGGAGGTGTCCATTGACTTGAAATTCCTTTCAGTTGTCTCGTCAAGCAGCCCTACCATGCCAAATGAATGCACTTTGGTGATAGTGAAAGGGCCATACCATTTATCTTTAAGCTTCCCATCCAACAACTTGAATCGGGCCCTAAATAGCAAAACCTGATCACCAACTTTGAAATCCTTTCGGATAATCTTCTTATCATGAAGTAGCTTGGTCTTTTCTTTGTAAATGCGGGAGCTCTCATAAGCTTCTAATTGCATTTCCTCAAGTTCTTGCATTTGTAACTTTCTTTCCAAGCCAACTTCTTCCACATCCATGTTGCACATTTTCACAGCCCAATAGGTTTTGTGCTCCAATTCTATTGGAATATGACATGCTTTACCAAAGATAAGCCCGTAAGGAGACATTCCTATTGGTGTCTTGAAAGCGGTTCTATAGGCCCATAGTGCTTCCTCCAACCTTGAGCTCCAATCCTTTCTTGAAGGCTTGACAATCTTTTGCAATATGTGTTTGATCTCTTTGTTGGAGACTTCCGCTTGCCCATTCGTCTGTGGATGATAAGGGGTGGACATTTTGTGGGTTACCCCAAGCTTAACAAGTAAGTTATCAATAACCTTATTGCAAAAATGGGTACCTCTATCACTCACTATAGCCCTCGATACTCCAAATCTACATAAGATGTTAGACTTAAGAAACTTGGAAACCGTTTGGGCATCATCTTTCCTAGTGGGAA
Organism: Acacia acuminata; assembly: GCA_019022655.1. Lineage (NCBI taxonomy): Eukaryota > Viridiplantae > Streptophyta > Magnoliopsida > Fabales > Fabaceae > Acacia > Acacia acuminata. The sequence goes on from JAFJYI010000160.1 coordinate 1,596,511, forward strand.
TGGCTTCTACCCACCTAGAGAGGTAATCTACGGCTAAGAGAATGTAGGTAAAGCCAGATGATGGTGGAAAATGACCCATGAAATTGATACCCCAAACATCAAAGACCTCACAAAAGAGCATGGGTTGTTGTGGCATCTCATGCCGTTTACCTAACCCCCCGATCCTTTGGCATTTATCACATGCCTTACAATACAAATATGCATCCTTAAACAAAGGGTGGGCCAAGTAAAACCCGAGAATCTAACACTTTCCTAGAGGTCTTATGGGCACTAAAGTGTCCACCACAAATCATTGAATGGCAAGCAGAAAGTATGTCCTTGGCCTCGGTCTCTGAAATGCACCTCCTGATAACTTGGTCATTGCATAGTCTCCATAAATAGGGCTCATCCCAAATGTAGTGTTCAGCTTCTTGTTTAAGTTTTTGAGCCTGAAAGGAAGACATATGCTCAGGTATGAGACCGATCACAATATAATTCACTAGATTAGCAAACCAAGGAACATAGAGAGAGATAGACATAAGGGACGCATCAAGGAAATCATCACAAATAAAGTCAGAGTCAAGTACTCCCCTTGTACCATCTAAGGTAGTCTACTCGTGGTCTCGCTACAAGGTTCGCAGTTCCGGGCCTGTCCTTAATGCTTATATCAAACTCTTGTAGCAAAAGCATCCACCTAATAAGCCTTGGTTTGGATTGAGGCTTAGTGAAGAGAAACTTCACCGCCGCATGATCTCGTGTACACCACCACTTGAGAATTGATTAGATATTGCCGAAACTTATCTAAAGCAAATATAACAACAAAAAGTTCTTTTTCTGTGGTTATGTAGTTCTTTTGTGCACTATCCAAAGTTTTCGATGCATAAGCAATCACATGAGATAACTTGCTATGCTTTTGTCCTAGCATGACCCCCACAGCAGAATGGGAGGCATCACATGCTAGTTCAAAAGGCAAAGTCCAATCTGGTGCATGCAAAATAGGAGGAGATATCAAGTGTGCTTTTAATTCATCAAATTCTTGTTTGCAAGAAGTATCAAAGACAAAATCAACATCCTTTTGCAATAATTTGGATAAAGGTAGAGCTATCTTGAAATCTTTTATAAATCTACGGTAAAAACCCACATGCCCTAAGAAAGAACGAAGTGTTTTAATATTAGTGGGGTAGGGCAATGAGGAAATCACCTCAATCTTAGCTCTATCAACTTCAATGCCCTTGCTAGATATCAAATGACCAAGTACTATCCCATGATCAACCATGAAATGGCACTTCTCATAATTCAAAACCAAATTTTTCTCAATGCATCTAGCAAGAACATGGTCCAAACTATCTAAACAAGCATCAAATGAATTACCATACACTGTAAAATCATCCATAAAAACTTCCATGCAATTTTCAAGAAAATCAAAGAATAGTGACATCATGCAACGTTGGAAAGTGCTAGGTGCATTGCACAATCCGAATGGCATTCTCCTATAGGCATAGGTACCAAATGGACAAGTAAAAGTGGTCTTTTCTGATCTTCGGGGCTAGTGGAATCGGAAATACCCCGAATAGCCATCTAGGAAACAATAGTGACTCTTACTCGCCAACCTTTCAAGCATCGATCTATGAAGGGTAAGGGAAAGTGATCTTTCCTAGATGCTTCATTCAATTTCCTATAGTCTATGCATACCCTCCAAGCATTCTGCCCCTAGTAGGTATCAACTCATCATTTTCATTCTTGGCTACAGTTATCCCACTCTTCTTAGGCACTACATGCACCAGACTAACCCACTCACTATCTGAAATTGGGTAGATGATACCCGCACTTAATAGCTTGGTTACTTCTTTCTTAACCACGTCGAGAATTAGAAGGTTGAGTCTCTTTTGGGGTTGCCTAAGTGGTTTGGATTCCTCATGCAAAAGGATCCTATGGGTACAAATAGCCAGACTAATCCCAGGAATATCAGCTAAAGTCCAACCAAGAGCCTTTCTATTTCTACTCAAAACATCAAGCAATCGCTCCTCCTCACTCACAGACAAAGAATTTGAAATTATAACAGGCAATTTTCCATTAGCAGCAAGGAAAGCATATTTCAAATTAGAGGGGAGAGGCTTAAGCTCTAAATCAGGAGGTTGGACAATAGAAGGAATTAGCCTCGGAAGATCAAGGGTAGTAGAAGTACTCCCTTTTGCAAACTTAGGAGGTGTATGGCTTGTGCTAAGCTCCATAGACTCTACCACTTGTTCATTGGTCTTCCCAAGTGTTGAACCAATACTAGGTTGGCTTACAGCAGCAACAGGCTTAGGGAAAGTAGTCTCCTTCACACCTACTTCATAAGGAATGATTAGCTCATTTAAAAATCTCAAGGTATGAGGAGTGATCTTAGTTCTATGATTAAGCAATGAGTTAGAAGGTGGCCCTTTAACCACATTGTGTTGAGGTCCAAAGTGAGTCACATGAGAGGATGTCTTCGTCGGTGTGAGGGCTATCCCCTTAGAGAACAAATCATCCAAGTCTTGTCTACCAACCTCGAACTCAGCTTGCTCCACTAGTTTGTGACCTGAAACATTGAGAAAAACACCTTCCTCACAAGCATCATGACTTAATAATGAATCATTGGAAGAATTAAGCTCAAATGAACTAAGAGACGTAAGAGGAAAATCATCAAGGGATGACAACCAACAATCAACCATCGATGAGTCAAGGTTGGAAATCTCACTCCCAAGTGAATCAAAATTATCAACAGAAGGAGAAGGAAATTTATCATCACATGAATCCAATGAAATACCACATTTAAGATTACAATCATCAGAGTGCAAATTAAGCTCATATTCATCAACCAAATCATCAATGGCAAAGTCAATTGAATTCACACCTAATAAAGAGTAATCTTCATAAGGATGTTTCATGGCTTCATACATATTAAAACTCAGCTTATTGTTACCCACTTCCATAGTGATTGACCCATCTCTCATATCTATAAAGGTACTAGCTATTCTCATAAAGGGTCTACCCAAGATAAGGGTGCATTCACTAGACTCATGAGACATGTCCAACACATAGAAGTCAGCAGGGAAAACTAAGTCTTTAACTTTAACAAGCAAATCCTCAATGATGCCTAGTGGGTGCCTAATGCTCCTATCAGCTAGTTGGAGAACTACACTAGTCCTCTTAACATCTTTGACACCAAGGGATTTAAAAATGGCACTAGGCATGACATTAATGGCTACCCCTAAATCTAACAAGGCTTGAGCTACATTCACATTACCTATGGTACAAGGTATAGTGAATGAGCCGGGATCCTTGCACTTAATAGGGAGTTGGGGTTTGGAAAGGGCAGACACATTAGAGCTAATTTGCACTCTCTCATTAGGCCTAAACTTCCTCTTGTTAGTACAAAGCTCTTTCAAGAATTTGCAATAACTAGGCATAGACTTAACCAATTGAAAGAAAGGAACATTGATATGTAACTTGCTAAACAAATCATACATTTCTTTCTCATTTTGTTCCTCATGTATTTTCTTGCCTTGAAAGTAAGCTTTAGGAAAAGGGAGTTGAGAAATTTTTACCTCCTTACCATTGGTATTGGATAAGCTGCCTTGCTCGCTTGACTCACCTTCCTCAAAAGTGCTTCTTTCCTTGGAGCCAACCTCTCTCAGAAGTGGTTGTTGTTCCACTTGAGGTTGCTCAACTGCTTTGCTATTCTTCTTCCCAAGGATAGCCTTCTCTTTGAAGCTTTCAAATTCAGGTAGCTTTATTGGGCTCAAAGGTGGACTTTCAACCTCTATTTCTTCATCCACATCAATGTCAACCTCTTCAGGGAAGCGTACCTTCTTACCACTCCTTAAGTCTATAGCATTGAGTGACTTAGGATTGATGACAGTATTCGAAGGAATAGAACTACTTGTCTTAGTATGCACATCACTCACAGAATTAGAGAGTTGAGTCAAGTGAGATTGCACATTATTATTCTTCAACTCCAATTCTTCCAACTTCTTGCACACATAAGCCATTTGATTGCTATCACTTGCCACATCACTTTGTAGCTTTTGTAGGGTATTGGAAATAGAAGAGAATTGACCCTCATTCATAGCTTTATCTTCCATCATCCGGTTGTTCATACTAGTAAGTTGAGAAACCACACTCTTGAACAATTGAGTGTTCTCATCACCCTTAGACTCTTGAATAGGCACCATTTGCCCATGGTTTGACCCATATGGTTGGACTTGATATGATGAACCTTCTTGGTTCCTCCAACCAAAATTAGAATTAGGTCTTCTACCTTCATTGTAGGTGGTTGTGTTAGAATCCCACCTTTCCGTTGTTGATTGGGCCTTCCCCGGTACATGGCATTCACTTCCTCATTGTGATTAGGGCATAAACTTGTAATGTGCATCATTGAACCACAACTATCACAACTAGGTGCAACAAGAGCTTGTGAAGTAGGGGAAGGAGGTCCTCGTTGAATGCTCAGATTATGAAGTTCAGATGTGATTAGAGAAAGTTGTGAAGTGACTGTATCCATATTAGACTCAAGTGAGACCATTCTCTCGTTGGATCTGATATCACAAACTCCTCTTATATCTCTCACATTATATTGTTGAGTATTTCTTGCTCGTATTCTGATTTGAGCCCATCCCTCTTCTGCCGTGCAATCTTCCAAAGAACCTCCAGTGCAAAGATCTATAATGCCTTTCTCATTAGGCGAGAAGACCTTCACGAAAGTATGTAATCAACTGTTCATCAACAATTTGATGGTGTGGACACTTAGCTAAAAGCTCCGAAAGCGACACCAATATTCATAGAAGGACTCCAAAGGGTCTTGTTTGATAGAGTAAATCTCTTTTTTAAGCTCCCCAATCCTTACATCAGGTAAGTATTTTTCCAAGAAGGCTTTCTTCAAATTAGCCCATGAGTGAAGAGCATCATTAACATGCCTAGGTAACATCATGTACCATTCCTCGAGCCTTCCCTCTAAAGTAAAATAGAACACCTTTAATTTCACATTATCTAGGTGAGCACCAACAGGCTTCATATTTGAGCAAGCCACATGTAAGGCATTGAGATGGCTACAAAGGTCTTCCTTTTCAAGTCCATGGAAACGAGGTAATGAATTAAGCAAAGGACCCTTAAGCTCAAAATTAACCTCAAGGTTAGGGCATGCAATGTTGAATGGATCATGAGTGACATCTGATCTTGTCATATCCCTTATAGTTCTCCTCCTTTGTTGACCATTGTTTTCACCTTCCATAGCTATACCTTGTGAAGCACAATCACTTAAGTCAATGAAAAAATCAAGATTAAAAGAGTGATCAGATTCCCCCTCAAATAGGTCGGACATATAAAGTCCGTCAAGCAAGCAATGAAACAATGGAGTACCAAAATTGTCTTGCACACAAATTCAAAAAAAGTAAATGTGCAAAGTGGAAGGAGTAGAAGTGTTTGTGAGTATGTATGATGTGTATGGGCAAGCAAAGATGCTAGGATGCAAATGCAAATGCAAAAACAAAGAAAATCAAGATATTTGGTTGGTTTTTCTCAAAAATTTTGATGCAAGAAAACAAATTTTGAATTTTTTTTAAAAAAAATTATATTATAAAAAAAATGAAAGAAAACCTAATAGGCTCACAAGGGCAAACCCCGATCAATTCGAACCAATTGACACTTCGTAAACCAAAGGAGTCAAAATTGACTCCTAAGCATCTGGCGCCATTGATTTGACGAAAAACCTTAGTCGCCTCGGGTCAAATCACAATTTACATGAATTAAAATGCATTATATTGCAAACAACTTGGGATCGTTCTCTTATCAAGAAGCCAATTTATTTTGAATTCCCTAGGTTAAACTAAGTGCTAAAAACATGGTTAGAAAAGGGTTTTGAAATTGATTTTCTCTAAACTAAAATTCAATAAAAAAATATAAAGAAACTAATTCTATTCTTTTTTGTATTTTTGTAAAATTGTAAAAATTGCTTTGGATTAAAAGGGATTAATGATGGATGCTCTTGGTAATGAAGATGATGGCTATCATTGCTTAAAGAATAACATGGGAATTAATTTTCATTAAGTTTAAAGAACAACCTCAAGATAACACTTGAGTCCAATAATCTCAATTAATAGTAGCTCCTACAAACATAGCAAACTACTACCTTTTGAGAAATTGTTAAAATCCACTTAATGTGTAATTAAAATTGGGATGATATAAATTGTTCTTCTCAATTGGAATGTTCTAACGAACCATTCAAAAGCTAAAATCAACTATGATTACTAATCACCAACATGACATGACAAGCACAATTTCATCAAGCATATAAAGTAATTTGGAAATTTCAACATCAAAATAATCATCCAATTAAAACTACAATATTCAATCTACATGGACACATAATGGTCATCCAAGTCTCACAACTAAATAATGATAATCCTAAACAAGGAAATCAAATAAATAGTCTAAGCAAAAGATTAGATTAAATAACTCCCCTATTGAAGCCCCAATGCTCAAGCCATTTATCTTCACCACCAAGAAGCAAGGGTTTAGCCACTCATTAGTTTAAGCTCACCTACGCGACTTCATCCATTCTTCGAAAATCCATGGAAGTAGAGTGAAGAAAAAAGAGTCTACACGGCTGGGGAATCAATTAAGTTGCTGTATGTCAGAGAGAAGTGGAATGAATTGATTAAATCAATTCAAGAGGTGGGTCTGGAGGTGTAAATGAATTGATTAAATCAAATCAAGAGGTGGGTCCCGTGGATGAAGAATTAATGGATTGAAGGAATGAATCTCCCCCCTCAGCTTGTGCGTCAAATGACCCCCAGCTCATGTGTGTAGAAGAAGGTTGATGAAGAAAGGTGTGAAAGCGTCAAGTCGATCCCCGGGTTCGGCGTTTGAAAGCGTCCTCTCCTCCATGTGAACACGTCAAGAATTTTCTCCTTTTTGCTCACCGCCTCCCTCCTTTAATATCCCCCAGCTGAAGCATTCAATCTCTCGGATCTCCATAAGTATGTCGGGTCCATTTTTTTTTCAGCTGAAACCTAATTCACAAAACGCATAGTTTAGGCATACAGGGACCTAAGTGGGAATTTTAAAAGCTTTACAGGAGGGACTAAACTGAAATATTTTAAAATGTTTCTAGGTCGAGTGAAATTCATAATAAATCTTAGGCTCTTTCCGTAATTTGTATCGGCCCTTTTCTTCATTGATTTCACATTTTCAGAAATTGTTGGGGCCTTTCTTGTAATTTTTCCCATTCCTCAAAACATTAAATTTTGACCCAAATGACATTTTTTTCCAAAATTTTCAATTTTCTTCGAACACCTACAATTTAGATCAATTAATCTAACATCAAATATTCTCATAAAAATCAATAAGTAAGAGTAATTACATTTTTTTGACAATTTTGCCCTTTTTAGCCCCAATTTAATGTTTTTACTCTTAATCTCAATTTATCATAAGAAAAGCATTTTAAGCTCAATAACTACGACAAAATACATTAAAAACCCCAATTTAATTATTAAAAATCATGTAAAAATATGGTTCAATCAGAGTTGTGTACCAACAAGAGGCGATTGAAGGGGAGTGAACGAGTGAGTTTGAACCAGAATGTATCAAGACTCATCCAAGATACAATGCCTCCCAGTGCAAGGATCCAGGAACGTTTTCTATCCCTTGCTGTTTTGGTAACTATAGATTTGATGATTGCATGCTAGATTTAGGTGCTTCTATTAATGTCATGCACGCATCTATTTATAAATCTCTTGGTCTTGGTCCTTTACGTCCTACTTGGTGTTGTTGTTCAGCTAGCTAATAGGAGTAATGTTCATCCTTACGGGTTTAGTTGAAGATGTATTAGTCAAAGTTAATGAACCGATATTTCCGCTGATTTTTACATCTTAGATATGGAGGTGAGTCTCCCATTTAGTAGGTCACCAATCATTCTAGGGAGGCCTTTCATGAAAACAGTTAGGATTAAGATAGATGTGCATTCGGTACTCTTTCCATGGAGTTTGGTGATATATCCGTGAATTTCAATATCTTTGATGCCATGAAACATCCTAGGGAAGAACATTCTGTTTCTCGCATTGATGTGATTGATGATCTTGTGGATGATGTTATTCTTGATTGGTGTCTTGATTATCGATTTTGCATCTCGAGAGTGATTCTCTCATTTGTGCATGTCTGGCGATAATGAATGGTTCTCTGTTTGCACCGATTTGCTTAATGCTTTTGCATTATTTGGTGATTCCGACTTGCTTGGTGATTCTACATTACATGTGGATTGATATTGATTCCGAGTTTGAGCTTCATCCCGATCCTAATGTGCATCCCGATTGATTTTGATGAGCTTAACTCGATTTTGATGAGCTTGATTCGATGTTAACATTGAGCTGTATAGACACAGATCTTCTGTTTCTTTGAATGTGGTTTCAGGCATTTCCAGTGTGATGACATCAGAGTTGTTGCAACAACCACCCAAACTTGAGTTGAAATCCCTTCCAGATCACCTGAAGTATGCATTTCTGGAGGTGGATGAATAGTTGCTAATCATTGTGGCAAATAATCTTCTTCGACCAAGAAGAGAAGTTGCTAAGCTTATTGAGGGCGAACAAGAAAACCATTGGGTGGACATTAGCTGACATAATTGGCATTAGCCCTTCCATGTGTATGCATCGAATTTTGTTGGAAGAGGACTCTAAGCCGGTGAGGCAACCCCAGAGACGCCTTAATCCCCTTATCCTTGATGTGGTGAAGAAGGAGGTCACTAAGCTTCTGCAAGCTGGTATCATCTATCCCTTATGATAACCAGTGGGTTAGCCCGGTCCAGGTGGTTCCTAAGAAATCCAGAGTTACTGTGGTAGCCAATCAGAAGAATGAGCTCATTCCTACTCGAGTTCAAAATAGTTAAAGACTTTGCATCGACTATAGGAGACTCAACCAAGCCACTAGCAAGGATCATTACCCTCCACCTTTCATTGATCAGATGTTAGAGCGATTGGTGGTAAGTCTCACTCCGCTTCTTGGATGGCTACTCCGGATACTTCCAGATCCATATTGCTCCTGAGGATCAAGAGAAGACGACCTTCACATGCCCCTTTGGAACATATGCTTACCGAAGGATGCCTTTTGGCCTCTGAAATGCACCTGGCACTTTTCAGCATTGTATGGTAAGTATTTTCTCTGAGTTTCTAGAGGATTTCATGGAGGTTTTTATGGATGATTTCACTGTATATGGGTCTGATTTAGACGCATACTTAGATAATCTGTCCAGAGTTTTGTATAGGTGCATTGAGTCTAATCTTGTGCTGAATTATGAAAAGTGTCACTTTATGGTTGAGTCGGGTATAGTCTTGGGGCACATAGTGTCTAGGAAAGGGATTGAGGTAGACCCCGCTAAGATAGATGTAATTCTTCGCTTTGCCTTACCCCACATCTCGTGCGGGAAGTTCGCTCTTTTCTTGGTCATGCAGGTTTCTATCGGCGTTTCATTCGGGATTTCAGCAAGATCGCTCAACCTTTGTCCCACCTTTCGCATAAGGACACCGACTTTGTATTTGATGATGCTTGCAAGGTAGCCTTCGACCATTTGAAGCGTTGCCTGACTATAGCTCCAGTGATCCAACCCCCTGATTGGTGCCTCCCCTTCAAGTTGATGTGTGATGCTTCCAACTATGCGGTTGGTGCTATCTTGGCATAACGAGTTGATAGAGCATCTCATGTGATTGCATATGCCTCCAAGACTTTGGATCCCGGTACCCAATTACACCACTACTGAGAAGGAGTTGTTGGCTATTGTATTTGCTTTTGATAAGTTTAGGTCATATCTGCTAGCAAGTAGAGTAATTGTTTTCTCTGACCATGCTACTTTAAAGTTTCTCTTGAAAAAGACAGATGTTAAGCCACGACTCATCGGTGGATGTTATTGCTCCAAGAGTTCGATGTTGAGATTCGAGATTAAGTGGAGCACAAACGGGTTGTTGACCACTTGAGTCGCATCACTCATTCTCCCTCTCACCCTCTTCTATTCGGGATGATTTCCACGATGAGCAATGCATTCTACCAGTGCAAAGGTAAGCTTCCATGGTATGCGATCCGGTTAACTACTTGGTGGCTGGTGTTTTGCACCGTAGATTCCACTAGGGCCCAAACCCTTAAATTAAAGAGTGAGTCTAAATATTATGTTTGGAATGACCCTTATCCGTGGAAATTTTGTAGTGACCAAGTAGTTAGGAGATGTGTGTCGATCATGAGTTTCACTCTATATTGCATTTTGCTCATGCTTTCACGCTTTTGTGGTGGTCACTTTGGACCCCAAAGAACCGCTAGGAAAGTGTTAGACAGTGGATTATTTTGGCCTTCCTTGTTTCATGATTCCTATCCGTTTTGTAAGTCATGCGATAACTATCAGAGAGCAGGGAGAATTTCCTGTAGGCATGAGATGCCCCAAAACCCCATATTGTTTTGTGAGATCTTTGATGTTTGGGGTATTGATTTTATGGGTCCATTTCCTGCTTCATATGGTTATACCTACATGCTGGGGTTTGTTGATTATGTCTCGAAATGGGTTGAGGTGAAAGCCACCCGGACTAATGATTCTCGTGGTGGTGGATTTTGTTAGGTCTAACATTTTTCGTAGGTTTGGCATTCCTAGAGCTATTATCAGTGACCAAGGCTCCTATTTTTGCAACCGAAGCATGGGTGCCTTGTTACGCAAGTATGGAGTGCTTCACAAAGTCTCCAAGCATACCATCCTCAGACCAACTGTCAAGCTGAAGTCTCAAATAGAGAGATTAAGCAAATCCTTCAGAAGACTGTTAACTCTACCCGGAAAGATTGGAGTAAGAGATTAGAGGATGCTTTGTGGGCATATCGCATCGCCTACAAGACTCCGATTGGGATGTCTCCTTATCGGCTTGTCTTTGGTAAGGCATGTCATCTTCTGGTTAAGTTGGAGCATCAAGCCTATTGGGCCATTAAGCAGTGTAACATGGATTTGGCTAAGTCTGGGATGGAGAGGAAGCTACAATTGCAAGAGTTGGATGAGCTTAGATTGGATGCCTATGAGAGTTCATGGTTATACAAGGAAAAGACTAAGGCATTCCATGATAAGCATATTCTGAGGAAAGAATTTTCATGTGGGCGAAAGTTCTTCCGTTTAACTCCCGTTTGAAGTTTACGTGCGGTAAGCTTCGATCTAAATGGGATGGCCCTTTTGAGATCACTAACATTTTTCCATTTAGTGCTGTTAAGCTATGTGATCCACCCACAAGACGAACCTTTAAGGTCAATCGGCATCGCCTCAAGCAATTTCATGAGGGATCCCAACAGCAGCTTGAGGAAGCAGAGATTCTCCTCATTGATGCCACTTACCCTCCATAAACCCTTGGGGAGTATTCTTCTTTCTTCTCCCTCCTTCTCTTTTATTTGTTTTCTTTTTTTCTACTTTGCTTTTTGAAATAAATACAGTCTCTCTTTCTATGATTGCTACATATTATGAACTTGGACATTTTGGTTTTAATGGATCATTCTGTTTGGTCTGCAATTCGTGACTCTTCGATTACATGTCTTGGTAGTTGATTTGATGTTGTTGATTGCCTAAGTTGGTATTGACCTTGTGAGGTTTGGGCCTGCATGAATGGAATTCATCTTTTGCCATTCTTTCTTTCATGTGTGCATCTCCTCATGATTTGTGTTCTCTAGAACTTTCTCCTTTTTCTTTTTGAAACTACATTTTTCACTTACGTGCATAAGTATGATGGAAGCTTGTTTTCTTTCTTTTATTTTCCCTACTTTAGCCAAATAGCCTTTCCCTTGCATTATGATCCCTTTGCTAGCCCTTTGTGCCTTTTTGACTCATTCTTTTCTAAGCCACATTACAAGCCTAAGCATAAAACCATTTTATTCCGCACCTTGAAAATTTATTGAGCATTGGTTTCACCTTGGTTTTGTGTTTAAGTGTGGGGGTTGCTCAGGAGTGCAACAGTTTAAGTGTGGGGGGATGTTTGCTTTTGTCATTGTGATTATGTATATAGTATAGTTTCATTTTCAAAAAAAAAAAAAAAAAAAAAAGAGAAAGAAAGAAAAGCAAAAAAAAAAAGAGAAATAAAGAAAGAAAATACATAGAAAGAAAAGAGATATATAAGTAAAATAAAAAATTTCTTACATAGAGAATGATTGTGTTAATTAGTGCTCTTTTTAATTTCTTTGGTGCTTAGCCTCTCATTCCATACTATTACCTACCTTCACCCTAACCACATTACAACTTTTCATAACAAGCTCTCTTGATTTGTGCATGCATGTGTTATGAGTAGTGGAGACGTAGAAATTGAGAAAACTTATGATAGAAGAATTTTCTTGAGTAGAATTTGAGCGATACATTTATTTACCTTAAACACTTGAGAGATTGATTTATTGAGTGCATCATTTGAGAGACCATCTTTTGTGATTAGCATCATTGATTGAGATTACCATGAATTGTAATTTGAGATGAAGGGATTGTGGTCTTGATTGATTGATCTTTTGGATCTTTGTGTCCATTGTTCAATTTTTGCATTGTGAGCAATTGTTAGAAAAGAAGAGTTTCTCCTTTAGGTCTTTTCTTGAATTTTACTCAGGAGTGCAAAAAGATAAGTGTGGGGGAATTTGATAATTTAATATTTCATACACTTCTTTTTATCTCATAATTAATAATTTAGGACGCTTTAGTTAATAAATAATGGCTTTTATACTTATTTGGGCTTTGGGCCTTTTATTATGTTTTAGCCATTTTTAATAATAAAATTCCAGTTTTATATTGCTTCACTATTTTTACCATAACTCTTGAACCAAACATTGGATTTGCCTCATTTTTATTTCATATTTCAGATGATTCAGAGAGCTACAATTGTTATGAAGACATGAAGGGCAAATTCGGGCAAGAGGGCAGTTGATTTTGGAGCCAAAGTCAGATGAATATTTCTGGATTTTATTTGGGCTCGAATTTTGTAACTAAAGCCCACTTTTATTTTATTTTCGTTTTGGGCTGAACCATTAAAACCCATTTCCATTTTAGGTTAACTTTAAGTTAGATGGCAGCCACAAACATTGAGTGATTCACGTTTTTAGATTTTAGTGGATCAAAATAGGAGTTTTTAAATTCTCTCAAATGTTCTTCGCGTTCTTCGTCTGTTCTTCGTTTTTCCCAGTCATGTTCGGCTAAATTTCTGTGATTAACCCAACGATGAGGATTCCATGATTCGTCTAGAGAGCTCATGCTTAATCGGTAACATTACTCGTTTCGTTTTCATCTTATCGAATTCGATTTCTAAAAATAGTTCGAATATTAGATTTAATATTCGGTTTGGTTCATCCCAAGGACTGAGTTCGAACTAGGTTTAAAGTTTTGTTGTGCGGTTGCATAGTGGGACGCCACTGTTCGGACATATTCTAGGCGATCGTCTAGTCGAGGGATTTTCTAGATGAACGCAGAGATTTCGGTTCATCCAGAACCAAACGCGAGTTCGTTCATATTTCGTTCAATGATGGAAGTCTCTGGAATCTGAATGTTGGGTTGATCATTGTTAATCTGTTTCTACATATTTTATTCTGTTTCTGCATATTTTCGTTTTTAATCTATTTTGAATCAAAAACCCCCATTTCTATTGTTTCTGTTTTATTGCTGTTCGAATTGAACCGATTGTGAATTCATTGGGAAACGACCCAGTGTTACATTATACGCAAATCCTTTTCTAACTGGGTTATTTTGGGAGACCACGGCAAATCTCTGTCATTCAACAACCCAAGACACCCAATGAATGAGTTTGGGAAGAAACTTGTTGGACAAGATTGAAAAATCCTAGAGAAAAATCTTCTTTTGATTCATAATCATCTTCAGATTCAGAGTAAGATGAGTCTGTAGATTCTTCACGAGGAGGGATGACATATTGTGTTTCATCATTTTGTTCATCTTGTTCTTCAAGATAATCTTCAATGTCAACTGTGTTATTTGACATCATGAGAGTCTTCTAGAGCTTCTATAGCATTTTGATATCTCCCTATGTCTTTATAGGACAATTTTTTGCAAAATGTCCCTTTTTTTCTGCAAATAAAGCATCTGGAACCTTTGGAGAAAGGTTTTCTAGATTTAAAAAATCTAGCTTTCCTTCTGGGTCCTGATCGCCTGAAACGCCTTGGCTTTCTTTGGAAAGGTTGAGAATATTGGTGATAGTGGGACTTCTTTGTAGGATAGTAACAATCCTTATGATCTTTACATTTAATTTTCAGGTAAGGCTTCTTGTGAAAGTGGAGCTTAATCACCAAGAGGGGGTGAATTGGGGATTACAAATTCTTTTTCCAAGTGCTCTGTTTTGGATGATGAAAACAGAGGTGAACAGAGAGTATAGAAAAGAAGAGCAAGACACACGAAATTTATACTGGTTCGGTCCAATCTCTTGACCTACGTCCAGTCCCCAGACTCTCTGGGTTTTTCCACTATCTCAATTGATTACACACTCTATACTCAAGAGTAATTCTCTCACTAGAACTTACTCCTCCTTACAAGTTGCAATCAATGAACCCAATCTCCAAGTCCCTTGACTTGAGATTCTTACAATGAATGATTTACAATAAATAACTCTTTCTAAGAGTGGATAATGATAAACACTGAAGCTTAATGTATTAGAAGATACTTTACAAGTGAAAACTGAAAGTAGTTGAAGAACTTTAAATGCAATTCATTTTCAGCAGATGTGTTAGTTGAGAAGAATTGAATGCTGCTCTATTTATACCAAGAGAACATTAAATGACTGTTATAATCTTCAATATAACCATTGCCTTCATTAGACAAGGTTTAGGTTAGGCTTTGGTCTTCTTCTCTCTCTAATCTTCACTTAATCCAGTTGTACAGAAGTTTAGAGTTAACTCCTTGAATATTAATCTATTGGAATGGAAGCTACTGGAAGTGGAAAGCAAACATTAATCCTTTGTAAACGTGTGCAGAAGGATTACACAAAAGTATGCAACTTTCTGGGTTTTGCATTTAATGTGCTAACATCACTTTTTGCTTTAACTTCTAACCTTCAATAACCATCTTCTAAATCATCTGAAACTTACTAACAAAGTAGTTAAACATAGCTAGGAATATAGAAGAATGATAATAGGAAGGATTAAGATAAAGCAAGAAGGTTTCACAAATTCGTCGATTTGATTTTCAAACACCGCGATCGAAACTCGAGTTTGTTCTCCTAAACTCGAGTTTGCAACTGTGCACTTAAGGCAAAACTTGAGTTTCCATATCAAGACTCGAGTTTCCTCCATCCAGAGAGGAATGTCGCGATTTGAGCTTTTGAACACATTTTTGAATGAAACACAAAACTCGAGTTTCCAAAACCAAACTCGAGTTTTGGACTTTTAAAATGAAACATGAGTTTTAGTCCAAAATATCAAAACTAGAGTTTTCATCCAAGACTCGAGTTTTCAAATCATTGAAAATGTGCAATGTTCTCGGGTTGGCCAAAACTTGAGTTTCCATATCAAAACTCGAGTTTCCATTTAAGTATGAAAACATTGAGAAATCGAGCAAGTCAAAACTTGAGTTTTCATTGAAGACTCAGAGTTTTCAAAGATGAGTGAAAACTTGAAAACTCTTTGCCAAGGGAAAACTCGAGTTTCCAAAACCAAAACTCGAGTTTTCTCATAACTTTGAGAAAACTTAGAAAAACTCATGGCAAAGTGAAATTCTTGAGTTTTCAAATCGAAAGCGAGTTTACATATGTTCAAAATGTTAGAGACTCTCTCGTAAGGCCAAAACTTGAGTTTCCAAATCAAGACTCGAGTTTTGTCTTCATTAGAAAACAATGAGAAGTCTCTCAGACGATGCAAAACTCGAGTTTCTAAGTCAAAACTCGAGTTTGTCTCAAGGTGAAAACCGAGTGCTCTCTCGTAAGCCCAAAACTCAAGTTTCCCTATGGAAACTTGAGTTTTGCTTTGTTCATTGAAAATGAGCACTTCTCATCAAAGCCAAAACTTGAGTTTTGAAACCAAAACTCGAGTTTGCCTTTGGCGATAAGTTTTTCAACTTACTAAAGACAAACTTAACTTGTGTTTACAATTGTCAGTTATCATCAAAACACATAGAGAACTAACATCTTGCATGCAGGCTTGAACTTTGAAGCCTTCTTTTGCATATCCTTAAAAAACTTATGTTGTTCACAGAGTTTATAAAGGGCATTAAGAGCAAGTTGGTACAATTCACCTATTGAGATGTCAGAGATATCTCTTTGGAGAGCATTGATACTTCTGTTGAGTTTTGACTGAAGTTCATCAGGAAGTGAGGTGATGAACGTATGACGAAGATTGACATCATTACCACCATTTAACATGTGATATTTCTTCATTATTCTTTGATAATGAGTCTGGAGATCGATCTCTTTAGGGAACAACACTTCATTTCAAAAAATTTCTTGTTTTTCCTTTTTCGGATAATGTATTCTCTAATAAACTCTGTATGGATAACACCAAGAAGAACAACAGCATCTTCTACTTGAACTACTTGAAGTTTTTGGTATGGAGAGAGATTTTGAAACCATTCTCTAAGAGTACTAGTAAATCTAGAGACAAACTCCTATAATGCCCTTTCTAATAGGAATACTTTGGGCGATGAATCAGAATCAATCCAGCGCTGAATTCTTGAAGATGAAATTTCCAATCTTCATAAGGAATGTCATCAAAGGTGAACCATGGGCCACGGTAGTTTTATAATTTTGATCCTGTCTTGGAATAGCATCATCTAGATGTTCGATAAATGATTCGTCAACTTCTTCTTGTTCATCAGGCCAAACCATAGCTATCCTTGAAATATTAACAATTTCTGCTTTAGAATCAGTATCAGAATAATCTTGTGAAGCATCATCTGACTGAGATGTTTCTGAACTAGATGAATTTTCAAGGGATTGAAAAGGATTAGGACTTTGAAGAATCCCTACAGTAGAGGTATAAGGTGGTGGTGTAACTATTGGAGAGGGTTGAGATGAGGAGACTGTGGAAACAACAGTTGAATATGATGTTGGTATAGTAGTCAGGGAAGGGTTAACAGCTTGCTTTTGTTTTTCTTATGATGGAGGTACAGGTGTAGAGGTATTTAAAGTTGGCTCATTGATTTGAATACCTTTGGAACCTAAGTAAGATCCTGAGTCATAAGATTGGAAAGGGGTAAAATGAGGAGGTCTTGGTCTAAGATGGGAGGCTAACCGGGTTCTTGGTCGTGGTTTAGTTTGTGGAGGTAATTTTGGTGGTGACAACTGAGCAAACAATGGATAATTAAATTTGAACTATTTGTTGTAATCTGCTTCTTCTGGGTAAGCTGTAGGAGAGGAAGGTAATAATGGAGGAGGGATGGTAGAGAATGAAGGGTAAGACTCATATATAACCTGAGATTGTTTCTTGGCCGTATCCAGTTCAATCCTCTTGAGATCTTGTTGGATAGCCTGAAGTTCAATTTCTTTTTGTTTGAATTGAGATCCCATGTATCCTCTTTCGATAAAGGATTTGAGTTCTGCATCCAGTTTATTAGCTTGTTGCCTCTAATGAAAATACAGATTTTGACTTCTTTAGATACCTAATTAACCTGGTAGGCCAATCCATCTATCTTTGTAGCCAGGGAGTCAAGATTAGAATCAATCTTTTTTAAGGTTGTATCCTAGCAAACAGCATTCTGGGTCTGCCAATTCAAGACTTCTTCAGCTTGTAAGGCTTGATAATTTCCTTGCGAATCAACTGTATTTGGAATAACATAGGGTTTAGAAGATACCCTAGTGTTTTGATGATATTTACTCTCAAGAGGAGGAAAATCTTGCTTATAAAGATTGAGCATGGCAATACAAGAAATAGATTGGGGAGTAGCTGGAGGTTGGACAAAAGGTTCTGGTGGTTTGCTTGGAACATCATCAAGAAAATACTTTTGTACAAGATCTTAATGACCTGTCTCTAACATCAATTCAACTAGAGACATATCCTTGGACGATTTTTCTGGTGGAGGAGGAAGTTGCCAACGACGTGTAGAACGCCGTGTAGAAACAGGTTGCGAAGAACCATAATCATCATTATCATCAAACTTCTTAGATTTGTGAGATCTACAAGGAGATTTATAAGAAGGTTTGCTCTTCTGTGCCTGTTTGAGAGCATATTTACAAGGAACAATCCCTGTTCATCATCTAAATCTTCTTCTCATTCAGGAGTATATCATACTCACAATTAGGATCACACATACCCAAGCCTGGAACATCCTATAAGATATGACCATTAATATGAGAAACAAAGCATGGCTTGGCATCTTGATTAACCCAAGCAATAAGAGGGTCTTTTCTAGAGGGTATATAGGTAAGTGTAAGTGCCAGAAGTCTTCCAGAGGGATTTGATGGACCAGAGACACTAGGTTTGGAAAAAATAGTCTTGATAACGTCATCTAAAACTCTTGTGATAGTTGGTGGCCGGAGTGGTAGTATGGACATCTGTTTGGGTACCATGGAAAAGCTATTCGTAATTGCTTATCAATTCCATGAGCATAATCTGGGCAAGTTCTTCTTTAGGAATTTAGCATGGGATCTAGATGATAGAAGTATCATCAGCTCTATTAGAAACTGCAACAAGAGCATCTGTTGTTGAGTTTGGGAGGTGTAGATCGAAAGCATGATTCTGGAGTCGGTAGATGATTTGGTGATTGAGGGTAGCCATAATGGCTTGTGAATCTTGTTCGGCTCCTATGATATGGATTTGGACTTGCAACCGCCTTGGTAGAGTTCTGTCATAAAGACTGACATTATAATCAGGTTGTATGGTTAAGATGACACTACCATTGCTAAGAGTGGTGAGGAGTGCACCTATAAGAGCATCTAAATAGTTCTTGTAAGTGGAGTCTAAGAGAGCCACTTTAGCTGTAATAGGGACCTTTGCGTCCATGGAGAGTAAGAACTAATCGGATAGCACCAAAGTGAAGATGGGTACAACCCTGAGATTTCCAAATATCAATAAGATCTGGAGAAATCTCAATGGTAGAATACTGCTCTTTGGGAGATGCAGGAAGGGTGCACTGTTCAAGCTTGGTAGACTGGACAACCTCTTTAGCATGAGGTCTTCTGGTTCTGATCAGAGTTCTGATAGAACTAGCAAAAGTGTTATTTATGTGATAAATACTATACGGACTGAGAAGAGGAAGATTAGTATTTCTGATAGGAGGATCAGGATGATGAGTAACTTTTATGAGGTTTTTTACTTTACTGGCTAAGGTTCTTTTCATGGAAGGAGAAAGAGTTCCGGGAATAAAAGGAGAAATTAGAGAAGTAAAAGGATCAGAAGTAGAGGATATGGATGCTTCACTTATGATTTGAAATATGCTTCCTATTCACCTCTAATTAAATTTGCTCAATTTAATTACAATAATCATATACAATGATTTCATAATTATAATTAAATCCTAAAAATAAAATTAGGATATTACAATATGGGGGACAATGTGGATCATGGGTATGCACGTGGAGTCTTAAAAAATATGAAAGTAAAATTGAAAATATTTAGTAGTGAAATTTATTTAAATTGATCAATTTAGTGATCACTTAGCTTATTAGTCAAATAATCCGTCACCGCTAAATACAAAATCCATTTAATTTTTTTGAAAGATTAAGGAAGCTAAATAAGTTACTTAATGATATCATATGTTATGTATCATTGGATTATATATCGTTTATAAGTCGATAAATTACTTTAGAGAAGAAATAAAAATATAAATACTTCAAAATAATTTAATTAGCTTCATTAATCTTTCTTTTAAAAAAAAAACAATCAGCTCTTATAATTTTTTATCCTCAAGCCAAAGATGGCGTAGCCCTTTTTGCGATGAGAAGCATGGGAATTGGTTTCGCTTATCCTTTGATAGGCATGGAGAGCCTATCTCATTTGAACCGTCAAAATGTCTTGATTTAATCTTTTTTACTTAGTTATTTTCAAATGAAAAAATTGTTTTTAAAAAAAATATTAATTAAGAGATTATCTTTATTTTACATTCTCTGATTAAAATATTTTTAAAAAAAAATTAAATCGAACGATTTAGGTAGGAAACCAGTTCCATCACAACGCGCCTCTTGTATCACGTATTTTCATTCTCCTTTTTTCACCAACCCCAATGTTTTAGCTTTACATATTTGTCGTTTGGGCTTCAGAGATCCAAAACCTGATTTATCAGCAACTTCTTATTTCGCATTTGATTGATTATATTATATGGCAAGAACATAAAAGATTAATTAGATTGCCAACAGAATAGTGTTATAGGTTTATTATTTTTTTAAGGGTTAAGGTGCATTTTTTACCTTAAAGTATATGCCCAGGAGCAATTTTAGCCCTGAAGTTTTCGGCGTAGTAATGTTGCCCTCCGTTAAAAACCCTAATGGTCAACGTTAGTTGACCGTTAGAGTTTTTAACTCGAGGGGTAACATTACTCTATTTTTAAACTTCAGGGGCAAAATTGCTACTTTTTTTGGGAGCAATGTTACCCCTAAAGTTTAAAAACTGAGCAATGTTGCCCCTCCGTTAAAAACCCTAACGTTGACCGTTAGTTGACCGTTGGGGTTTTTAACGGAGGGGCAACATTGCTCCGTTTTTAAACTTCAGGGGCAACATTGTTACGCCGAAAACTTCAGAGGCAAAATTGCTCCTAGGCGTATACTTTAAGGGCAAAAATGCACCTTCACCCTTTTTTAAATATTCATGAACACCCAAGGAGAAGCTAGCAGTTGTTCAATTGCAACACATATTGTAAAACATTACTTATAGAGAGCAAAAGAAAAGCACAAGAACCGAGAGATAACTATATACTTAAAATAGAAAGGACATTCTTTTTGTGTGTGTACATATAAATCACAAAATTTTATTCCAACGACCACACACAAATCGTATATAAAAACAACTACACACACAAAACATCACTTAGTTACTGTAATAAAGAGAAGGGGCGAAAGAAATGGTACGAGGGGATTCAAACACGAACATGATTTCTCATCATCCTCTTCAGCTTTGCTGCTTTCAACACCGTGGTCACATATATTTCGTCTGCCACGTCTTCTACTCGGCGAAACACAGCATACCTCCAACTCTTCTTTAATAAGAGAGTCCCAATGGCTGACCAAAAGCCAACACCAAACCCAATAGCTATCACAAAATAAAACCACACTTTTTCAGAATCCCTATCACCATCACCATCTCCAGAGCCTTTACTTTCATGAGCATGGTCACCCAAATCACCTCCATTACACTTATTTGCAAGTGGAAATCCACAAAGATGAGGGTTTCCAAAGATAAATCCGTTGGTCACCAAAGTCAAAAATTGGTTTTCTGTTGGAATTGGTCCTGAAAGATTATTGTATGACATGTTTAAGTGGCTCAGTGCTGTCAAAAAAGGCATTGTCTCTGGAATTCTTCCAGAAAATTTATTACAAGAAATATCAAAAGATTCAAGCGATTTAATATCTCCTATTCTTTCTGGAATCTCTCCTTTCAAATGATTGTGCGATAGATTTAAGCCAAGCAGTCGAGTGAGCTGAGTCATACCTTTAGGAACAACTCCTACCAAATTGTTATCAGAAAGGTCCATGTTCACCACAAACTTCAATATTTTGATGTAATCAAGTTCTGTCCCCCTCACAACTTGCTTAACTTCCTCGGTGGCCCACTCATCAATGAAGTTTGATTTAAAATAATTGAAATCAAATGTGAATTTGGCTTCATTTGAGCTTTTGGATTTAATCATCCCACTAAGATTACCAATGCATTGAGGTATTGAACCCGTTAAGTTGTTCATTGCAAGGTCCAAAATCTGAAGTGATGTGAGTTGGCAAAGTTGTGGAGCAATCCTACCATTCAACTTGTTTTGTCGCAGTCTAAGAATTTGTAACATGGGAAAGGTGTCCCCACTCCATGGTGGAATACCTCCAACAAATTGATTCTCACCAACATCCATAATCAATAATTGATTTAAATTTATAAAATATGGAAGCTCCCCGTGAAGACTATTATTGTTCAAATGCAACCACGACAACGAGGAAAGGTTACCAAATGTGCTAGGAACACCACCTGATAATTTGTTGGATGACAAGTTTATTACATCCCATCCTTTATTATCCTGCCAGCAATCTGGAATGTCTCCTGACAATCTATTCTTTGACAGATCAAGTCGAACCAAGGTGAAAATTTTACACAGTGAGCTTGGTATTGAACCAAATATGGAGTTATTCCCAAGAAATAAATATTGCAACCCAGGCATTATTACATCAATATTTGTAGGTAATGATCCACTGATCTTGTTGCCTAAGAGGTTCAATATTGTGAGCTGCTCAAATGACCATCCTTTAAAAATAGATATTGAGCCACTCAAACTATTTAAAGAAAGATCTAATTGAACTAGTCTCACAAGTTGCCCAAGATTATTTGGAATGTCACCATGTAAATCATTGTTGGCAAGACCAAGGTATTCCAAATTTACAAGCTGACCCAAACTTTGTGGGATAGTGCCTGTGAGACTATTGTTTGAAAGGTCAAGTAAATCCAGGTTCACCAATTGTGAAAGACTCTTTGGAATAAGCCCTTCCAATTGATTTCCGGCAAGACGCAAGAAAGTTAGATTCACGAGTTGTGCAAGGCTTTCAGGAATTGTTCCGTTCAAATTATTGCTCTCAAGATCAAGACTTGTCAACCTTGACAATTTTCCTAGAGAAGAGGGAATAGGGCCATAGGAAGTGCTTTTTGATATATGAAGCTCATGAAGATTTTCAAGTTCCCCCAACCAGCTCGGTAAATAGTCTTCAAATATATTATTGGTCAAGTCAAGTTGCTCAAGATCATACTTGACACATCCGGATTCAAAGCTTCCAAAAGCTTTTCCATGGAAGTTGTTGGTTGAGAAATCTAATCTTTTTAAGCGGCACATGTTCTTTAGAATCAATGACAGAGAGGATTCTAAAGAAGTGAAATTATTACAGGAAAGCATCAGTTGGCGAAGGTTGGTTAGCTCACCTAACCAAGATGGAACGGAATCTGTAAGTTTGTTGAAAGAAAGGTCGAGGACTTTTAAGGAGGACAAATTCTGGAGAGCAAGTGGAAGCGGACCTATAAGTCCATTGTGATCAAGATTTAGTTCCTCAAGCTTGTGAAATTTACTGAACCACGTTGGCAAAGAACTAAGATTGTTCAAAGAAAGGGAAAGGACTCTTATAGAAGTCATGTTTTGGAAGACATCAAGACTGCGACTTTCAAGCGAATTGTAAGCAAGATCAAGCGCTTGAATCTTTGAAACGTAGGTGAAATTAGGAGAGTAGTGAAGAGGAGGGATCAAGGAGTGAATTTCACAATCAGTTAAGTTCAAATGTGTTAAAGAAGGAAGCTTGTAAAATACCTGGAACACATCACGTGCTCTCCCCAGGCCAACAAAATGCATGTCAAGGCTTTGCAGTGAGTGAAGCCTAGAAACCCAGTTCATATCAGTGACTTGGAAGTCATTCATGCTAAGATCAAGATGTTGTAGGTTGGTGAAATTGCCAAGACTATACGGAATCTTGCCGCTAAAATTAGCATTAGAGAGAGATAGATATCTCAGCTGATTCATAGAAGCAAAGAAGAGAGGAATTGGAGATGCATGGAATTGGTTTCCACTCAAGTCCAAGTAACTCAAGTGTTCCAATTGCACAAGAGACTGATCAACGTGCAAAGCCTCGACAGATTGTTGGCTATAGTCACAAAATTCAGTTGATGAGCTATAACATGGATTCCTCAAATCAAGCTTCAGAACATGGCCAGAAAAAGTGTCACAGGCTACAGCATTCCAATGGCAGCAATCACTACTGGAATTCCAAGAAGATAGTCTCTTTGATGGATCAATGAGGGTTGCTTTGAACTTGAGAAGAGCTTGTCTCTCTTGTTCTAAGCATCCCACGCTTGAATTCCCACTCAAGCATAATCCCACAATTTCAGACAACAACAAGAGAACAGAAAAACGAACACCGAGAAAAGTATTCATGGTCTGCCTGTGTATTCAAGTGACTTTTCTCTAAAACAAAGATAGCCAACAAATATATAATATTTGCAACGATATTTCACTTGTGGGTAATTTTTCAAGGCGGAAATTATCCTATTGTGAAAAATAATAATATCTCAGGTCCTAAATATAAGTCATAGTTTGTAGTGTAAATTGTACTACAAACTATATCTTATATTTAGGACCGGAGTATGTTGAAGCGTTGGTCTGAACTGAAGTGTGAACTGATTATTAGAGTAAACTGTCGTTTTACTCGCATTCTTTACTAAATTAAAAGCCATCACTTTCTTTACGTACGTGAATCTTAAATATTGATGGAGTTCGTAGGGATTTTTGATGGAGTACGAAATCAAAGACGTGCGTTTTGGTTAGCATTAACTTTCATAAAGTGAACATCTAATTATTAGAATTACGTGAGAAAGCACCATCGTTTCACTATTTTAAATGCATTGAATTCGTTTAGTATGGTTAAATAATAAAATAAATTATGGTGATTGACTTCAGTTAAAAATTGCTTGAATATGCGTAATATGTTCCATTAATTTCTAATTAGATTTTTATATTTCATGTTGAAAGACTACCACTTATTTATAAGTTATTTGTACCCACAAAATTTTATTTGAAATATAAGTCACTTATAGGGTAATAAATGAGGTTTTGTCTATTTTTACTCCAGTTGATTTATATTAATATATGCAGTGGGGGGTAAATGTAGTGAGATTAAAGGGATGTGAGAGAAAATATGTCCACTTTCATAAATAAGGATAAATCTAAATAAATTTATCTATTTATTACTTTTCTTGATTTGCAAAAATGATAGACAAATCAGCGGTCATTTATGTTTTAATTAACAGCAATGATTACTAGCAATATTTTTAAGATTTTTTATTTCAGTTTCTAAACTTCAGAGTTTAGAACATATGGGTTTTAATTTGTTGAGTAATGCTTCGAGTCCCACGTACATGCTACTTATGTGATATTTCAGATTATTCAGTTAATTACATTTTATTATTAGGTTTGATTTTATTATTTAATATTTATTTTATCTTTGGATTATATAGCAATCGATATTATAACTTACAATTATATCTTATATATTTTGATTTGATTAAATTAGATTCTAGAGTTAGCTTTAGGTTTACATATATAAAGGCATATTTGTACTCTTTTTTATTCAAGAATTAATCAATAATCCTTCAAGTAGTATTACCAAAACGCCTAAAATGAAGAATTAACAGTTTTATATTTCTCATTTTTGAAGTCATTTAGCAAAACGTTAAACTTGAAAAACCTGTATTGAGACCTCTGGTTCTGTCAAATAAACGTACAGAATAAGTATGTGTGGCACATGCATTTCGTTTGAGCTTGAAGATGACAGTTTCAAAATTTTTGACATCCTGCCAAAAAAATTTCTTGCGTTCATATGTACTCTCTCATCCCAACCTTTTTTGTAACACAAACGAACGAACGAAGAAAAGACAAGAAAGAGAAAAGAGGGGGAAATTTAAACTAAGCTGCTGAATAGTAAATGGATATGAAAAATCACACGTTATGATGGACGTCAGTTATGTTGCAAAAAAGAAAATTTCATGAAGAAAAAAGTGTCAGGTTTAATCTTTGAATTTGTCAAATAAACGTGTAAAAGAAGGTAATGTCCGTAGTTTGAGAAGGCGAGGGAGATTAACTTTTCACTTTGATCCAGCTAGCTATCTTTTTCTGCAACTTGATTTCTAAACAAATATTTCTCATGTCTATACTGAGTTCTCAAAATTAAATAGCAAGTGCGAAAGCAAAGAATCTCTTTGGACCAAAGAATGAGAAAGAAGACTCTCTTAGTCAATCTCAATATGGTCTCTCTATCAGTCCCATGACATTTCAACAAACTCATTAATCAGAGAGACCCACAAAAAATGGACCTATTTGTGGACTTGTTTGGCGTGTTCAAGTGTTCCTACAAACACAAAAGACTTCCATACAATAATTATATCACATTAATTAATTGACGTAGGGGATCTTTAATTACTGTTCGTGGAAATTTGGTTCTGGGGCTGCTACCATTAACCCTATGGTTTGATCACAGTTAGGGAAAAGTTGTACGTGTGTTTGAGGAAATGTGGGATCTCAAAAATCCAAGTACGTCAATTAATAATTAATTCTAGAAGCTGATCAATGATTAATTTGGGAAGTTTATATATGGAAGCTTTTTTTAGGGTATGTGATTGTAATACTACCTCCGGCCCTAATTATAAGATTTAGTTGACTTTTTTGGATAGATTAAGGATGCTTAATTAAATTACTTTAGAGTATTTTTATTTTTATTTTTTTCTTCAAACTAATTAATTTAACTAATAAACTAATATATAAACTAAGAATATATAACATATGAAATAATTAAATAACTTATTTAGCTTTCTTAATCTCTCCAAAGAAAGTTAACTATGATTTAAGTTAGATTTTTTTTTGGGGGTGGGGGGATGTGGATCATGTGCGTGGAGTCTTGTAAATGAGTGATAATGTTGAGTAAGTTATAAATATTAAATGGTAGTATCTCATACTATGGAACTTCATTAGCATGCTATTTAGTTCTACCTCATGCCTTCAATAATAATCATGATTTCATTATTAGAGGAAGAACGTTTGGTTGATCTTTGATGTGGTAATAAAGTTTACTATAATACCGATGATTACTGAAAATTTGGTAATCTAGCTATTTTCATATTTCCCCCGATAAATACTTAATATCACTTCATTGCATGTTTGAAAAGTCTAATTTACCTTTTAGTCTTTTTTGTTGTTGTGTCATTCCACCTACCATTTGTCATTGCCTCCTCTTCCATCCCTGTCACCACCACCAATACCATTGTGCCACCAAACTTCTTAGTATAAAAAATAATTTTTATTTAGAGGTATTATAGACTTTTCGTTCTTTTTGTTGGATCAAATATAAAAAATAATTTTTTACACTCAAACTTCTTAATAACAAAAATATTGATGGTAATAAATATCGTGTTACATTACACTACACTGCATTGCATATTTACATTACCATCTTCGAGAATTTGGGAATTGAATTAAACGGCTCTTTCGGTTTTGAATTCATATTTTCTTAAAAATTTTATAAAAATACAAATGAAAATATACAGTAATGAAATTTATTTGAATTCAGTTTATAATAAATGTTTGATATGAATAAATATTTTATGACTACGCAATTTCTAAATGGGCTTCATAGAATTTATTAGGCTTGACCCACAAAAGTTATTGCACACAAAATTGCCTAGCCCACGCAGATGGCCTGGCCCGTTAATTTTCTTGTTTCTTGCTGCAGCACGTGAAAGTTTACGTACGGCGCCAAAGGAAGGAAGTTACTGATAGATGGTAAGGGATTTGTTGAAGTCACTAAAAGATGTGTGTTCGATCCATTGGCTTTGTGTTGGGGACTTCTTTGATAAGCGATCTCGTAAGTCATCATTAAGTCTTTGCCAAAGAGCCCGGGGATCTTGGCGCTTAGTAGGATGATGTCGAACCCTCCAAAACTTTTTATTATCAAAAAAAAAAAAAAAAAAAAAAGTTTACGTACGGCTTACACTTCTGTTTCTCAAGAATCCATTAGCATCTTGTCGTTTACTAATTCTTTCCTTATCCGTTTATTTCATGTTTCCCGTAGATAGAACGTCTGAGGGTAACAAACGGCTCGCCCTACCCAATATTAGTATCATGTAGGAGGAAGGAAGACTCCGCCCTGCTTTTGGATTATAGATGAGCTAGCCCAACCCTTTTCCTAAAATTTTGATATCAGAAAAAAAAAAAAAAAAAAAACCAGCAAACTTATGCTCTGTTTGGTTCGCTGGGATTAGCTTTGATGGATATAGTGATGGATAGGAGGTTTACAGCCCGTTTGAATGTAACTTTTAGAGAATGGTTTTTAGGATTTATATAGTAAAAATGACCTTTGAAGAACAACTTTTAGATAAAAATTATAGTGTTTGGATATTGTTATCGAGAATAGCTTTTTCAGAATCAAATTTATAAAAAAAGGACATTGGCTTTTAGTATAATTGTATATAAAGGATAAGGTTGTATTTTAAATATTATAAACATTATATTTTATAATAGATAATAAAAATTACATAAATTTGTGTACAAAATTAAATGTATACCCCCAAACTATTATTTTCAGTTTTTATTATAATAATATATTATTATTAAAATTTGTATATTTTTAATTATATGAAATTATAAATTAAAATTTTGATTATGTGGAGCTTTAAAGAGTTAGTAATGGTTAGTAAATTGATTGTGGTAGATTGATTTTTGACGTGTGTTTGAGCTCTTGGATTAGAGCAAGCGTGTGATAATAATTTGTTTTGGCAAGAGGTAACCACTTTCCACTTATTATGTGTATTGATATGTTCTTTGTGAGTATGTTGTGAAATAATTATGAATATTTTAATAGAAATTTCCTTGTGGAATCTTATGATTTGAATTGTGAAATATATGCATATATTTATTTATGTATAAGAATGGGGGGATTGAGATATTATTACATGTATATGAGAATTATTTAAATAACATGATATGAAGGTGAAAATCTTGGAAAATTCTTGTTGAACTATTTATTGTGATAATTATGGTAATTTGAATTAGGAATAAATAGAGTATTTTATTTTACCACGTGGTATAGCCTCCATTGGTGCATGATGGTTGGCTCTCTATCGTCCCACTAGTTCAATGGGGGATTGCCCCATTGTTTCACTGAGGCTTGCAACACCCCACTAGTTCAATGAGGGGAAAAGACCCACGGTCTGGGACATGTGATTTTAGCCGATCCTCATCATATGACCAGTAAGCTTTTGAGTAGCCAGTAATATGAATAGTAACTTAGTCCATGGGTCTAATCAGCAGAAATAAGGCAGTTCAGTTGGATTGATGGGAGGCATCTTGGGAATCTTGTTAGGGAAACTGTGATACAGAATTTATAATACATAATTCATGATATGAAATTTGTGATGTGAATTTTGTGAATTATATTTTTATTACCTTGTTATATATATTGTTCCATTTGGCACCTCACAAGCACATATTAGTATTTGTAATGAGTTGGATTGATGGTTACCAACATTTTCAAGTAATAGTTCCCGTGCAGGTCCATAAAAAAAGAGTCTGGAAGCTTAGGCTACTTCTACTGACAATAGTACTTCCATCTTTTAGTAAATGTTAAATAATTGTATATTGCCGCGTTAGGGCTCATTTTACATACTCTAGTTTATTTTAGATATTTTGATAAATGATGAAACATTATTAAGTTATTGATCAAACTATTATATAGTTATTATATTAAGTAAAATGAAGGTTATTATAACTGATATTATTGAAAGTAAAGGCAAGGACTCTAACAGAAGTCATGTTTTGGAATACATTAAGACTGTGACTTTCAAGTGAATTGCAAGTAAAATCAATATAGTTTCAAGTATGCCACCCTTAAATTTCCACACAAGAGAAGTATTCATGAATTTGCCTGTGCATTCACGTGGCTTTTCTTTGAGACACAGATAGCCAATTTATATAATTTTTGCAATCCTATTTCACTTGTGGGTAAATTTTTGGAGGTGAAAACTATCTTACCGTCAAAAGTAATAGCTGGAAGCTATGGTTTTGAAGTGTGGACTGGATCAGAGTAAATAGCCGTACGCTTTACTCGCATTCATTATTTAAAGGGTTAAGGTACATTTTTACCCTTAAAGTATGCGCTCAGGAGCAATTTTGCCCCTAAAGTTTTCGACGTAACAATGTTGCCCCTAAAGTTTCAAAACGGAGCAATGTTGCCCCTCCGTTAAAAACCCTAACGTTGACCGTTAGTTGACTGTTAGGGTTTTTAACGGAGGGGCAAAATTGCTCTGTTTTGAAACTTCAAGGGCAAAATTGCTACTTTTTTTGGAGCAATGTTGCCCTTGAAGTTTCAAAACGGAGCAATGTTGCCCCTCCGTTAAAAACCCTAACGTTGACCGTTAGTTGACCGTTAGGGTTTTTAACGGAGGGGCAACATTGCTCCGTTTTGAAACTTCAGGGGCAACATTGCTACGCTTGAAACTTTAGGGGCAAAATTGCTCCTGGGCGCATACTTTAAGGGAAAAAATGCACCTTAACCCTTATTTAAAAGACACGATTTTCTTTATGGCAAGTGGATCGTCAAGAAAGAATGAATGCGAGTCTTCTTCTTTTTTTTTTTTTTATATATCATAATTTTAGAAAAGATGTTGGGTTCACCCATTCGCGGACGCATGTGTATTACTTGAGGGGCAAGTGCCCCCTAAAGACGTGGTTTGATTTTTTTTTTTTTTAATTAGGGTTAAATCTAAATACCAGAGAATCCTTTGGCATCGCAGAATCAAACTTCTTCTTCCTAGAATCAAATAGCCAGCTTCTCTGAATCAAACTTCCGCCATTTGTTTAATGCTTTATATTGAGAATGATGTATTCGATAGCATTGATAATAAGACAATTATGATGGAATTCTAAAAAATAAGGTCTAGAAAGATGATATTGTAATTATTTTTATTGTAATATACTTTTGTTATTAAAATATATGTTCTTGATCTTATTTAGTTCTCAGCCTTGCTATTTCTAATAACACTTAGCCTTATTTTTCCCTATATATTCTTTTGTTTATTAATATATTTAAAACTTTTCTTTTAGAAAAAAATTCGGGGGCGCTACCCCTAAACCCCCAAATCACCCTACAAATTGTGCCCCCCTTCCGTAAATTTCTGAGTTCACCCATGATCCAAGGGTAAGGCGAAATCTCCCTTTTTCCTAGGTCATACCGATATTGGATAAAGCAAGACGTCTATTACCCTCAGGTGTTTACCTAGATACCTAGGAGCTAGGATGCCTCCCCAACACCTTGACCAACTCTAGGATCGAACCTCCTCCCTTTAGTAAGAGTATCTAACCTTTTTGCCAGTTAAAATGTGAGTCTTCTAAACAGTCGTACTTTATTTTTGGGTAAGGTCAAGCGATTGAACTGAGTCTTCTCTCGAGCTGTTGCGATTGATGGATTCATGCCGTGAGTAGCTTAGATTTTCATAAAGTGAACACCTAATTAGAATGACGTTGGAAAGTTCCATCGTTTTCACTATTTTAAATACATTGAATTCGTTTAGAATAGTCCAATAATAAAAGATTTTATGCTTTAATATAATTTAGTTGACTAATTTAGAGAGATCGAAAAAACTAAATAGACCACTTAATTATAATATATGTGACATAATTTCCCTGAAATATTTATGTGTTAGTATCATTGCATTATAAATTTATTTATAAATTAAGCAAATCAGTTTGAAGAGAAACAATAAATATAAATACTCAATATAATTTATTTAAGGAGAAAACTTTCTTAATCTTTCTAAATTAATCAATGTTGGGTCTTATATTAAAAAGCGAGGATAGTATTGTACTCCCTCCAGTTAAGTAATATAAGTTGCTTCTAAATCTGGTTTAGTCCAAAATATCAGTCACTTTGAAAGCAATTAATGTCAATTTTTAATTTTACCCCTAGAGTTAATATTTAAACATGGCTCATTGTATTTTCTCTCTCCTTCAAAATCTTATGGAAATTTCTTTGCATATAAGGAAAATTTAATTAGTTAATTATCATTTTTTGATTCTCATGAATTAGTTGAAGTGGCTTATATTGCGGATCAGAGGAAGTATAAAAAAGAATAATGACAAAATTATTATTGTGGACTAAAATTAGTTGAAGTGACAAATAATGTGGACTATATGAAGTTATTTTCTACTAAAATAAGTTGTGAATTACTAATTAAGTATAGTCAATACCTAACCTATTGTTAAAAAAAAAAAAAAAAAAAAAAAAAAAAAAAAAAACTTATTTGAGATTTTGAAGGTGTTTTTCTGGAATTTTTCTTACATTGTTCCATTTTCTAATTTGATTTTTATATTTCATGTTGAAAGACTATTCGTTAACAATGCAACAAAGTTTAAATCATTTATACTACAAGCATTTTTAAAAAAATTATAACTTATGTTTATAAACTTTAGAGCATATCGGTTTTACGGTTCGTCATATCTCATTCAAACAAAAATAAGTATTTCTAAAATGGAGAATATAATTAACAAAGTTTTGTTTTTGTTTTTATTTTTGAAGTCATTTAAAGGTCTTTCTCAAAACGCTAACTGAAATTACTTGTAATTTAATTGAAAATTAAGCTTGAAAAAGCTGTATTGAGACTTTTGGTTCCGTCAAATAAACGTCTAGAATAAGTACCACATGCACTCATTTGAGCTAGGAGATGGCAGTTTCAAAGTTTGTGACAATCCTGCAAAAGTATTTCTTGCGTTCACATATATATACTCTCTCGTCCCAACCTTTTTTCTAAAGGAAACGAACGACAAAAGAATATATGAAAAATCACATATATAAGTTAATTTATTATTAAATTAAAATTAAAATTTGCTAGCCCTACTTTTGTGGGCATTATAATGGCCGACAGAATGTAGTTTGTAATAGTGGAAGTGAGTTCATGGAGAAAATTTGTTGTTGAGTACTTTGTTGGTGGCAATATTTAAATACTTTTGGAAATATTTTTTAACCTAAAGACATATTTTTTTTTTATATAAGATACGTGCAAGCGACGCTTGAGATTGAAAAGGCTAGACTACGGGAGTCTAGCACAAAAATACATCAAAAGGAGAAGGGCTAGGGATGACAAGCCAATCGGTCCTTGAAGACCATATGCTGGCATCTTGCCGGAATAGTCGGAACTAAAAAGACATGTGCATCAACAGGTGCATCATGACCCTCCTTTGACATATAGTCAGCACAGACGATGTTGTCCCTTGGGGTGTAATAAAGTGTCACGTCCCAGTCCTGGAAGAGGAGATCTCTGGTCTCCCTGATAATGTCCCTCCGGGGAACCTAAAGACATACTTTGTCCATGATGAGTCCTAACATCTAACTCAACTAAACTTTCATGATGTTTGAAAAAAGGAGTATTAAACTTGATCTTTGAAGTTGTCAAATGAACGTGTAGAAGAGATAATCAGCGTGTTTGCAAAGGCATTGTGAAGGAGTAAAAGTTTAGTCAAAGAGCATAAAAGCTTAAAAGAAATCCATTTTAGCGTGTTTGGGAAGACATCATTTATAAATTGACTTTTCAGAAGAAAAGCCCATTCTCGCAAAAGCCCGAATTTGGAGCTTCAAGAAGAAGCTTATTAAAGGAAAAGAGAGAGAGAAAAAAGGGGCCAGTCCCTCATTATGCTTGTTTGATTGTTGAATGTTCACAAGAGTTCACTAGGGGAGAGAGAAAAACGAAGGAAAGAGAAAAAAAAATATGAAAAGTAAAATTCAAGAAAATAAATAAATATAAAAGGAAACAAAAATAAATAAATAAAAGAAAGGATTATATATATATAAGTACTTGAATACTTTGTATATATGTCAGCGTTATCACCTCCCAAAATTTATGCGACAATCAAGATTTAAAAATCATAACGAGCTTTTCAATTATTATCATTTAGGTTTGAGGTATTTTTAATTCTTTAATAATAATTTAAATTTTTTAATCAAATTTAAATAAAAAATTTTATCTTCAATCATCACAATATATACAACTAATTTATATATATATATATATATATAATTCAATAAGATTCATATTATTTTCAGTCATTTTTCATTTGAACTTACTTTTTAAAAAAATAATTCAAACAAGAGCTCATTTGGCAAAAAAAAATCACTTCTATCACCGTCAATCAAAATATAAATTACATTTACATATCTCTTTTATCCTATTTTACGTTTATAAAAGTCATACTAAAAAATTTTGCCAGCGTTATTTCAAACCGATCCAACCCAAGTCCCAATGTCGGTAATTGGAGAAGGTGAGGGATACCGAGGGCCTGTTTGGTTGTGAGAACTTGGAGGAAGGAAAGGGAACTTAATACGGTTCCCATATAAAAAGACCGTTTGGTGCGCCAAGTACCCGAAACACAACTTCCCGGGCCCACCACTTTTTCCTCATATGTAGGAACTTGAGATCCCACCAATAAGTTCTCTGGTCACTATTCACATTTTTGACAGATTTCCTCTCCGAAATTCAAACTTGGCGGGAAGTTTGAACTTGGTGGGAAAGTTTGAATTTGGCGGGAAAGTTCGAACTTTGCGAAAAAAATTTTGGCTCACAAATTCGAACTTAACGGGGACATTTTTTTAAAAAATATTTTTCTTTTTTATTTTGAATTAATTTCTTTTGAGGGTAAAGTAGACATTTCTTAATTCTTTACCAATTATCACTCCTTCATTTTCTTCCTACCGAACAACTCAAGCCATCTTCCCTCATCTTTTAAATCTTCCTTTCCCTTCTTTTAAATTCCTTTTCCTCGTCAAAAGTTCCTTTCCTCCCTCAAATTCTTTGAACCAAACGGCCCCGAGTTTTCACTTTGTTCTCGCTAGCTTTTCTGACACTTCAATTATAATGAAATATTTCTTGTGTTTATATTGAGTTTTCAAAAATAATCTCGTCTGTCTGTCTGTCCCATCCCATGACATTTCAACAAAGTAAATCAAAGAGACCCACCAAAATGTATCTATTCGTGGACTTTTTTTTTTTTAATCCTGTATCTAGAGCTTCGTCCTGATTAATTCAGATCCGGCTCACGTCGCGCACCTAACTATAGTGGGGGAGTATCAAAGTAGGGCTTTTCTGCATTCACAAGGCTTGAACTCGAGACCTTGCATAAGCGACACAAGCCGCTTACCACTTATACCAACCGCCTAGTCTATTTTTGCACTTTGTTTGACTTTAATTTGACTTGTTCAAGTGATCCAACAACAAGCCCAAAGACTTCCGGAATTAGTTTCCATGCTCATCCTTTGGAGCTTGTCCGTACAAACGAGCTCCCGATCGTCAGATCTTTTTTTTTTTTTTCCTTATCTTTTTTATTTTTAGATGAAAAATCATTTTTTTCAAAAAATGTTAGTTGAGAGATTATCTTTATTTTAAATCCTCTACCCATTAAAATCATTTTTTTAAAAAAAATAAGAAAGTAAAAAAAAAATGGACCGTCCAAATCTAATCTGGACGATCACAGTAACCGGGTCCAAAGACCGTAGTAGAATAATTTTCACAGTGACATATATATATATATATATATATATATATATATATATATATATATATGTTGTAGGATGTTTAATTAATGCCAGTGCTACCATTAACCCTGTGGTTTGATCAAAGTTGGGGAAGATTTGCGTAGGAGATGATTTTGTGTTTGTGGAATTGTGGGATCTCAAAAATCCAAGTACGAATATCAATTGCATTGTGTCTAATGGTTAATTCTAGACCGTGACCGATGATTAATTTGAGAAGTTTATGGAAGTTCTAAAACTAAAATTATGCGTCGTCGGCCATGATTTGAAATTTTTTTAGGGGATATTATAGATAATATTTCTTACTGTGGAACTTCATTTTGAATTAAAAAAATTTCATATTTCCTTAACAAATAATATATAAATAAAGATAAAATATTCAGCAACGAAATTTATTTGAATTCAATTAGTAATCATCATTTCTTGCTGCATGTCATTTCATTATTTATATTTTGAATTACTAGTTTGTATACTAGATTGCTTGCTTGGGGGGAATTCGAATTATATGCTTAGTTTATTCATGAGCTTAAAAACTCATCCCAAAACGACATAGTTTTACTACAAAACGTCTGGACCTGCTTTGGGGTCTCTTCCTCAGTGGCACGATCCTTGTTTAGGAGTTTTAGGGCCTTTATGTTTAGACGAGGCGGCGGCTTGCGTTTAGCGTTGTTGCTAGTTGTACACTTGTACATGTGGTGGCTTCAATCCTTGCACGTGTTGGTCTTCCTACCTGAAGCACTATGATTCGAACGAGGGGCGATCCAGCTCTAGATTCTAAAACCACATCCATTTCTTTGTTTTCAGTTTGTATTGTTAATTTGTTTTTTAAACATAAAGTATCTTCTTATTAAAGGCACACTCCTATTTGAGGCATTATTAAGTATTAACTATAGGTACTTCTTTCATTATAGATTCGAATCTTAATTTGACACGTTGTGACGTAGATTCAACGTGTCGGTATTGTTAATTTATTTGTTTTCATGGTATTATTTTCTTTTGTTTTGTTTCTATTGGACCTCTTGTAGTTTTGCATGCTATCTTGTAAAGAGGCATTCTTTTCTAGCTAGGGTATCATTTTACCCTCTCTCTTTCTTTCTTTCTTTTTTTGTTATATGTGTACCTGTATAACCCTTCAGATAAATTCCTTAATTTATAAGGATATAACTTTTTAATTAAGACATCTCTTCACTTTAAAATATTCCAACAAATTATGTTTGTCCAAAACCCTAGTAGGTACCACCAATCGCTTGAATCAACTGGTTATATGGGTTGTTTTAACTTAACCAATGGCCTTATATTAGCATTGAGTATGTAGCCACAATAATTATTATATTTAAAGGTATCGATATTCCCACTTTGAGGACCTACATTGTCACAAACTAAACTAGTAGATTGCTAGTTGTGTCGGATACCGATGAATTAATCCAAAAAAAAAAAAAATGCTAGTAGGTACATTATATTGCATCAAAATAATTAATTCTAGCACTTGATGAATGATTAATTTGGCAAGTTTATACAAGTTCTAGAACCAAAAATGTGTTGTATCTATCCCATGATTTCTTTTTATCTTGAGGCCAAAGAATGATCAATATCTGAGAGATATAATTCTGAACTTTATGATCGCTGGCAATTAAAAGGCACGAGTTCAAACAATCTATCAATGGCTCTTCAATTTGTTCCAAAAAATGTCCTATAAGTTACACTTCACATAGACAAGGGTTACACTTCACACAGACAAGGGGCTGCTCTTGTCTATGTGAAGTGTAACTTAAAGGACATTTTTACTGGATTCGAATTCCAGTTTTGAGAGCCTTCTACTTCTCAGAATCAGAACCTTGATAAACAAGGAATGGCAAGTATCCTTATCATATTCACCTCGCGAGACCAACAGAGTTGCCGACGCTCTGGCCAAATTAGGCATTACCAAACCTCAAGCCAAATTAGGCATTACCAAATCTGAGGTTTTAGATATCAGTCATTCTTTTCTAAGATGTTGGATAGATAGTGAATGCTTGGGATTCATTTCCGCCCCTATTTAGTTTCTGTATGTGTAATGTAGGCTTTTTGCCAATCTTATATATCAAAAGGAGAAAGGGGGGGGGGGGGGCTGCTCTTTGTGCAGTTCCAAGGCATAACCGTTTACACAAAATATATAATATTCCCTCCAATTCTAATTATAAGATCAAGTTGATTTTTTGTAAAAATTAAGAAAGCTAATTAAATTATTGTATAGTATTTTTATTTTTATTTTTATTTTTCTCCAAACTAATTAGTTTGACTAATAAACTAATATATAATCTAAAGATACATGACATATGATATGATTAAATAACTTATTTAGCTTTCTTAATTTCTCAACAAAAAAAAATCAACTTGGTCTTATAATTAGAACCGGAGGTAATACTACCTTTTTTTTTTTGCGTGATACAGGCAAGCCGTAGCTTGAGAAGCTAAAATAAGAACTAGAACATGGAAATCTAGCCCTAAATACAACACACAAGGTACAAAACTAAGACCGGCAAACCAACTGGTCCTTCCACACCATATCAAGACACCCCGCAGGAATTGTTGGGATGAGAATCACATCCGTATCGACAGGAGCAACATGTCCTTCCTAAATATACTACCTTTGATACTACCTTTGTTGAGGTAATACTACCTTTGATACTTAATATAAAAGCTAGTTGGGGATAGAATTTGGTCATAGATATACAACATCAATCCACCCTGTCCTCCCAAATTTATAATTTTTTTCCCAAAATATCCTTACTGATTGCACACATTAGGGGTATCTATGTAAGAGTAATTATATGATGAAATATGGTATTTTAGGAAAACAACTTATATTTATTATAAATAACTAACTTCATTAATCTACCCAAATTAATCGATTGAATCTTATATTAACCACGAGAGTATTATAGAACCATGTAAATTGATGTATATGTAACTATAGTTTGGAAGAACTAGTCACGGTGAAATACATTTGACATTTTAAAACGGAACAATAATGCGTGTGTACATTTAGCCAAGACATCTAACGAGTTTGAAATGAATTAGAAAGGATATTTTAGATTCGTAGTATTACATCAAACTAGGGGCTTAGTGTGTGTGACAATTCAGCAAACAAAGGAGAGAAGGGGGGGGGGGGGGGGGGGGGGGGGGGAGATCAAATGAGAAGGGAGAAAGAATCAAGAATATATGCTGCAGGAGAAAAGAAAAGTGTCGGGGTTAAAGATTGAAATTTTGAAGATATAATCACATGATAATATATTTAATGTGCCCTTGATTTTATGATGTCGAGGCTCATTTCACTAGGATCAGTTGCTTGCAATTCAAATTGAATGCCATCAAGTTCCCTCTTGAATCTGTCCTTGGAGCTGGCATACACCATCTTTTGTCTCACTTTAGCTGTATCCGGAGACCTAATTCATATCAGAAGAAAAAAGTTTCATAAGTCCTACAGACTTTCTTAGATAATAAATACACCCTCCGCTCTTAATTATAAGACATATTTAACTAATTTTAGAGGAATTAATGATAGAGGTTAAATTAGAGCTGGGAATCAGGGCCGCCCTCCAGGGCCTGAGATAAGGAAAACATCTGTTTTTCAAAGCCCGGCCCGATAGTACCAGGGCCAGGGCCGGCCCTACAGGGCCTGGAAATTACTATTCCAAATTTTAACTATTTTTTTTTTTGGTTTTTTTCAAAGAAATATAATTAGTAAATTGCAACCATTAAAATTCTAATCTATCAAATAAATATTATCAATATTAATATTTAAACAATACAAATCATCCAACAAATAAACACATTCATTAATTCGTAATAAAAAACAAACCATTGTCTACAATTGCCTCACATAAAACGTAAGAAGCATTAAACTAAGCAACATTAAATAACTCACATAAAATATAAAAGCATACCATTATCATTGGCAATTGTCACCTTCTTCATCACTATCATCAATTTCATAGATATTTGATTGGGTTTCACTTTTTGGAAAAATTTGTGCTTCACTCTTTGACTATTTTTTTTTTAAATGAAAATGCTACTGATAACGGGGCCTAACGAGCCGGCCCAAGGCCTGCAGGCCGGCCCGATTAAGCCCGAGGCCCTACGGGGCCGGCCCCAGGCCAATTTCAAATTTCGGGCATATTTTTCAAGCCCGAGCCCTACGGGGCCGGGGAAGCGGGCCGGCCGACGGGCTCGCCCAATTTCCCGCTCTAGGTTAAATTAGTTTATTTTACTCATTTTTCTAAAATACCCTTCTATAAATTTTGCACTTCAACTATTTTATTGATTTCACATAATCCCTCATTCATATCAATAGGAGTATTTTAGGAAGAAATTGACAAAAATTAGAATGTTGTCCTATAATTAGGACCAAAACAAATTCTCAAATGTTGTCCTATAATTAGGACCAGGAGGGAGTACTAATCTTCTTATTTATAAGTCATTTTCAACACATTTCACCTTAACTTAAAAGAAATATTGGTGTCATTAACTCTACCTTAAAATTTAACCATTTTTTAACTTTATCCCTATTTAATATATACTATCTTGTTTTAGTTCTATTATAAGTCACATCGGTGTTTACATATACCAAGTAAAATCTTAAACTTTATTAACTCGTCTTAAAATTCAACTACTTTTCAACTTTACTCATATTTAATACACAAGTATAACTCATGAAAACAAAGTCAAAATAACAATAAATGAAGAGTAACATTATACATTCACATAAAAAATTTCTCCCTCTACTCTATAAATAGGATCAAAAAAATTTCTCTCTCTATCTTATAAATAGAACCAGGGATTATCTCATAAGAATAAAGTCTCGTGCAATAATAAATTAAGGATAAAATTGCACATTCATATAAAAATAATAATATGCCTTTTGAATAAGACGAAAAAATTTCTTCTCTCTTTACATTATAAATAATATGATAAAAAGCTCCATCTGGTCAGCACAATGAAACCCTTTATGGAAATTTCTGTGGTCTATTTCCCTTCCAATGAAATATCTGTATTCAATTTGGAAACTGCTGGATTTGGTCATTACCTCCATGGATATTTTGAGATTACACCATCTAAATGTTAATGCAAACTATAGCTTTGGATGTTCTGAACTAGAATCGCTGGATCATTGGTTTGTTACATGTCCTTTTGCTAGAGTTGTTTGGTTTGGGTGCGACGCTTAAATATCCATTTGCCTTTCTCTACTTTTGACATGTTTAAAGATTGGTTAAGGCTAAGGTGACTTTAATTAGATTACATCAAGACAGCCACTCAAAGGAGATTGCAGGCATTATCAAAAATCATCTCTGTGATATGGATGAAGAGGAAAATGTATTCATTAAGGAGGAAAGGTGGACACCTTGACTACAATTAGA
The DNA here is from genome assembly GCA_019022655.1 of Acacia acuminata. Lineage (NCBI taxonomy): Eukaryota > Viridiplantae > Streptophyta > Magnoliopsida > Fabales > Fabaceae > Acacia > Acacia acuminata. Next base: position 1,637,105 of record JAFJYI010000160.1, read on the forward strand.
GAGATTAATGATGCGGTTAATTTAACATCACTAGCTTTTTCGACAAAAAGGGGGCTTTGAAGGGAAATGAATTGACTTTGCTAGATTCAAATCAGGATGTAACGATTTCTTCACAAGGATAGGTCATAGTTTTGGATAAGTATAAAAGGAGAGAAAGCAAATTCTGTAAGATAGGATTGATTTTCAGGGGCAATCAACACCATCAGTTGAATGGAGAAAAGTATCAAAATGTCACCTTTTTGCCATCCTTCGTTTTAGAGAATCTTTGACATGGATTCTTCATTCTAATTTTCTTCATTCTACTTTCTTGCAAATTTCCTTTTTAGAAAGGTGAATTTGGTCAGCACAGTATACCAACATTTAGGAATTTAAGATCGGTTTTAGTTTATTGCTATCTTGTCCTTGCGGATATGTGATGGTAAGACTATTTTAGTATACTAATCTCATTTTACTGAACAATATTGTACTTTCATAAAATATATATATATATATATATATATATATATATTACGATAAAATATATGCGAATGAATCTAAAATTACCAGGCGACAAAGAAGATCTTGCTTCTTTGGACATTCTCAACGGTGACGAAATCAAAATCAAAGATGGCATAACGACACTCATTAGAAGGAAGAGAGGCAGTGAAATCTTCATAACTAGCGTTGGGTTCTCCAACTTTGTCCACCACTATTTCTTGATCTTCAATCATGAACACAATGAAACGATGGTTCCTCTTTGCTTTTAGCTCGTGAAACTTCAATTTACACTCATCACTCACAGCCATTCCAGACGCCGCATTCGCCTAACCCAAAGTTATTTTCCAAACAATGAAAGTAATACAAGTATATTAGAATAAGATTAAGATCCCTGATACAAGTTTCTTTAAATAAGAGTTACAACATAGAGAATGAAGAAGAGTTGAGAGAACGTACCATGATGCCTGTGAGAAAAGATTAAGAATGATGAGAAGTGAGAAAATGAGAAAGGAAATGAGGAAGAAACAGAGAGACAGAGGAAGAGATTCTTATTGAGGAGAGGAAGACGAGGATGTTTGGCCTGAGACAAAAACGGAGAGAAGGAGAATTTTGAGGAGGCAAACAAAGGTTGAAATTACTCTCAACTTCAAAATGGATAATCATGATTTTATTTATGTGTATGTGTATCTAATATTTAAACGTTATAATTAGAAAGTAGTTTCATATGAAACAAACATCATACAATATTCTCTCTGATCCTGAATATTCCCCATAAGAAATAGGCAATGGTTTTATTTCCATCATAAGTATGAGATCTCTATCCGTTTTGTATCTTGAATTTATATTTTTTCTTTAAATAATTTTAATTATTGCACAAAAATATTTCTATCAAAAAGTATAAGTCAAATATACCTATTAAAGAGGGTATTATAGAGAAATCAGTATATGTTTATTACAAATATTTGACTTAACAATTCAATTATCCAGCTCCGTTATTGAAAAAAAAGGGGAAGTTGTACGCCTTTTTACCCCTAATTTTCGCTTTCACGTTATATTCATAATGAAATTACTGATATTATGTTTTCATCAACCAGTTATTAAGTTATGGTTTTGGAAAACGAACCTAAATTGCACAACATAAAAAATGAAAACCAAAACAGATGAGACAAACCGCAACTTTTGGACCAGATCCTTTTTTCTCAAGTATAATTGTCAACAAGTCCTTAATTCCAATTTTCCCTGTTCTTTTTATCAAATTCAATTTGGAAATCGAACAATTTCGAGTCAGGGTAATGACAGTATCTTTGTTCATCTCTGTGCTAGAGTGTGCTTTCTTGAAAATAATTTATCGATATTAAATTTACACATGAAGAAAATGGAAACAAATGATGCCCAAACCATGCTGAGATATAAACTTTGATTAGAAGTTTACAACTTTGGGACCCTTCTTTTTGGTTTTTCAATAACATTTTTAGATTTGGAAGGCTTGTCAACATTAGATGTTTCATCAGCCACGAAGTCATCTTCAAGATCATCCCCGCTCACAAGTTTGGTCACCTGATTTCTGGGCCTTCCTTCAATTCCAGTGGCTGTAAGAAGAGAGGGAAAATGGAAGCGTTATCAGACTCAAAAGCTTAATTGCAGTATCATATAATGGAAAATTGAAGTATTTTTACATCAAAAACAGAAACAGAGTCAGGCTTTCACCCAAGAAAACAGAACATAAAATATAAGGGTTAAGTCACACCAAGTAATCGGAAGTATTTTTCCAATAACATTCAGTATCCTAAACTAATTTTTAGAACATCCAACACTCAAAAGTAATACGGTACTGGATACTGCTTAATCCAAAATAAAACAATCAAGCTTCTTGTATAAATCTTACCAGCATTCATAGACCCATTGGCAGCAGACTCTTTTCTCCCTTTGTCAGGACAATCCCTTGCCAAATGTGTCACACCACCACATATCTTACAGCAACCACCCTGAATAAACCAAATGATAATATGCGGGTAGCCTCAGTTCACAGGGGAAATGGTGTGTAGGTGCATCAAATGAATAAAATCATCGTAATGTGTTTGGACTAGCTTATTTTAAATGATTCTGTGTTGTATGAGATAAATAAGTGTTTTGTAAAGCACAAGTGCGCATCTTATAATGTATTCCAAACACTCTCTTATGCTTTATGGGGAATTGTCGTGCAAATATACCTTTGGATAGATGCCATGGGCATTTTGAGGGCAGTTTTTGCTCAAGTGCCCACGTCCATTACACACAAAGCACACAGCAAATTTTGTTCCCCCTGCATCACCAGCATAACAATTTTATTCCATGAAAACTAAGTAAACAAACCAAAGTAACAGATTAAAATATCAGCAAAATAAACTTGAGAAATGGAGATTTTATTTCAGTTAACAGCCCCGCCCTGACACTGACAGAGGTATTTTACCATCCTAAAAAATATTTAGGAAGGCAAATCACCTTGGCTCTTGGGCAATACAACTAAGAGCCACATCCCATGTTGGCTGATTAGGCATTGTATAGAATAAAACTTATTTGATCCTTTACTTGTAGACTACATCTTTCAAATACTTGTAGTACTTAAGTATTCAAGGTTAGGGACAGAAGTTCATTACTTAAGCACCAAATCAACAACCAACCACCGGATAACAATAAATATGAAGAAATGGAATCTGGGCATCTCTCTGTTCAATATTTCCCCAATCTCCCAGGGAGGTAATAATGTTATTAACTAAAATATCCAAATCATGATATTAATCATACAGGACTACAGGAGTATAATAGGACTTTCACTAGAGTGTCTCAATCATTGTTTCCTAGAAGGGCTTTCAAGTGAGATGAGCTTATATTGCCATGATTTTTGTTAGTATATTCTTCAAGCACCGCATACATTTGCCAAGTAAACCTTTTCCCATGTAAACTTATTACCCGCATGGATGTTTAAAGAAAACTAATCGCTTGTCTTGCTGAAGATAATATGATTCTATGAAACAAGTGTAGGACTAAAGTGACAATATGGACTCCTTGACAGACATGCCATAGTATAACCATGTTCGTCTCCTAGACAGGATGCATGCACAGATAGATTCAAAACTCAAAAGTATATTGCAACTTCTATATTTCATGATATTTTTTGGGTACAAAGATAAATTCTGAACACCTTCAGTGAGGTATAAAGCTCAAAACGATCACAAATATGTCATGCTATATATTTTTTGGCTACAAAGTCAGTGCAAATTAAGGGAAGCAAAGTACTTAGCATTCAGATCAGATTAAGACCCCTATTCCAGGAGTGACTGAGGATTTAAATTAAAAACAGTAAACAGTTTCTGGAAAATAGTATAATCTATGATGTTGAGAGATGATGCTAATATGCAACTACATTATAAAGGGGGCAAAAAGTTTAAAATACCATCTTGAAGTGAATGTGGACATTGTGAAAGTGGGTGTCCGGTTTCTCCACAATTATAGCATATTTTCGAATCATTGGCGCTATCTTTCACCTCAGGGCAATTCTTAGCTCTATGACCACGTTGCCGACAACGTAAACATATCTGCAGGGACCAAGCTAATCATTAAGAGGCACCAGAGTGACAAATCCAGTTATATTCATTCAAGCGTCCTATTATTCTATAGCAAAGACAATTGTCTTATGAGTTCATGATTATATTAAGGAGACTCAGAGAAAGCAACTTTAAAGTGAATAAGTTTCCCTGCAACTAGGTTCTTTTGTGGAACAATATTTACCAAAAGTAGAACTAAGCTCGAACCTTATTCTTTTCCCACTCAGCTTTTTCGGGACAGGACTTAGCAATATGGTCTTTAGCTTTGCAGATGAAACAACTGTCACCAGGCTTCATACCAGGAACTCTAAGTGGGTGTTTGTTGAAACTCTTTTTGAAGGGTTTATTAGTAGCACCGAGCTCTTTAGATTCTCCCTTTTTGTGCTGGTGCAAACTCTTCGGTTTCTTCCTCTTCTTCTTGTTGGGGTCTTTCGGGGGCGTCGGCTCTGGCTTTGGGAACAGTTCAGGGTGCTCTGCTTTGAATCTATTCCGAGCAAGTCGCTGCCTCTGGCTCACCATCTTAGTCTCCGAGACTCACAATCAGTGTAGCTACGACACGCTTCGAAACTTGTTGCGGCGGAGGCGGTGGCAACACTCCGGTTGGCGTGCGGGGAGGCAAAAGGGGATATCTTTGCTCCAAATCGAGGGCTTTGTATTGGCCCAAAAAAATCAAGGGCTTTGGAAACAAAACCAGACCATTATTTTTGGGCCATAAACCAAACAAGTTGACTTCTCCAGCTAAATTTGATTAAAAATAATAAATATGTCAAAAACATCATCCCAAAAAAAAAATGTCCATATTCATTAAAAGAGTACAGGAGGGATAAGAGTATAAAATACAAAAGAGAATGAGTAATAAATTATTAAATAAAATAGAATTAACAATGAGTGATGAATAATTGATATAAAGATATGTATTTGATAGATATAGAAAATGAAAAAATAATTTAAATTTTGAAACACAGGAAAAAAATAAGTTGTAAGGACAAAGTGTATGTCTTTGTTTTTTAATTTATTTACGTCTTCGGTTTTTTTGGAAATAGAGATGTTGTATAATTTGTTCAAAATAGTCATTAAATATTTTATAAAAAAAACTTTAAAAAGTTTTAGTCAACTTTTTTTCTGAATGGTATTATATGTATAAAGACATGGATAGCTACACAACAATCCTTACATTAAAAACATAATACTCATTATTACTTTTGATTTCGCCCTCAAGAAGGCCAATGAGTGTGATGATTGGCTTCTTCGTCACGCACTCACGCTCTAAGACACTAATCTATACTATATTGATGCTCATTTCTTAGACATTGATGGAAAATGTACTGCTCTTCACCTTTACCTTTAGAATATAGGGATAACTTAATCACCGAAATCAATTTCAGCGCTCGCTTTGATGAGCATTGAGAGCTATTCCTTATAATAAGACCTGCATAATTTAAATAAAACGAGCTTTTATTTCCCCCGCGCGTTGCCCGGGAGAATGTTATTAAGAAAAAAATTTATTTTTTATTGAAATGAACCAATTGCACTAACAGTAGTTGAACATATTATATTCAATATAATCATGAGAGAAACACAATTAATTGAATCAAAAGGGAGAAATAAAATATGACTCACTCAATTACTATGGAACATCAATAGAACAATATAATATAACCTATATAAGTCATGAGAGACGAATATATGTAAATAGATTTTAATTTTTTGAGTATAATGTTTTTAAAGATAAGCAATTGCTTATGATTGTTTTAGGATGGATTACTTTTCAAAATCAGTAATTGATTACAATTATTTAAATTTCAACTTTTCCCGATGCATGCATCAATATAATTTGACTTCCATATTTAGAACCTCATTTCCTCTAAATCTTAAATAATCATTTATAGTCATTTGGAGTTACTTCAATCTAATTCAAACAAATTTAAAATTACATTTTAGTTCAAAAAAGCGGTACACGGTACACTACAATACTACAAATCTCTTTCAATAATCAACTTTTAATATGGATGGAGATTATGAACAAACAAAAAAAAAAAAACCTCAGGATCAATCTCATATTGATTTATTTGGGTAACAAAGTGTTTTCATATTGAAGCTATTAACTTATAGCCTTCTAATTTTATAGCTTAAAATCAAATTCCCCATATTAATCATAACTACTATTTTTTACCCGAAAAAATAACTCCTAAAAAATACCACTAGACATAGCATATAAATATAGCAATCACTCTCCCTTGCATGTCCGGTTGTATATGATTGTTGTTCATGTTAATGCTCATTCTAGGGAAAATGCTTCAAGCATATGATGGCAAAATGTTGCTTGAAAAATAAGTATGCTAGACCAAAATGTTGTGGCAACTGTAGTTCCTACTGCACCAATACCACAAAAGAAGGAAACTGGAGCAGCAAGAGTTCAGGCAGACAAGAAGATACATGTCGTTCAATTTTTAATTTTGTATATAAATCTTCACATGAAATTAAGACAAATTATTATTGAAAAATTTGAGGGATTTCTAGGAGTCTAGCAGGCCATTGCGGTGTTATAAATATATAGCTTATTCAACAACTTCCACTACATTTAAACATCCTCAAGAGTTGAACAAATTATTGATAGATGTAAACAAATAAACGAACAAATGAACAATTACAACTTCCCATTCCTAACCAACTTGCAAATGCCAAATAACAGCATGTTGTATCACTAATAACAGCTTGTCCTTTTTTTAAAAGTATTTATGTCCCGACAATAAACATAGCACCTAAATGTTTTTGTATAGAAAAGATAAGTTAAGAAGGATGTAATCTCTATCCCAGGAAATCTAATATAAACTTATATTGTCAGCTTTACACTTCTAATTGCTTTCAAAAAACAGCGAGACTGTCCTTTCGAATCAACAATTTTTTTCCCATTTACATGTTCTTTTCCTGAGGGGTGACTCTTCAGCTTTAATTCTTTCACTCCCAATGCAACTTGCAACAGATATTTTGGACACATTACAATGAAAAAGAACAAATATAATGTAGGATATGATGAAAGCAAAAATGAAGGCTCAACTTAATTTCAACAAAATATAAGAATACAAAAGAAGAAGATACATATAACTCATCCGCCTCAAATGCGTAACAATCACCACTTTATGGAAAGTAAGAATCATAACCTGAAAAATCAAAACTAATAACAGTTTTCAATACAATATACCATGAAAAAGATAATAGTAAGAGTGAAAGAATATATTGATCAATCACAGACAATCCATTGAAGAAAGTTAAAAATCAGTTTAAGCGGTCTCACTTTGAAGCACTCGACATATAAGATATCAAAAGAAGTATTCTAAAAGAAACTCAAAAAAATCAAAACACAAATAAACCATATTCTAAAAGAAGTATTCTACAAATTTTACACAAAAAACTCTCCAATTCATGCTTAAAGTTATCAAACCACATTGCCTTATAACTAATATCAAAATTCAAGTTTGGATGCTTGTCTATAATGTATATGGAAAAATAGAGGAAATTAAATTTAGTAATACATACAATCATAAGAAAATATCTTTCAACATAAAGCGATTGTAAAGGGTGACGGCTAAAATGGCAAAGACTTAAGGTCTCATTCCTCATGAAAATGCCATCGACATACGGCTTAACATGAGGCCTCAAATTGACCACATAAATTGTAAATCAAAATTACATTTTCTTTAAAGGTAATACCTTTGACTAATGTAGATTGAAGTTTGTGAGATGCCGACTTCTTAATCGTATTTGGTACTCCCAGTAAAGTGAAGATGGTAATCATTCTTTGCCCAATTTGCACATCCTAAAATATACATGCACACAACACAGAACGTCACCTGTAAAACCTATGATCTACTCTCTAATTTCTATGAGCTGATTTAGATGAAATGATTTCCTGAAATTCGGAAGGGGATTGTATAATATGCATGTACATTGCATGTAATTTCATGACAATCTATGTAAATCTAGTGAAGAAACACAAGCATCAATAACAACTAGCAAATTATATTTCCATTATTAACCAACACAAAACCGAAAAAGCTAGATGAGTGACCTATGTGAAACACTAAATATGGTAGGGAGGGGGCTTCCTAATTATTTAAGAGAAGACATAACATGTTTATATATGGAAAACTTTTTATTCAAAAGTCATTCCACACATCGTTGTAATCAATTCACCTTAGTCAAGCAAGTGGTGAGCTTCCAAAACCCTCTTCATATTTAACATAGGCTCACCCATCCCCATGAAAACTACATTTGTTACTCGCGCTTGAAAACATCCTCAACTGTGTGGGACTTTCTTGCTTCATTAGAGGACATAAATTAAATGATGTTTTAATAGCTTAAACTATGTTCCTTTAAATCAAGATTATCACATATACCAATCAAAAAAGAAGCCAACTTTCTTACATGAAGCACGATATGACAGGAAAAAAATTACATTATTATTCCTTACAAAAAATCTTTCTTTCAAAAAATTACAGTATACGGGCATTAGTATTATATTAAAAGAATAAGAATGTATGATAAACAATTTCATTATATTGAAATTTATAGGCCGATTTGAAAGAGAGTAGATAATTAGTGTTGCTTAATTTATAGGTTCTTACAAAATATTGGTGAAATTTCTTGGCTCATCTAATTCAACATGGATGTATTCTTCCCGCAATGAAGGGGTCCAAAATGATGATTAAAAACAATTAAACAAAATTAAATACCCACGTTGTTTGAGTAATATAACGGGATATTGGGGGAAAAAAACATTTGATGTGAAAGTGTTGTACATTGAGACACCTTACATGTTTGAAGATGGAGCCAACACAAATAGCAGTCACAAAAATATGAGAATAGAGTACCTTGCATATGATTGGAGGGCAGAGACCACAGCCATAAGGAGCTTTGTTGAAGTCATGATAAGGCAAAATCCTCAACCTTCCTTCTTCATTAATATAGCCGGGATTAGTGTTAATCTTAGAGAAGCGTCTTTAATTCCCAAATGCTTCAAAATTGTCTCGATGAAGAACATATTTGCATCACTCACAACCCTTAAATCACACCGTAAGACAACAAAAATGCCACCCATATATTTCTTCTCCAAAAGGAAAGAAAAATAAAGGAAACAATAAGAGAAGAGAAAGATGCATACCCTAAAGCATGAGCCGCTTTAATGGTATGGACTACCCCTGGGATGTAAAGGAATCCTCCGGCTCCACCTCTTCAATTTCCTCAATGGTTACTCCTTGTGAATGTTGCTCCATCATCATCCTATCCCGTAAAATCAATACCAGTTTAAAAAAAAAAACTCACTTATTTCTCGTCATAAACATCGATATCGAAGCATGAACTTTCGAAAAAATTCTGAAAAAACAAAAAGACTCTCAAGGAAATTTCATAATTATTGAAGAAATTTCATCCTTGAAAGAGAAAATATTCTCTGAACTTGAAAAAAAAAAAAAAAACCAGCACAGCAACTTCTACTCGAAGAAGGAATAACAGAATGGCAAACACATTCTGACCAAGATTAAATCTTCAGAATTAAAAATTTTACCATATGCAAAGCACAACAACTTCTACTCGAAGAAGGAATAAGAGAATGGCAAATACATTCTGACCAAGATCTTATTTGTTTAACAAAGATCCGTAAATCAAGACTAAGACAATAAGTATAAAGAAGGTAAACCCACCTTCTTCATGAAGCAATTTACTGCAAAGACACTAATCTATACTATATTGATGCTCATTTCTTAGACATTGATGGAAAGTGTACTGCTCTTCACCTTTACCTTTAGAATATAGGGATAACTTAATCACCGGAATCAATTTCAGCGCTCATCGCTTTGATGAGCATTGAGAGCTATTCCTTGTAATAAGACCTGCATAATTTAAATAAAATTTTAATGCAGCCATCAAGGCTGAACTATGGGCTGTCCTAACTGGCCTAGAACTAGCTTTGAGTAAGCAATATGTGAGTGTAATTGTTGAGTGCGACTCTATGGCAATGATGTATATGCTGAATAACTTGCTGTGTGAGGATGATGCGGGGATGAAATTGCTGGCTCTAATTAGTACAGCCACGAAGAAATTCCCCAGGATTAGAATTGTACATGTGTATAGGGAGGGTAACATGTGTGCTGATGCCCTTGCCAGCTCTTGTTTCGAACAGGAGGAATGTTCAGTTATTTTTGATTCCCCTCCTTTGTTCATAGCTAGTTTACTGTATAGAGACTGTGGGATTATCTTACCCACGATGTATTGCTGCTTCTTGTACCCCAAAAAAAAAAAAAAAATTAATGGTCTATACTTAAGATTTTCAATGAATACTTTTAAATCAAAAATGTATTTCTTGAAAAACTTAAAGTTAAGAAATCATCTTTATTTTAGATTTTGTACAAGTTAAAATGATTTTTTTTCAAATGAAAGTTTTTTTTTAAAACAGAAGCAATATAAGTTATCCAAATTAGATATAAACGGTATGCAGTGATGAACCATGATTCCTTTAATTAGCTATATACATGAGATATATGTTCTTTTCACACAGTTACGTTGATTATCTCAACCATAATAAATTAACACTGCCTAAAACAAAGGCACATGTTTCACAAAAACATCAAACCGTGAATCTTACCGCACTAGAGAACAAGTAAAAAAAGATACTAAAGTGCATCCAGCACTTTAAAATATTTTGTGATGCATTGAATCTCTTTAAGTATTTTTTAGGGGCGTTCAACATCATAAAGTATTCTTTATGTCTTAGTGCTATTAGATGCTCCAAATATGAAAAAATAGTTTAAAGCACTTAATACATCTTACCCTAGGAAAAAAACTAGGGAAAATCCATCTCAGGGCCATATTGACAAAAAAAGTCAAAAAATGCCTAAGGAAAGTCACATATCAAAAAAGACCTCATGGCCTTTTCTTGCATTATTTCATAAATAAAACTTAGTTGTTAACATGTACTGATTTAGTTGTTAATGAGACTGATTTAGTTGTTAGGATATTATTGTTAATGCTGCGATTCGGTTGTTAACGGGTATTGATTTAGTTGTTAATGAGACTCGATTTAGTTGTTAACGGTTATGAAATAATTAAAATGCCCTGGAGCCTTTTTTGACGTGTGACTTTTTTTGGACCTTTTTTGGTATTTGTTTGCTAATATAGGCCTTGAGATGGAATTTCCCAAAAAAAAAACTATGGCAGCCTAAAATTACACTGTGGCATATCATTATTTTTTAAAATATATCTGTTTTAAAAATAAAAACAATTTGAATGCTAGCTAACTATGACATGGCTGGTTTGAATGAAAACAAAATAAAAGGTAGCACCTACTCCATTGAGCTGAAACTGAAAAGAACAAAAGCAGCTGACCCATGCATGATTGATTGGATTGAAGAACACACTGCCTCTTTTGCAGAAATTGGTTGCTTGGAACCCCAGCTTCCTCCATTACCTTTTTTTTTTTCTTGATTCACAGCTCATAGATGCCCCATCACGATTTAGAAAGTGCAACCACACACTCTCACACTCACACATTTTCTCAACTTCAAGTAATCAGTCTCTGACAAATATCTTTGCTTGTTCATGTGTATGTAGTGTGTGCTGAAAGAAAACCATCATACAAATATAGAACTACTTTTTTTAAATAAGGACAAGGATGCCTCTGATTAGGCAACTCATCATCAGTACTTGGCATCTATATTTTATAAATCACAACAACTTCTCTTTTTATAATAATTGATTCTTGAAGCAAGTTGAACATTGGATCCACACTCAATTAAAAAGAGATGATATGTATGTGCAAGTCTCTTTTTTTAGCTTTGTGATGAAGGTTTCTCTCTTATCAGTACTTGATGTCTCTTTTGGATTACTCCTTTGCTTCTTCTTCTTCATCTTCTTCATCTCTACAAGGGCCCCACTTGTTTGTATATGATTCTCCAGCCACCATCAATATAATCAATGTCTGTTTGTAGTGAAAGAAACGTTTTTATGGTCAATGGACCCCTTTACTACTCTTGATGCTTTTTCAGGGAGCAAATGCATACTTAAATCTATTAACTGTACCCCAAAAAAAGTTGAAGATCTATGGAGTTTTTAATATTCTTATCTTTAAAGCGTACTTAAAAAGCTAAGATTCATATTACTGTGTTTTTTCAACCCAAAAAAAAAAAAATGTAATGGCCTTTTATAAATCTCATGCATATTGGAATTCTTGATTAACAAAAATAGAATAGGTAATGTCAAAGAGTTTATCCAATCTTTTCGCTAATTGATGATAGTTAAGGTGATGATTGTTGTTTTTGGTACAATGCATGAACTGATCTAAGAGGAATTGATATTTACAATTGATAAAAAATACCCACTGCCAAGAAAGAGTTAGTGTGAGTTAGGTATATTAGTTAATCAGTTATTTATTTAAGAAAATTAATTATGTGATATTTGAATTTGAGATGCCAATTATTGTTAAATGATTTGTATCCCATAATAAATTATTATTATATGATTTTTTTTTTGCTCGAAGAAATTATTATTATATGATGACTGGTTACAATGTATACAAATGTTTCCCTAATCAAGACTAATATTCATATATATACAAAATGTATATGTATAATTCATGCATCATCTCTAAAATGAAATGATTCATGAAATCCATCGAAGCACATAGAATTTATAAATTGTTTCCTTCATAGGTTCCCTACAAGAATATGGACATGTGGTGATGTTTTGTTATTCAATTTCCAATCCTACCCTCAAGGAATAGATAGATAATTATCTATGGCCCTGCTTAGTACCCAAATTTAACTCTATATTTGATGAAAAATATGGGAAATCATGAATTTAATGATGTAAAGAACCTCAATGTTCTCGATCAAAAACTAAAAATTTCATATTTATTACCAGAACATAATAAAAGTATACATAAAATGTTTCATCTGGTCTTTAATATAAGAATTGATTGACTTTTTTTTTTTTAGAGATTAAGAAAGCTAAATAAGTTACTTGGTCTTAGCAAATCTTTGTATCATTAGATTATATATATATATATATATATATATATAAGTTTATAAGTCAAACAAATTATTTTAAAGAAAAACGATAAATATAAATTTTTTAATGTAACTTATTTACCTTTCTTAATCCCTAAAAAAAAGTCAATTAACTTTTATATTAATGAACATAGATAATATATATTACTAGGATTAAGAGAGGTTGAAATAGCGATTGAAGTTTTAAAAAACAGATTTTCAATCATGATTTACGGTGGAGCATTGCTTGGGGATCAGAATCACAGTCAGATGAATGGAACCCTAGGTAATCTCTATAAATAGGAGATTAACCTACAGGTGCATACTCTCTATTCATCGATTCTAATATTCAGTTTCACTGTGCACACACCTCACCCTTTTTTGGCTATCGCCATGCTTGTGTTGCACAGTGATCATCAGACACTCTTCGATATCTTCCTTATAGGTATCATTGAATAATCATCTTCTCTTTGGTGTTTAACCAATAGACATCTTAGAGGAGCCATTCAATCCTACATAAATCATTCACTAATCCATAAAAATTAAACACTTATATTCTACAGTAGAAAAGTCTCAAACATAGCCACAAACAAAGGGCCTGTTTGGGTTGGCGGTAGGAGCGGTGGCTTAAAAGCTATCTAACTTTAAAAAAAGTTCGGTAGGAAAAAAGTCATGTCATAGATAATGATTTGTGTTTGGATTGATGGTGGTAGAAGTGGCAGGGCCCACGTCAAAAGTTTGAGAGTATTATGGAAGAAGGTTTGGACTCGGAGCTTTTTCCTTAAGCGGGCTTTTTTTTTTGAGCTTTTTTTGACTTAAAATTAAGCCAACGTAATGGGCAATCCAAACGGAAAAATTGAGCTTTTTTCTCATTGGGTCGTGGCTTAAAAGCCACCGAAATTTTTACACACTGGGCCTGTTTGGGTTATCTTTTTTTGAGCATTGATGGGCAAATATTTCGGTGGCTTAAAAGCCACGAACCGAAGAAAAAAAGCCCAACTTGTCTTGTTTGGGATACCCAGTGACTTGTTTAAAAATCCCCCAACGCACCTTTGGACTTATTTGATGCTTCAATTTGGAGCTTAATCTCCAGTGCGTTAAGTGCGTTTTTTGGATGCTCGGAGGACCTTCAGACCGTGTCTTTGAAAGATGATAACCTGGGAATTCCCTTTTGTACTTTGTTTAATTTTGTTTTAGCTTTCGTACGTAATTAAAAAAAAAAAAAAAAAAAACTTTATCCATTTTCACCCAAAAAAAAAACCTTTATCCATTAATTAATTTTTTTAATAATCATTTAAATTTTTCCAAATTAAAATTTTTATTATCCTAATATTAATTCTATCTTATATTTAGGTTCAAATGGAGTATTTAATAAAATTCATATCTTTTTTAGTCATTTTTTAGGGTTTAGGGTTTAGTCATTTTTTTATCTCAACCGACTTTTGAAATAATAATCCAAACACTCCTCGAGTTTAGAACAAAACCACTTCGTAAAAAAGCCAAATGGACAATCCAAACACAAATCATTATCTACGACTGACTTTTTCCTACCGAACTTTTTTAAGTCATTTGGATTTTGCCCACCATTTCTTACCGCTAACCCAAATAGCCACTAACATTTGAAAAATAAACCAACCCAAACAGCCCAAACACTTTAATTCTTATTTGGCGGGGTTGGATCTTATCCGACCTAAAAGAAAGAAAATAAAATGTTGCTCCAGATTTGGTTGCGACCCCTTAGTGCCATTCACATGACTCGCCCGCCATCACGTGCCCCTCTGGCCCAACTTTCCTGTGGCCCCCGCACAACTTCCCACTTGTTACAGTTGTACGTCCTATTTATAATTCTTTTTACTAATTTTTTTTTGCCTATTGTGACAATTTTTTTTAATATATATTAATTATATTCATGACAATAAATTTTGATGATAGAGAAAAAGAATATTTTAAAAATATTTATTCATAAATAATGATAAAATTAAAAATTAACTTCTTAATTATTAAGTTAACTATCTCAACATCTGAGATTTAGTTAAAAAATATTTATAAATAGAACTTAATGTACCGTACACTTATGAACCATGCCCAAAAAAAAAAAAAAAACACTAATGAACCTGGTGCGTCCAGTCCACCCTCCTTCCTCCGAGCTAGAGCCGTCAAAACGGGCGGGGCCCGTTGGGCCGGCCGTTGCTCCCCGGCCCGTTACGGAGGCCTCAAAAATAGAAGAAAGAGATGAAGTCGGAGCCTGGAGGGCCGGCCCTGAGGCCACGGGCTTTACGGGCTTTACGGCGGCGCCGGGCACTGGGCGGCCGTTTAGCTCGTCTTTTTTTTTTTTTCCTTATTTAAATGTTGAGTCTTAAAAAATTTCTTTGATATATTTTCCTAACAAAATCCTAAAGCGAGTTGGAATATAATATTTATGTCTTATAATAATGTAGAGTCTTTAAAATTTTAAACTAATATATTAATATTGTTATTGACTACTCCTATGATCCTTACACTATAAACTATGTTCATGTCCCTTCCACTCCTCGTCTCCTCCTCGATCGCAACTCTTCTCAGCTCTCGCATCTCACTAACCATAATTTATGTGTATTAGTGGTATGCTTTTTATATTTTATGTAAGTTATTTTAGAACATAATTTGTTTTTAATTATGAATTCGTGAATGCTTATTTGTTGGATGATTGTGTTTTTTGGATATAAATGTTGACAACATTTATTTGATAAATTAGATGATTTATGTTGTAATTTACTAATTATATTTGTATGAAAAACACGGAGAAAAAATAATTAAAATTTGGAATAATAATTTAAGGCCATGGGCAGTAGGCCAGCGCAGTAGATTTCGGTAGGCTTTAAAAAAAAGCAGTGTTTTTTTACTGCTGGAGGGCAGGCCCTGATTGACGGCTCTACTCCGAGCGTTGCCTCTCCCTTCCCTATATTTTCTCACTTCTCAATGAATGTCTTCGGCCAAGACGCGAAAAACAGCTCTGTATGACTCAGGCGCATCTCAATCATCTGGTCTACTCGTCTTCTAACCAATCCACACTTCCCGCGTGTTTTCATCTTTTGTTCCAGACATGATTAACGGTTAATATTTTGTATATCACTAGGCATGAGCACAGGTGATAACTATTTTATAAAGATATTCAAAATTTTGGCTCCCTTTTCAAAATTTAAATTCCCCCTTGAACCCAACGGCATCGTTACGTTTCTCATCAACTGCAACCTTCCCAGTTAACGCCGTTCAAGAGACGTTACCTCCCACCTATAAAAAACACCCAGCTTCTCTATTTTATCAGGTTTTGGTCGTCGCTGTAGTCTTTACTCTCACTAGTTTTTCTCTCTCTAGTTTTTATCCCTACGCCTCTCTCCTCTCATCTCTCTACAACTCGTTCTTCCAAGATCGGCTGCGAAGATGCGTGAGATTCTTCACATCCAGGGAGGCCAATGCGGTAACCAGATCGGAGCCAAGTTTTGGGAGGTAGTTTGCACTGAGCACGGCATCGATTCAACTGGTAGATACCATGGTGATAACGATTTGCAACTCGAACGTGTCAATGTGTACTACAACGAGGCGAGTTGTGGTCGATTCGTTCCTAGGGCGGTGCTTATGGATCTGGAGCCCGGAACCATGGATAGCGTCAGATCTGGCCCGTACGGGCAGATTTTCCGACCGGATAACTTCGTTTTTGGTCAGTCAGGGGCAGGTAACAACTGGGCCAAGGGACACTACACTGAGGGAGCAGAGTTGATCGATTCGGTGCTTGATGTTGTCAGAAAGGAGGCAGAGAACTGCGACTGCCTTCAAGGTATAAAATCTGTTTACCGGCGTTTACTTCTAAATCTAACTCGGACGAAGTTCATTTCTGAGATATTAACTATTGAACCCTTGCTCCTGTTTTAGATTGGTTCACAGATATATACATAGTTAAGACTTTTGGATTTCCATAATTGATTGGGCTACGGATTAGCGTGAATGAGTATGTAAGATCTCGACATGCTAATTTGTTGAATGACTATAAGTTCATTGGATTCCAATTTGGAAGCATATCGTTGTAATAGCAATTGTTAAACGGTCGAGGCTGTAAATTCGTGCCCTGAAGGAAATGCATAGAACTATGTTGTTATGGAGGTTGTTACACTTCCAGTTTGTACCGCGCAAACTCTGTCTGAGTGTTTTTTAATTTCTTAAACTATTTGGTCAATAAGGTATATGCATATTTTAAGTTGCAGCTCTCCTCTGGCTATTGAGTACTTTGTTTTTGGGTATTTTGTGCCTCTTTCCTGTTGTTGATTGGAATGTTAAAAGCGCAGAATCGAATGAAGACTATGAAATTGTATGTTTTGAATCCTATTCAATTTCAAAAGTGTTTTAGTAAATATTCAGTAATTATCATCATGGATTTGAATCATCAAATGAATTAATAATTCCGACAATTTTTAGTATTCTCAGAATCCGTTCGTTTCCCTTAACAACCTTTGCAGGCATGAGGCATTATTTCTGGTCTGTATTATTGGTATTGCTATCATTGTCAAAAGTAAATAGACAACTTAATTACTGCATCTTGTTTCAGGTTTCCAGGTTTGCCACTCGTTGGGTGGTGGAACGGGTTCAGGGATGGGAACACTTTTGATCTCCAAGATCAGGGAAGAATATCCCGATCGCATGATGCTCACTTTTTCCGTATTCCCATCTCCTAAGGTGTCTGACACTGTTGTGGAACCCTACAACGCAACCCTTTCTGTGCACCAGCTGGTCGAAAATGCAGATGAATGCATGGTTTTGGACAATGAAGCTCTTTATGACATTTGCTTCCGTACTCTTAAGCTCACCACTCCAAGCTGTGAGTCCTTTTTTTTTTTTTTTTTTTTGGTCTATTTGAAGTTGTGGCATTTCGGATAGTAAAATATTTTTTGGTGTTTTTCTTCAACGTCGTTGAGTTTGATCCCTTGTTCTTTCTGTCACAGTTGGAGATTTGAACCATCTAATTTCTGCCACCATGAGTGGTGTCACATGTTGTCTTCGGTTCCCTGGTCAACTGAATTCAGATCTCCGCAAACTTGCTGTCAATCTCATCCCCTTCCCTCGGTTGCATTTCTTTATGGTTGGCTTTGCACCGCTCACATCTCGTGGGTCACAGCAATATAGGGCTCTCACCGTACCTGAATTGACTCAACAAATGTGGGATGCCAAGAACATGATGTGTGCTGCTGATCCTCGTCATGGACGATATTTGACTGCCTCAGCTATGTTCAGAGGTAAAATGAGCACAAAGGAGGTTGATGAGCAGATGATCAACGTTCAGAACAAGAATTCTTCATATTTCGTTGAGTGGATCCCCAACAACGTCAAATCAACAGTGTGTGACATCCCTCCAACTGGATTAAAAATGGCTTCTACATTTATTGGCAACTCTACCTCCATCCAAGAAATGTTCAGGAGGGTGAGTGAGCAGTTCACAGCCATGTTCCGCAGAAAGGCTTTCTTGCATTGGTACACAGGTGAGGGCATGGATGAGATGGAGTTTACAGAGGCTGAGAGCAACATGAACGATCTTGTTTCTGAATACCAGCAGTACCAAGATGCTACTGCCGATGAGGAGGGGTATGACTATGAAGACGAGGAGGAGGAAGAACCTCAGGAAATTTAAGATTGTGCTTTGACGGTTTTGCTTACTATATGAAACATGTGTTGATGTTATGTTTTTCTCCCTCTACCTGAATATCTTTTTCGGGAGGCTTGGATTGTTTTTGTTTTTTGGGCTCCATGCCTTTGTTCGTCATAGATGTAGGTTTTATTTCTGAGCATATTTACATGACTAAATTGTTCCCTTGTGGAGTTTGTGCTAGACTGGATGTTTAGGTTATATTCGTGCTAATGTGGGTATACCTTGCTTGCTCCTATATTTCTGTAACCTCACTTGCGTTTTCGGAATAGATTTACTTGGACCATTCGTGTTTTGGTTGCTGGTTTGCGGATGATGAATTGGTGCGGAGCGGTTACAATGCCACCACACTATGCACAACTTAAGCCCGCTTTGGTGTAATTTATAGGGCTCCTAAATTGTCTACTGTGGGGATATTTTGGGGTTTTTGACCAAAATAGTCAAATATTTATAAAATATTTCCAGGTTAAAGCACTTTGCAAACTATTTCCCAAAGTAAGGCTTACGTGTCCAATGGCGTGGGGAGGCGTGACTCGGCCGTGGCGGGGGGGGGGGGGAGGCGGGTGTGGCGTGGGGGGGGGGTGGGCGGAATGAGTGTCGTGGAGGGTGCTTCACGCCACGGGAGGCGTGAACACGTGTCACGCCTCCCGTGGCGTGCTCGACGTTCACGCCGCGGTGGCGTGAACGTCCTCCACGCCACAGGCGTGCGCCGTCGGGGAATTCGGAGATTCCCCGACTTCCCGACCCGCAACCCCCTACGTTTCCCGCATGCGCCCCCTCTTCACGCACCCCCCCCCCCACCCTTTCAAAATCCCTCTCCCATTCAACCGGCCCCCCCTCTCAAAATCCTCTCCCATTCACTTCGTTTTTTTTTTTTATTTTGCTCCAACCTTCATTCACTTCACACCCTCCCTCATTCAATTTTTTCCTTCTTCGACTCACACTCCACTCTTCCATTTTTCACTCTTTCATTTTCTTCACCCTCTCCCTCATCCGCACTCCTCCATTTTTTTTCCTTACTCCTCCAATTTCTTTCCTTATTTTTCTCACCGAACATACTTTCACTCCTTCCCGCTCTCCTCATCACCCGAGAACTTCAAGTTCTTCATTCTTGTTCACTCCTTCCCTCTTCCACATTCACGCGAGACATACACCTCCCCAACCTTCAAATCTCCACCTCTTTTGAAAAACTACCGAGGTTCCCGAAAAAATACCGAGGTTCCGTGGCCGAGGAACTTTAAGAAGAGGAAGAAGGAGGAGGCTAAAATTGTTTGTGACTCCACATTTTTACAAGACAGTAAAATTTAATTTTTTGCTATGTTTATTTTGAAATTATTGGAATTAACTTTTTATTATATATCCGTAATTTATTATAGATGTTTACTAAATTTAACAGTTGGATAGATGCTCACCATTTAATTATGTTGTTATGTTAATTGTTTAATAATAGAATTTTAACTTTTAATTATATACAATAAATTCTTAATAAATATAAAATGGTAGGGCTAGAGATGCTTAATCACTTATAAAAAATGAATAATTATAAATAATAAAAATTGTAAATAATAATTCAAATGAATAATTCATGGAATTAAAATATTTTAAATTTATTATTAACCTTAGGATAGAAGACTAAAAATAATTTGTAAATTAACTTAATTAGTTAATTAAATATTTATTTTGTATGTAAAAGAATAAATTGATAGATAAAATGTAAAATATTTTAAATTTATTATTAACCTTAGGATAAAATTTAAAATGTAAAATATAAAATGTAAAAGAATATTACAATAATTTGTAAATTAACTTAATTAGTCAATTCATGAAAAATGTTGTATATTGTTATTTATAATAATTAAATATTTATAGAATAATAACTAGTGACTTAATAATGAGTTGTAAACATACCGGAAATTTTTGTTAGTGAAATGGATGACCAACGCAAGCGTGTAATATTGAGCCCTACCCTAAAGAGTGGGGAGTTCTTAACGAGGAGGTGCAAATGTCACACCGATCACAAGTGGTGTGGAACACCGGAGACCGTAATGTGTTGAGGGTGAGGCGAGCCTCACAGGGGTCTTCCGAGATATCCAAGACCCAGATCTCATCCCAATAGAGTTGCGGGACCACCTTATGCGTGCGGGTTTTCGGCACGTGGCTCGCATGAAGAAACCTCCAAGTATGTTTTAAAATTCTTTACGTAATTAATTATATACATTTAGTTGTGCTTAAATGAGACGGATAATAAAAGACCCGACATATTTGTTATTTAATTTTATGTTGGTGCGAGATTGACAAATACCTTATTTCGCTTTGGTTGAGAGGTGGAGGCCGAGACTCACACCTTCTATATGCCGGTTGGTGAGATGACTATCACTCTACGGGATGTGAGGGCATTTTAGGTTTGTCCACCGAGGGTCGAATAATTTCCGGCCGAACGCATGGCAACCGGGCGAATTAATTATGCGGCAATACATGGGTGTGACTCCACTCCCATCCGAATTGATTGGCGGAAACATCAAGATGGGCTGGTTTGGACCGTCATTGGGGACACCGGGAGGAGCACTCGGCGTCGGTGGAGGGTCAACTTTTGTACACACGGGCTTACCTCACGCGCCTATTCGGTGGATTTTTGTTGTGTGATAAGTCCGGCCATGAGGTCCCTTGCCGATATATACAATTACCGGGTGGTGACCTCTCGAGATCGATACATACGGTTGGGGGTCAGCTGTACTCGCCACACTGTATCGCGAGCTATGTCAGGCCACGTCAGCTTCAGCTAAGGACATGGGAGGTTGTTTATTGTTACTTCAGATATGGGCGTGGTCTAGATTTCCTGCCATAGCACCTGACATTCCACCACCCATTGACGCAGGTGATCATTACGGACGCAGGTATGGAAGCAAGATGATATAATGAATTATTTGAACTACTTTGAGTAGATTTGCGATTATGTTGTCATTTCACTAATGTTATTGAGTTACGTATTGCAGGTTCAACAATGTCGAGATGCGGTTATTGCGACGTGAGCTAAAGACATATCGGATAGAGCTTGACCGAGATGGGTCGAGACGATGTATGTATAATAAATTTGAGATTAAGGAATCAAAAGGGTAAACTAATCCGCATTTGTATACATGTACAGGTGAAGTGGGAGCCATATAGGGACGTCGGATATGAGTTTATGGGTGTAGAGGCTGACATGCAGGACATGTGGAGGGCGGTGACGCCCGTACTTTGTTTCCATATTGTCGAGATGCACCAACCAGATCGCTGCATGCGGCAATTTGGCATGCAACAACACATCCCTGGCCCGGCGGCACAGCTTAAGGGTGCACATGATCTAACCTTACGCGGTAAGATTGCTGATGATTGGGAGGCAAAGATGGATGTATTTATTCGGTTGTGGAACACGCGACATTTGTGCATCGAGACTACAGAGCCATCGGAGGGGCCGATTTCCCAAACTCGAGTACATGACTTGGTTCTTCACACACACGACGACGGTATATGACGAGGCAGTCGCCAGATCGGGCATGTGGTACGTATTGATCTTGCTTCCCCTTGGCATCTTAAATGTTTCATCTTATTATCCATAACTAAGGTTCAATGATGTTATTTATTATACTGGAAAAATGCAGATTGACGGTGTCGAGTGGATTTGGTGGATGAATTCTCCACAGTTTGATGCTCAGTTCAGAAAGGACCAGGTTCGGGGAGGTTTGTGACCGCTACTTGGAGCACTTAGAGAGTTTGGTCGAATTGCGAGCTTCGGTCCTAGCGCACCAAGTGGACTCTTAGTTAGCGTACCGAGACCGCGCTAGAGGTCCCGCCTCGTGCGAAGGAAGGACGGGGACTAGGTCAACGACGTCCACGGCACGAGATGGAGGCATACCCGCATACCCCAAAGCATGGTCCACGCGAGAGGTGTATATCGACCTATCATGTGGCCCAATATGGGCTATACTCAGGTTCCGTGGTACCCAAAGGTGACAGCAGAGGTTCATCCAGAGATGCCACCACAGGTGCCTCAACAGATACATGTGCCGATGCCGTCCTACGCACAGCCGCAGACGACGTTTGCTCCGCAGATGTCACATGTTCCTTACTCATATGAGTGGCCATCACAGAGTTCCCAGTCCGGATTTGGAGGAGGTTTTTGGTTTCAATGCCTACCACCAAGATATGGCTTTCCCGGCTTTAGTGTTCCACATGTGCCACGAGGGTTTTACCGCTTTTGTTCGTCCCAAGCCGTGCATGGTTATGCGAGGCGGGATCTAGTAATAGTCCATACCGATCGGGACACCGCGCATCCGATGAATCCGCCGACCACACCGATGACTTTATACGGACTGCTGCCGAGGATTTCAATATCAGTGAAAATCTTGACGAACAGCGTGGAGCTGGTGGCATACGTAGGAACCCTGAGCGTGATGCGCGGACGAGACCGTGGCCTCCATACACTCCACCATCATGAGCATATTGTTTTACTAGTTGTTATATTTGCATTATGACATATTTGCATGGATTACTGTACTATGAATTATTTGCATGGATTACCGTATGTCATATTTGTACGCGGATCGTACTTATTTGTTTGTGTTTATTTTGCTATCGAACGTATAGGTAAGGAACTTTTTCCCAAATTCTAAATTTTTAACTATACCCTATAAGCACATAAGTATAAATTTGAGAAGGTGAAACTTCAAAACACAAATTCTTAATGATGTGAAACTATAACGACATAAGTAGCACATAAGTATACAAGCTATCAATTGTCTACTAATTCGCTATGCGGTAGGACATGAACGCCTATTATGTCCGAACTGTTTGCATATACCACATCTCAGTCGACTGGAGCTAGGTTGGACCTCCACCTCATCCATTTCATTGCGAATGCGTGAAGCTCTAGGACGCCCCCTACCACGCAATTTCGATTCATCAGGGATAAGCTTTGGTCCGGAAGCGGGCGGTATTCCTTGTTCACTGCCGATCGGCTGAAACGGTGTCGAGTAAACATTCATAATGTTGTTGATTGAGAATACGGGATCCACGTGCGTGCAAAAGATTAAGGGATACTGGTGAACATGCAAAGCAATTACATGACTACATGGGAATTTGAACGCTCGAAACTTGCCACATCGGCATTTTTCGGGTCGGGTTCACCGAGTATGTATCATCCGGATCATCAACTTCAAACGTGGTACGCGCCACATCAAACTCCCGTACACGCATCGATGTAGCACGCTCTCCATTCTTTGCCATAACTTGTCCAACAACATCCGTAAAAATCTTTCCGGATCGGGTATCTTGTTGTGCTTTGGTCCCTCTTTTGACCCAGTAACTGACAAGTCGACTATAGGTGCATTTGACCAAAGATGTTATGGGCATGTTCCTCGCTCCTGGAAAACCTTATTGATTGACTCGGACAAATTGGTTGTCATATGACCATATCTTCGTCCATCCTCATCGTAACTCCGACACCATTGTTCTTTTCGGAATTCTTTCAATCCATGCAGCCACATCATTATCAGAATCGCAGAACTCGGCATACAATGCATCGAAGTGAATTTTGTTTGGCACATATCCCGTAACACACAAACCAAAGGTCGTAATGAAAAGAATGAATGTCACTGCACATCAGTTGGGAAAATATTACCTAATCTCATTAATTTGTTCTTCAACGCTTGGTCCTTGAAACGGGTATTAAAATTGCTCGCAATATGTCTCATGCAAAACACATGGTACGCATGAGGAGGCTGCCAACCAAGCGTCTCATTGGCGACAGCTGATATTATGCTTTGGTGACGATCAGAAATAAGACAAGATTAACCGCATTTGTAACATACAAAATGTATGGAAGCCAAAAAATATTCCCATGCTTCCTTCTTTCACCTTCAACAATTGCAAATGCAATAGGCGGGATCTCATTATTTCCATCTTGGGCGGTGGCAATCAACAATGTCCCCTTATACTTACCGTATAAATGTGTTCCGTCCACTTGTATCACTGGTTTGCACCATTGAACGCCGCACGACATTGATGAAGGTCCAAAATGTCCGTTGAAAAACCCGGATCCCATTAACAACCCGCCGATCAACAATATACGGTTCATGTTTAATATGATAAATAGATCCGGGGAAAATTTCAACATGTGCTCGAACCATCTTGGAGGAATGCATATGACTCCTCCCAATCCCCGTAAATCTTAGCTATTGCTTTTTGTTTTGCCTTCCATGCCTTCCCGTACGAAACATGATAGCTAAACATTCCAGTCACTCTTTCTTGTATCATGATCATGATGTACCGAAGGTGTTTCCTTGACCATCTCTCGCAAAACCATTCATAAAAAAATGTCCGAACGGAATGTTATTTATATTCACTCACAAACACAACTAAATTCACAATTTATCAAATAGTCATGTGCATCATACCTATTATGACCGAGAAATAAATTCAGAATCAAGTTGTCTCCGTGATCTTGGGATAGATTTTGGTTCACACAACTATGATTTCCCACCCATTTAGTTACCACCCAAGCGTTGTTCTTCGGTTTAATTGCTCGTACCCTCCAATCGCAACCTTGTTCTTCATTCTTACATTTCATTGAGTACTTCGTTGTAGTGCTCTCAACCACTTGAGCTTCATGATGTTGCT
The DNA here is from genome assembly GCA_019022655.1 of Acacia acuminata. Classification (NCBI taxonomy): domain Eukaryota; kingdom Viridiplantae; phylum Streptophyta; class Magnoliopsida; order Fabales; family Fabaceae; genus Acacia; species Acacia acuminata. The sequence goes on from JAFJYI010000160.1 coordinate 1,662,532, forward strand.
TCATGCAAAAATGTGTTACTGCAGCTTTCAAATCATTCTTCGACTCGAACTCTTGTTTCAAGCATAATTCATCTCCTCTTGCCCACGGACCCCGGCCCAAGCCTTCCACATCTAGTATATCCTCATACGGGTAATCTTCATTTATAGCCTCATAATGTGGAATGTCATGCCAAAACGGTGTAATATCTCGTATGCTCAAACATAATTCAATTTTTTGCGAAAAAATGGTAACCATAAAAAATAAATTATATAATAATTACCTCGTTGTTCGTCATCTCGCATCACTATCATTTTGATCATGGTCATTTTCCAATAAAGTGTCTTCATCTTCTTCCCGTTGCTCCTCCTCCCGATTTTCAGGTTCATGTACCATATAGTCGTCGTTTTCTTCTCCCAAAGGCAACGGTTGATTGTCTTGGTCGATGAGAGGTACGGCCATATCGTGGATCGACGTAGTCCATGCGCCAGTATTGGTACGCCCCTCCGACGTCTCAATATCCACATATAACTCAAATGGGACGTATGATTTTCAAGGAATGTTTGAACAAAAAAATCCACATCCTCATTATCGGATATCTCAAGACCCACATATTTCCGGCTCCCACAAGGCGTCTACCGTCACATCGAAGATATTACCCGATTTTGTTGCGCCTTTAACTTTCGACGGATTTTTTCATGTAAATCTTCACGGATATGTCTCGGAACAATCAACATTCCTCTTTTTTCACCATCAAAGCTTAATCCATTTGGACCTATATTTTTAGAACCATTAAAATATACAAATGAACGAATTTCACTCATCTTTTTCTTATGTAATATTGTGAAAAAGAAGATTAAACTACGTAAGAAGAAGAAACACTATCTAAATGGAATTAAACAAAAAACAAAGGATTCAAGAAATAGAATGAAGAAGAAATGGAGGGAGTTTGCAGATTAATGAAGGAAGGAATGAATGACCAAAAGAGGAAATACCTGTCTAGATGGAATTAAACAAAAAAAAGTCTCAAGTAGAAACACTTTATCAATGGAATTAAACAACACAAAAAAAACAAATTCAAGAAAGATAATGAAGAAATAGAGGGAGTTTTCCGATGATTGAAGCAATGCAAATGAATGATAAGAGAGAAAGAAGAAGGAGTCACGGCGGATGAAGAAGAGAGTGTGAATGAGTGAATATAAAGAGTGAAGGAAAAGGGAATGATTTAAAACAAAAAAAAAAAAAAATTAAAAAGGGGTCACGGTACAAAAAAAAAAAAAAAAAAAAAAAAAAAATACAAAGTGATCACGGCGCTGGGGGAGCGGCGACCGTGTGTCGGCGTCGACACATGGTCGCGTGAGGCCGGGACACGAGCTAATGGCGTGAGGCCTCCTCACGCCTTTAGCTACGTGTGGGGCCCTCACGCCATTAGTGGCGTGGGTGGGCCCCACGCCATTCACCACTGGCGCCCCCTCACGACATCGGGCCACGTGGTAGAATGAAACGAAGCCTGGTGGCGCAGTCTGTCCGTACGCCTTCAATTGCCTTATATCGAAATAGTTTCAACAAAGGCATTAACTGTATTTTTTTTTTAAAAAAAAATTCTATTTTGGTCAAAAACCCTAGGATATTTTGGGTTCATGATTCAGTAAATTCATCATTGTTTTGAAATCCGGATCGAAAACCGGTGAAGTAAGCCGGTCTAATGAAATCCAGATCGGAAATCAACGAACCGGCCAAAGAAGTCGGTTTGGTTCGAACATCAACTTGTTTCATGTTTATTTTTTTTTTTTCCTTTTTCTAAAATAGATTTTTTATTTTTATTTTTTTAGAATTTTATATTAATTATCCTGAAATCTTGAATTTTTCACTGGGTTAGCTCCGCTCGATCTCTAAACTAGTTTAATTGGTTTTGTAGTCGGTTTGGATTTTAGAACCTTGAAATTCACATATGGAAGGCAATGCAAGGTTCATTGAAGCTTGACTTTTTTTCCTTTAAAAGATTTGGTAGTTCTGAGGTTTTTTTTTAAAGGCATTTTCATTATTTTTTTAATTAGTAAGTAATACATTTCGGAATTTCTCAATTGCATATTTTTTCAACTGCATTTTTACATTAAACAAACTTATTAAGCACATACTGGAAATTTCATTCTTAACCCATCCATGTTCGTTTCCAATACCATCAAATTTCTAGTTCCAAGTTGTGTCAATTGTCATTGGGACTAGTCTGGGGCTCTGAATTTGGCACAGAAAAATATTCTGAAGCTCTGAGCAGTCTTAATTTCCGAAATAGAAGTATTCAAGAAAGAACATCACATCGATTAGCTAACAAAGTGTTGCGCTAGAAGTATTAGACACAAAAATGTTTTAAGGGGAGTTTAAATACCAATCAAATATTAAAAATTAAAAACTATACCAATCAACAATTAAAATGAGAAAATATCATAATCATGTTATAATCAAGGTGCTTCCTCTTGTACTTATTATAAGGCACCAACTAACAAATCTAACAAATTAAGAAAAACAGTTAAAGTCAATAATGTTATCCTAAAATTTGAGTAATTTCCAATATTACCTCTACTAATTACACTAAATTCTAATATTATATTAATTATTACTCTTACCCACTACTTTTATTAATTATGAATATACATGAAAAAAATAATTAATGCTCCTAGTAAACAAATAAGTGCCTTATAAAAGGACCATATATATTTGTTAGTTGGTGCCTTATAATAAAGTTAATGTTAGAGATTTTAACTTCCTTGATACAATGGGGGCCATGGCCCCCAAAAGAAAAAAATTTGTCCTAAATATTTAATGGAAATTGGATTTTTCTATATATTTCTCCCAAAAATTTATACATTTGGCCCCCAAATATTTTTTTAAAAAAAGTTAGTTAATAAGTATACATTTATTCCCCCAAATATTTATCTCAAGCTCGTCCCTAGTACTAGGGGGAGTAACGACCATTGGATTCACATAGTCTAGGTGGCTGGTGAGAGGGTTGAACTAGCTGGCTAGCCTTCTAATTCTTCTTCATGCTCATCGACGTCGTTGATGCCATCCCTCTGTGGCTAGCATCACAACCACGACCACCTCCATGCCTTCCAAACCCTTTCTTCCCCTTCCTCACTAATTCGTCCACTTCCACCAAGCAACACCAGCGATTAGAGACGAGTTGGGAGAGACTTGAGTGCCGCGGCAAGCTCAGACACAAACCAGAGGTTGCGGTTGACATTTTTGGAGAACCAAGGAGCTTCTTCAGGAGAGTGAGAGCTTGAAGATCGACATTTCACCACTTTCTCTCTTCCTTTGATCATCCCTTCCTCCATACCACCATCGTCAGCACTGCCGTTGGAAACTAGAAAGCTCAGGGAAGACTAGGAGGCCTTTCTTCGTCCATACCATCATCAAGCTTCACCATCACTATCACCATCCTCATCACTTTTGGTCCTCTCTCGCCATCCACCCTCAGTTCACCACCATTGAAATTTATCGTTGGCACTCTCCCATACCACCATCATCGATCTCTCTCTGCCCCCACCATCTTCACCAATCTTCTTCCACCACCGTCTTTGCTCTTCAACACATCACCACTAGCTCGAGAAATCTGAATTATGTAGTTCAATCTTCGTAGATTTCATTAACTCCTGATCAGATTAAGTTGATAAATCAGGCATGGAAGCAGAACAGAATTGCTTTTGATCTAAAAGGAGATGCGAGAACTCAGCTGGACATCGTTCAATTGGCACCAATCAGCCGTTACCGATTTCATCGTGATTGTGATAGTTTCTCATTTTAAATGTTGATTGGTATAGTTTCTTATATTTAATTGTTGATTGGTATTTAAACTCTTTTTAAAACATTTTTGTACTCAGTACTCCTAGTATAACACTTTGTTGGCCAATATCCGCCTTAACCCTTAAAATTTTATTAAGGGTGACGAACTTTTTTCCTTCACTAATTATAAGCCCCTTTGAATTAATGTTGGAAAAACACGTTTACAGAAATTGAGACAAAACCCGTCACAAACTTGCCTCTTATATCATAAATCATGTAGGGAAAACAGTTTTTATCGCTAATCCAAATAGGCACAACTGATAATCCATATCAAACATGTGGCCTTACATTCTAACATATTGCTGGGGAAAGAAGTGAAGGTAGGGGCAGGGCTACTTCTTATTGAGCATGCACATAGGCTTTAAAGATGTGGGCTTTACAGAAACTCTTCACTTTTGAGAAACGAATTTTTCCGCAACACGACGGCGTAGGATCTTGCCGGTGGCAGTCTTTGGCAAAGAATCAGTGATGAAAACCTTCTTGGGGACTTTGAAGGATGCAAGATTCTTCTTGCAAAACTTTAACACCTCTTCCTCGTCAATTTCTGATCCTTCCCTTGCTATCACTGCACAGTTTATCTGTCACCAACACAACACCACTTTAACATATCAATACCCTTATAGATATTCATTCAACGATAATCAAATAAACAAAAGATGGGATTAAAGTGTTTAAGGAAAAAAACATGTCATATTAACTAACATTTTTAATTTAATCAAATTATGTAAATAGATTTTACATTAAAGATAAGAGAGAGTAAATTTTATAACAAGGGGGAGTTATATTATTTTACAAGCATGTTACACACAGACAGACTAATTGTGTTTTGATATATCTGCATGGCTTTGTCCAGTGTAACCCTAGTGTATTTTTTAGTAGTGATGCAAAAACAATACAAGAAAAAAGTGACACAAACAGTAGACAACCATGTAGGGGCGGAGCCAGGATTTGGAATTAGGGGGGCGAAAATTACATAATAAAACATAGCAGAGTCAACTTTTGAATGAAAATATTAAAATATTTATGAGGCTAAAACATAATTTCCTAAAATTTGGGGTTATGTAATTTTAGGGGGCGGGCCCACCCCTAATTCCCCCAACACCCCACAGGGGGGCGGGTGATTCCACCCCTGCAACTGGTGTGTGTGTGAATCATTTTATTTCCTTGACATATTTTTCTATACTTGCTTGTTTTAGAATACAAGACATACAATTAATAATTAGACGCAGTTGATTGTGCTGGACCTACCACCAGTCACACCCCCACCATAATGGAGCTATCTGGGCATTTATGGTTTGAAGCCCCAAGCTTCCAATATCCTCTAGCAATTGCAAACAGGACAAAACACGAAATTTATTGTATCATTGTGTCCCAGTGCTGCAAAATGTAAATCCCAGGTCCAGGAAATCAGGATCTAATATGTCGCGTTCCACAAATTTAGGCTTTCTTAGGGCTGTTTCCACTAACTCTTATCTCTACTTTCTCTGCAATTAAGGCCCCAACCATTGGATCATGTTTTAATAGCTGAGACTTAATGATATGTATACAATAGTATTATAATATTAAATATAAAAATCTACAATTGTAGCATTAATTCTCACCCATTAAAATATGATTCAATGGTTGCAATATTAAGTAGAGAGTGAAGTTAGAAGAGAAAGACTCCTTTCCCTTGCCGTTTTCCCTCGAGAAAGAGTTGGTGAAAGGAAAGGGGGCCATTGGAAGAGGCTGAGGGGTACTAAATTAAAATTAATCATTTTAATTTCTTAATTCATGAGTCAGGGTTTTGAAACCCGGATCGGTCAATAAACCGATCCGTCTAGGCATCAACCTTGATTCGGTTTTTTAATTTTTTATTTATAAATAAATTTTATTTTATTTAAAATTTCATATTAATAACTCTAAAATCTTTAATTTTTCACCAAGTTAGCTCTGGTATTACCTACTAACCTTTGACCTAGTACCGCAGCCGGTTTAGGGGTTGGTCTGGGTTTAAGAACCTTGATATGAGTTCAAATTCTAAGGGCATCCAATTATTTGGTTTGGGTCATTTGAAAAGAGCCAGAAAATGAATAAGAAAAACCACAATCACGGAGTTTCACAAACAAAAGAGATTGTTGGCAAAAATAAACAAGGGCAAAAGAGATAAAATCTCAATCTCAATAAGGGTTTTCTTGTACGCCACGAAAGGTTTGGTTGGTGACATGATGAATCCCATGAGCTTTGACAGAGGCCTAATCACACTGACCATGTGACCATCCAAGGCTGATGGAGCAAGTGTGCCTTTCTTTTTCGTTTTTGGATTTTGTACAACAGAATTATAGGCTCATGTTTAAGACGATGCAATATTTTGTGGTTCTTGCTTAGTTTTGCTCACACACTAATTAAGAAGCAAACAAAAATCTTGTGGCTCAAGAAATTTGTCCGCCCAGTTGTCCTAGGAAAATTTTTTGCCCCCACCAAAAAAGTATTTAGATTCCCCACTCGCTGTGATCATTCTCAGTATCTGTCAAAATATGTATAAATGTATTTTAATATTAGAAATTTGGTTGCAATATCTTTTTAAGGAGCCATGAAGTGTGCAGTTTCAAGCTACATTAAATTTTGTGTAATGTACATGAAAAATATTTAATAGAAGGCCCTACTTTCTAAAACTAACAAGAAGACGCAAGGTACGTTATTTGCAAATGTGATTTGGAGTGTTTGACTTTAATGTCAAGATTTTCTTTGATTAAAAGGCCGTACTTGTGTGATAAGAAACGTAATTAAGACTAGAGGAAATTGGACAGAAGTCTAACTTGAACAACCATTCATATAAATGCAACATAAAGGTAACGAATAATTGGGAGGAAAGTGGGGAGGGAAGGATTAGAAAGGGGGCATACCTCTTCACCATACTTGTCGTCTGGGACTCCAAAAGCAACCGCCTGAGCAATATCTGGATGAGATAGTAACACCGCATCCACTTCTATGGGCGATATCTTCTCCCCTGTTTCAATCCCCAAACTTTTCCTTTATCACGTCATCCCATACATATGCGCATTCTTATTTCCATTATGAACCCACACATGTTACAAGTCCGCATTTCCCAAACTTGTTCTTTTCTTCCCATTAAAAAAAACAAAGAATACCAATCCGGTCTAATTGGTAAGTCTAAATTATCTAATCCTCATGGACCAAAAAAAAAGTTAATTAACTCAATAAATAAGGATTAAATTGATAATTTTTTCCAACTTAAGCCTCATCTACGTTTTTTTCACTTCTTTCTTTTGCCTACTTCTAATAAGGGCAAAATTATAACACTTATTTATTATTCTGAAAATGAACTTATAATAACAAGGACTAAATTTATTTCCGACTTATAAATAGAAGTACAAGACTATTACTGACCAACCCCATAATACACGAAATGGGGCAAGTATTTGTGATGTTAGGGGTTGGTCAAGATGTTGGAAGAGGCGATTTTAATTCTTGATGTCTAATTAAATGTCTAAAGATAATAGACGTACTCCCTAGAGAGATTCCATCATGGTTTAGATCGTAGGTGAGCCTAATCTCTTCCCTAATTTTTTTTAAAAAAAAAAATTCGCAAACAACCAAATAAAAGGACCCATCTAACCTACGTGCCCTAAAACTAATTTATACCTTGGGATTCATTCCAAGTGAGTCACAATTAGGTGACCGCACTGACAGCTACGCAATTCACATTTCTCTTCTCTTCCCTAATATGCTCTCCATTTATTTAATTGCCACCTGGCGAACCCACCTTAAATCATCCTACTTTCTACCCAATTTCAAGGCATATTCTCATTTTGATAATTGAACCCCCATGTGAGTGACGAACAAGATTCCCACCGAAATAATCTTAAAATTAAAAAATGGCGATTACCTCCGCGATTAATGAGCTCCTTAATTCGTCCCACCAGATGCAAATACCCTTCTGAATCAAAAAACCCGATATCACCCGTATGGAACCATCCGAATTCAAACGCTGTTTTATTGCCCGCCGGGTTATTTTTGTACCCTTTTGTCACATTCGGACCCCTAGTACACACCTCTCCTTTCACTTCAGCCTTCTGGATCTCTCCCTTCTCGTTCAGTATCGCCATTTCTTGACCCACCGGTTTCCCCACCGACCCAGCCTTGTGTGGCCCATCATCCGGCAGCGGGTTTGATGACATTTGATGGGATGCTTCCGTCATTGCATACGCCTCCAAAACCGGGGCTCCGAATGCCTCCTCCATCCGACCCAATATGATCGGTGCCAGCGACGCGCTGCAACTGCGAATAAACCTCAGTTTCGGGGTTGGTTCGGGTTTGGTCGAGTGACGATCCAGTATGATCTGGTGTATGGTAGGGACCGCCGTATACCACGTCGCATTGTAATTCATCATGTCCGCCCAAAACGTGGAGGCCGAGAAACGGCCCGCCGCCGGCAGCGCCACGGCGGCACCGGATATGAGTGAACTCAGTAATCCCGCGACGAGTCCGTGGACGTGAAAGAGTGGCAGAACGATCACCGTTGAATCGGACTCAGTGAATCTGTACACGGACTTTATGTTCTGAACCGATGCGGCTAAGTTGTGCTGAGTTAGAGGCACTCCTTTGGGCCGGCTTGTCGTGCCAGAGGTGTGGAGGAATAGGGCCACGTCGGAAGGGTCGTTAACGAGTTCGGCGGCCGACTCCGATTTTGACTCGTTCTGAGTCAGAGAGAGACTGACCTCGGCGTCATCGGCTTTGGAAAGCGAAGCCGTCGCGTGAGGGATGTTAAGCTTCGAAGCCGCCGCTTGAGCCGCAGCATTACCTTCTTGTGACGTCAGTAAGAGCTTCGACTCCGAGTCAGACAAGTAAAACTCGAACTCCTCAGCCGTATAAGCTACATTCAGCGGCGCAGCCGTCGCTCGTGCACGAATCACGGCCAAAAACATTACGACGTGCTGTGGAATATTGAAAATAAAATAAACGTCATATACATTGAATTAAATGGGGAATTTTTTTTTTTCAAGAAACTGAATATTCCATTGAAATAGTGAGAATTCATTTCCATTACTATCCTTCCCGATCAACCAAACGTAGGGAGTACGCATAGAATAAAAATCAAACCTCGACGGTATTGGGGAAGGTGAGAGCGACAACATCGCCGACGTTGATTCCGGAGGAGACTAAACGGGAGGCGGCGCGTTCGACGAGCTCGAGAAGACGAGAATAGGTGAGATCGAACTTGCCGGAGACGGAGATGGCTCGACGAGAGGGGAATTCGACGGCGATTTGATTGAGCAATCCGGTGAGAGTTGGAGCCTCCATGATTTGGGATTGGGAAGAACCAATCGACACAGAAGATTTTGGCTAAAATAAATTAATATGGAGATGAGTCAATTTTGAAAGGGAAGGACGTGAATGTGTCGTATAACAATTCGCAATATAAAGAACGAGGGAGGCGGTTCTTTCTACGTGGCAAATTTTGATTCGTCGATGTCAAGCGCGGAAGATTTTTCTAAACCTGATTTTAATTAATGGATTAGCATTTTGGTAATTAGGGATTAGGAACTCTTATCGCTACTTTTTGTAATTTATTTTGGACATTGACCCTATATGGTTTCTTGTCCCTTGTGCTAGGACTACAGCTGGGCTGTTCTATTTTTTCGAATATTCCTCTTGCCTCGCCTTTAATCTTTCTAAACAATTTGTTTCCTTTCTTTGACTTTTTTTTTTAATTGAAAACAATAAAAGAAAAATACCATTTAAATTTTAAAATTTTAAATTAATGATATTTTTATTAAAATAAATTGTCAATTATTATACTTTTGTAGTTAATAATTATACTTTTATAGCCAATAACACTAGGTAGGATTTTAAAGTTTAAATAGTTTTTTTTTTCCCCAACCAAATTGATGAAACGAAGAATATAATATGAAATTAATGATGCACCAAGCCACCAGTACATTTATATTTTATTTTATTTTATTTTACAACATGGAAATAACTTTAAATTTTTTCATTCATTCCCTAATCCCCGGTTCATGATTAAGTTACATGAACCAAATGAAATTAAAGGTACATTTGCTTTTTGGCGGCTCATTCTTCGTCTTTAAACATGACTACGATTAAAGGTCCATGTAGGCTGGGATTTTACCTTTCCCAGCACTTTAAGCAGCCAAGTTCAAATGCGGCTTTTCCGCATTGTCAGCTTGGTTCTGTTAGAGAAGGATGGTAAGATCTGAAATCAGGTTTTCTTTTTCTTTTTCTTTTTTCTTTTTTAAGGTAGAGTTATCAGTACGTTCTTAAAATTATTTAACAATTATGTTAGCACTCAATCTGTTTTGTTTTTGTTTTTTTATAAGATAGGATTAACCGAATTCGAATATATAGTTAAAACTAGTTAGATACAATAAATATGTAAAAAACATGAATTTTGTTTTCTAAAAATATCCTCATTTATATGAAAGAGAGAACATATGTTTTTTCAGTATAAAAAGAGAGAAAATATGTTGTGCTAAGTGCTTAAATACAATAGCACTATCAGTAATTTTTGTCATTAAGTGAGAGTAGAATGAAGAGTTTATTATTAACTTTTTAGACATCCCTTAATCCTATTTTATAGAAAGGAACACGACATACTCAAGTACTACATCCGGTTTTTAATATAAGATATAACTAGTCTTTTTTTTTTTTTTTTTTTTTGAGATGTTAAAGAATCTAAATAAGTTAGTTAATTATAACATATGTTGTATATTATTTAATTATGTGTTAATGTATAAGTCAGATAAATTAACTTGGTATAATAATTAATATATATATATATATAACTTTTCTTAATCTTTTAAAAAAATGGTTAGTTAGGTCTTATCTTAAGAGCAGTAGGTGGTATCTCATCTTATGAAAAAAGGATGAAGCCAATGAAATGAAAGTATTTACCGGGTGAAAACTGGAACATTATAAATCTAATTCTTGGAGGAACAATTGAGAATATTGTTGTCAAACTCGCGAGTTGACTTTTCGAGTTTATCGTTTTATACTTCTAACTTACAAAAACGAAGTCGAAATTTGGTGGTAAACTTGTACTAATTATAAACTCGGTTAAACTCAAGAGTTTATACACGAAGTTTACCGATTTTTACGTTTCTAACTTATAAAACCGTGTTAATTTACTCTTAAACTCGTGTTAAATTTTTTGATTTGATCATGTTTCAACGACTTTATTTAGAAATTTTCTAGAAATTTTTTCATTAAATATGATAAGTGATGAATGTTGATGGATTTAATTTCAATTATTTGGATTTAAAATATATTTAAATCAAATTGTTGTCATTTTTATATTTTAATTATTTAATTATACATTAGTAATACCTATTTGATAATAAAAGTAAACTCTTACTTAATTTACGATTTGAGTTCATGATACTAGTTTATGTCATCATCACGAGTTTAAGAAACTCGTGAGTTTGATAACCTTGATTGGGAAGAAAATAGAGTGAGAATATTTTTGTTGTTGTTGTGATCATCAGGAACCGGTTTTTTGGATAGCCACCATGCACCTGCGTGATCGGGCCGTCCAGATGCGATCTAAACGATCCAATTTTTTTTTTTAATTGCTGCTTTTTAAATAAAAAAATTATTTTTTGAAAAAAAATTAGTTGAGAGATTATCTTTATTTTAGATTCTTTACACATTAAAATAATTTTTTTTAAAAAAATATATAAAGTAAAAAAATAAGATTTGGACCGTCCAAATTTAATCAAGACAGTCTAGGAGAGTTCCCACTGTCCCCCATTATCATTATCATGTAATTATTATTGTTATTTTTGGGGCGTTTTCCCTTATTAGTATTATTATTCCCCATCCATACTAAACAAAGAAGTGGGGGCCACCAGCGTCGGCCAGGTAACAACTGGCCAGAAGAACCCTCGTCGACTCAGCTGCCATGTCGGCAGCTGCCCTCTCTTGATCGCTTCCTTCTACTATTTCTCTTGTCACGTGCGAGCCAACATATTACATTAAAATTCAATTTGGGTTTGCCCACTTAACTCGTGAATTGGTTCATTACCATTGTCAGCCACTATATGTTATATTAAGTGCTTAAATACAATAATAGTATCAGTAATTAAGTTAGGTTAAAATGGAGTTTATTAATAACTTTTCAGACATCCTCTAACTACTATCTTATAAAAAGGGACACGACATACTCAATTATTATCTTGATCTTTAATATAAGACTTAATTGATGTTTTTTTGAAGAGGTTAAGAAAATTAAATAACTGGAGGTAGTATATTATTTAATTATATATTGATTTATAAGTCAAATAAATTAGTTTGGTATAAAAATAATAATATAAATACTCTAAACTAATTTATTTACTTGCTTTAATCTTTTTTAAAAAGTTAATTCAATCTTATATTAATGAACGGATATAATATCTCATCTTATAAAAAGGAACAGCGAAAATATTTTACAAGGTAAAAACCATAACATTATAAATATAATTCTTGGAGGTAAAATGGGAAGAAAATAGAGGGAGAATATTATTATTGCTCCCTCTGGTCCTAATTATAAAACATAGTTGAATTTTTTTGAGAAATTAAGGAATTTAATTAAATTACTTTAGAGTATTTTTATTTTTATTTTTTCTTCAAAGTAATTAGTTTGATTAATAAACTAATATATAATACAAGATACATAATATATAAAATGATTAAGTAAGTTATTTAGCCTCCTTAATTTCTCTAAATAAAGTCAATTATATCTTATAATTATGACGGAGAGTAATACTATTATTGAAAGTTTTCCCTTGTTTTTCTTGACCTTTTTTCCCATCGAAACTAGAAAAACACACACAGAGTCCTAGGTACGTACTTAAGAGTTAAGACAATAAAATGAGATAAAACAATGGATTGATTCTAAAGTGTCTTTTTATAAAATATTAATAATGAGTTGTGTTTGGAAGTGGGAATAGGTGGAGGCGTGGAGCCATATATATATATGGGGATGTAATGGAACAAAGGACGGTGGCCACCAGAATTGACCAGGTAACACCGGCCAGATGAACCCTTGTCGACTCAACACTTATTTAATCTAATTAAATTAGGTAAATGTATATTATATTTAGGACTGGAAGAGTACTATTTAAAATTATTCTATCTGGTCCTTAATATAAGAATTGACATTTTTTTTAGAGATTAAAGAAGCTAAATAAATTACTTACTCATAATATATGTTATGAATTATTAGATTATATGTATGTTTATAAGTCAAGCAAGTTAGTTTTGAGTAAAACGATAAATATAAATACTTTAATATAATCTAGTTAACTTCTTTAATCTCTCTTAAAAAAAGTTAATTAGCTCTTATATTAAAAACTAGAGGTAGTATATAAAGACTAGAACCAACCGACAATGGTATTAACTTAATTCTTAGTAGTCTCCATTATAAGTTACTTCTTTCTTACCTGGTAATACAAATAGTTAAAACATTAGAATTGTAATAAAATTTAACTGTTTTCTAATATTATTCTTATTAACTACATGTAACTCCAACTTCATACTCATTTTAGTTCTTTTATAATATTCCAATAATCGAATTATACAATTAAAAAAAGAAGTTAAAATTAATAAGTATGTCTAAAATAAAATATTTTTTAAAGTATGCCCTTATTTTTAAGGGAGTAAGTAAGAGAGAGAAAATAGTAGAGGGAAAATCCTCAATAAAGCTACCTCAAATAAAATAATTCAAATTTAGGTTGTTATAGTTAACAAGTTCCTAATTAAGTTACCGATCAAATTGTGAATTTTAAAATATAAGTAAAATTCCTTCAGTATACTTTTCCAGACTTTTTTATCCTCTTTCTTCTCTTAAAAGAGTTATATTGTTATGTAACTTATTTTTATATACATATATTAACATTAATATGTGGTAAAATAAAATACTTTATTTAAATGAAAGAAATTCTTGTGTTCCAAAATAATTTCTTTCATTTAAATATTATTTCAATATACTTTATTTTTATGTACATATATCCAAGAGAATGATCAAGAATGATTCAAGCCAAAAAATAAAAAGAAAAGCATAATCCCAATATCAATTAAATGATTTTTATTTAAATATGGTCAATAAAAATTTATTTTTAGAAGAACTCAACTTAAATTTGTTTTGTTAATAAAAATAAAATCAAAATTCATTAATTATAGAATTCTAACTTGTGTGATATATAGTTTGGTTTTTTACATTAATGAAACTTTTTAAGAAAATTCCATTAATGAAAATCTTTGATATAATATATCATAGAAGTTGGATTTTGTAGTTTAATTTTCTTCTCATAAAAGAAATTCAGGTAATTTTTTTAATTATCAATATTCAACTAAAAATCATTTAATTGTTATTTATTATAAATATATTAAATTATGTGAATGTCCATTGATTTTTACCTTTTTACATTTTATCACAATTCATAAAAATCATTTAGGAGTATTATATATATTATAATGCATCTTAGGCATGTAGGCTGCCCCCCACTAGCCCACAATGGGGAAAGTTATCGCGGGGTTAGTGAGCGGGATATATGGGCCTGTTTGGGAACTCATGGAATCAACTTATATGGGATAATAAGTCCATCAAAAAAATTATGATTGTTTGGGGACTCTTTTTGTTTGATGGAGTTCAATGTGTAATGGGCATTTTTTTTTTTGGGCCTGTTTGGGAACAAAGAAAATGAACTTATTATCCCATTAGATGGGATAATAAGTCCATTAGGTATTTTGGAGCTGTTTGGGAACATAAAAAAATCAATGGGCTTCAAAGTGCAATGGAGTTTTTTTTTTTTTTTAAAGCGGCCTTGAGGTGCTTCTAATCCCATTAGAAGTCCATTGGAACCCAAACATTTTTTTTTCCGGACCATTTTGCCCCCAAAAACGCGTGCCTTCTCTCTCTCGGTCTCCCCCATCCTCTCCTCTTCAATGTCCGACCTACCTCCTCCTCAGCAATTACTTCTCTGCAATTGTCCGACCAACCTCAGGATTCGATTTTCTTCACACGCAAAGGGCAAAACCGCCTCGGATTTGGGTTCCTTGGACGGACTGACCTCGTATTCGATTTTAGTCGAATGCTAACCTCGCCATCCTGTGAGTGTGAGGAGGAACCCTTTACTTCAATTGTCCAACCAACCTCGTTTTCGATTTTCTGATCCCATTACTTCGCCTGCTCTCATCCTTCGCCTATTCGATTTGTCTCGTTCTCTTCTAATGGTCTCGTTCTCTTCTTCGCCTGGTCTCATCAGCCGTTCCTGCCATTACTTCTTCGCCTTGTCTCATCAGCCGTTCCTGCCATTAATTCGAAAGCTCAGCAATTAAAGGAGATGGCGAAGGAGAGCAGAGAATTATCCGACCTACCTCCTATTCGTGCTACCTCCCATCTGTTCCAGACATTAATTCGAGCTACCTCCTGTTCCGACCTACCTCGTCTCTTTCATTCATTGTTGAACTACCTCGTATTCTCCTATAAAGGACCTACCTCGTCTCCTCTTCAATTCAGGTTCTTCTTTGAGCTTCAATTCCACGATCTTTAATCACATCTGTTCTTCGCCGGATCTTTGTTTGCAGATATTGCTAAGCGCTTCAATTCAGGTTCTTCTTTGAGCTTCAATTCATTGTTGAACTACCTCGTATTCGCCGGATCTTTCATTTGCCTTTTTCTGATTAGGTACTTGTCTGGGTGATTGGATAGTCTGTTTTTTTTTTTCGATTAGGCACCGAGGCTGGAATTACAGAGGAAGATTCCCCTTTGGTATCTTTGCTTTTGATTTTTTCCCTTTCGGCTTTTGGGTTGGATTCAAATGTTGGTTTTAGGAATTGAGCATGAATTTTCAATTATTAAACTAGTTCATGTCCCGATTGTTATTGGTCATAGTTATTTTCGATTGTCACGGAAGTCCCTCATATTCTTTTATGACTTCTATCATTAGGAACTTTGTTTGCCCGCACACAGCTTGATCTCTTGGAGCAACTTACATCAACTAGCTCATCAGTCAGTGGTATGTAAATTACTGTCTCTTTTATGAGAATAATATGTATAGGGGAATACAAATCGATTGTTCTCTGGTTTTGTAATGTATGTCACTTGATTCCTATCAACCGTTCCTTTTCTGAATTGTTGTCATCTTCAATGGAAGGGGCAAAAAATACACACATGCATTAAGAAGGTACTTATTGAATATTGTTATGCAGCTGAGACCAAACTCTAAAATAATAATCCCCCGACCGTTAATGTAAGACTTATCTTTTCTAAAACATCTTAGGGATTGGAAGAGTATATGGTTATTGTGAGGAAACATTTTTGAAGTTGAATGCAAGTACATATGATGTTCAGGGTGTGCATGGCAACCATTCTGTTGCCCAAGATCAAGTTTCCGAGATGAAACAGCTTTTTTCGATTCTCGTGCTTTGGAAGAGTTCTGAGAATCAGAATTACGTTTGTTAACCCATTTTATTTTTACTCCGAGAATCAAAATTATGTTTGGTAACACATTTTTCCTCCCCTTGTTTGGGAGTTAAAAAATTAGTAAGGGAAGAAGATGAAGGATTAATGAGTTACTTTTACCATTTTGTCTTTTTTCTTTAATAATTATTATAATTTACAAATAAACTTATATTTAAATTTCCTAAAAAAAAATTATTTATGTAATTTTTATATTCAAAAAATTATTTATGTAGCGGTGGCGGTGGTGGTGGTGGTGGCGGCGGCGGTGAGGCGGTGGTGGTGGCGGTCGGGGTGGTGGTGGTGGCGGTGGTGATGGTGGTGGTGGTGGTGGGGCGATGGCGGTGGTGGGGTGGCGGTGGTGGTGGTGGGGCGGTGGCGGCGGCGGTGGGCGGTGGCGGTGGTGATGGTGGTGGGGCGCGACGGTGTTGGGGGTGGGCGGTGGTGGTGGTGAACGAGGGTAAATTTTTACGCCGATTGAGGGAAAAATAAATTTGGATTTTTTGCCCGGAGTAGAGAAGCCAAAATTTTTAGCTTTTTTTTTACTCCCAAAGACAAAAAATAAACCGGTTCATCCCGGGAGGCAAAAAAAAAACGGATTTACCAAACACAATTCCCATCCATTTGTGTTCCGGGGCACAGAAATTAAGAAAAAAGTCATTTTGGGAGTGTTGCCATGCACACCCTCAATATCTAGAAAACATGCTACAAACCTTAGGCACGAGACATGATACCTAGAAGTTTGTATAATGCAATGTAGCACTAATGTTTAATATTGTTCCCCCACTTGAGGAAGAGCTTCTTCCTTGTCCTCCTTTCTTGAGATATTTTAATGCTTCATGGCACATTGTAAATGTGCCAACAGAGTCAAAAATGTTTTTGTCTATGTGAATTGTCCAAAAAGTTAAATAAAATCTTCTCTTGGATTCTTTTCTGGCTTCACAAGCTTTGTATAAGGAAAAAGAATCAAGTAAACTCTGTATCTTTCTTTGCTTGTTTGTGTTTGGAATTTGGATCATTCCTTTTGAGTTTCTCTCTGTTGTGCTGCTACCTCTTATTCTTGTACTTCGTCCTTAACAACATTGTGTGCCTTGATTTTTTCGAACTCCACGTCTCCACTCAATACATACTTCCTTGTTTACCCTCTTATTCTTGTTCTTCAACGCTTTGTTTGCCCTACTTCCTTGTATTTGGATCCTTTCCTTTCTGTTTGATCTTTAGCTATTTCCATTCATCACTCTTATTCTTCTTGTATGTTCTTTGTGTTCAAAAAACAAAGAAACAAAAGAAGGAGGAATTCCCATCAGAAGCATTCTGCCCGTGGAGAGGCGTTGACATCAGAGGATAAGAGGTAAGTAATTGTACTCTGCATTATGCAATACTACTTGAAGTTGAAAGTTGGAGTATTTACTAGTAATACTGTAGAGATAATTGGTCAAAAGGACCCAATAGTACAAATATTTGGGTAAAAAGACCGAACTCAAAAATATGTAATTTTTATCCATAAATCTGCTACTTTCTTCCACAAAATCTTCTTTTTTTGCCACCAAAAGTGTTTCTCTTGGGAACAAGTAGTCGAATTTGATAGTGAGAACTTGCGGATTCCAACGAGGTGGATAGCTTACAATAGAGGATCTTTCTTTATGGCAGGTTGTAAAAATCCACGATGATAAATTTTCTTGCATGATTATTTTTAAGTGATTTATAGGAAAATAAAATTTCTTGGATGATTTTTTGTAAGTGATTTATAAAGAAAATGAGAGGAAGATTAAAGTGAAATATGACTACAATAACTTGCTCATTAACAATTTTATCCATATATTTCATTTTAACAATTTTAACACTATCTAACTTGCTCATTAGTGACATAGAAATATGACCACCGTAGCGAGAATGGGATGTAGAGTCTACTAAGACTTTTATTGACTTATGCATTGAGCAAATATATAAAAAACAACAACTTGGTTCATCATTTACAAGGGATGGGTGGAAGCAAATTGTGCCCAAATTTAATGAAACAACGGGAAAAGGATATACCAAGAAACAACTGAAAAATAGGTTAGATAGTTTGAAGGCCCAATGGACGGCTTGGGAGAAGTTATTTTCAAAAGAGACCGGTATAGCTATCGACTATGTAAGGAATATGGTTGTTGCAGACGATGAGTGGTGGGAGAGGAAAATAAAGGTATCAAACCTCTTTCATGTACTATTATTATTGTTAGCATTATTATAGATAAACAATGACTTGATTTCTCTTGCATGCAGGAGAATAAAGCGTATGGAAAATACAGGTATAAAGGATTGAACTTTGCCGGAGAATTGCGAATAATATTCGGGGGATGTTTTAGCATCGGGAGAGGAACGGGACTGTCCATCGGCAACTAGACGGGTATCACTTGGTGATGATGAAGAAGATGTGTACCGACCACAAATGGACCTACAAGAAGGTTCAGGTGATAGTGAGGAAGAGCTTCAAGGCACTAATAATGGAGGTAGTGTGCACGTGCCTAGCGATTTAGAGTGCATGAACTTGACATCCAACACCCAACCTAGTCAACCTAGTGGTTCAGCAAGCATTGGGAAGAGAAGGAGAGGTGAAGGGACAAGTGGAACCAAAAAGAAAAAAATTAGTTGATCTTGTAAGTGTGATAGCTGACGCATCTAAGGATAGCACAGTTGTCCTCAAAAAGTTGAATGAACGTGATGATCGAATGAGTGCCATTGTAGCTGAATTACTTACCATTCCGGAGATTGTCAGTGACAGTGATTTTCGAAGGCGATGTTGTAATATGATGATGCACCGAACACCTCGAACATGTTTTTAGGCCTAAAAGGAGAGAAATGTGCCTTGATGGATTGGTTGCGTGAACATGCCTACAATAGCCCACATTGGCAAACGGCCCCAAGCATTAAAGAGATTATTTACATTAGTACTTTTATATATTGTATGATGCATATTTATTTATTTACATTATTACTTTTATATATTGTATGATGCATATTTATTTATTTACATTAGTACTTTTATATATTGTATGACACTTATTTATTTCCAAATTTAATGACACTTATTATTAGTGATGATTTGGTTAAGTCTTGGCATTCACACAGGTTTCATTATATTCCCATGGCAAGTTCGAGCGATGAGGATATTTCGATGACGGTTCGAGAGGAAGAAGAATTGTCTTATGAAGAAAGAAGGTCCCTACAACTTGCTATTATAAACGAACAAATGACAAAATATGCACAAATTGGTAACTTGATGGCTCAGTATGTCGCGCGTTCTTTTTGCAAACAACCACGTAGAACTAGTAAGCAGACAGGGGCAATGTGGGTGCATGAGGTTTTGCAAGGCCATGATATAGTATGCCGGAAAATTTCCGAGTTGAAAAACAAGTATTCATTCGCTTATGTTCTAACTTGAGGGAACTTGGATTACGACCCACTCGGGAAATCGGCGTTGAAGAAATGGTTGCCATATTTTTATATACAATTGGGCATGGACAAGGAAATCGAATAGTCCAAGAACGATTTCAACATTCAGGCGAAATTGTTAGTAGGAGTTTCCACAAGGTTTTAAAAGCTTCTTACAAGCTTTCAACAAAAAATATCAAACCACTTGATCCGGAGTTTCGTCAGTGTCACACAAAAATAGCTAGTGATCCACGATATTACCCATTTTTCAAGGATTGCATAGGAGCAATTGATGGAACTCACATCAGGTGTGTGGTAAGCCAATCCAAGCAAGACAAATATATTGGAAGAAAGGGATATCCAACACGTAATATCATGGCATTCGTGATTGGGATATGTGCTTTACTTTTTGTGTTGGCGGTGGAGTGGTACCGCACATGATGCTCGTGTCTTCCGGATGCGCTCGAGTCTTCGACTATGAACTTCCCCATCCACCTCAAGGTATATCTCTAACATCCCTACTTCAATTACATTTAATTTAGTCTTTATTTCACATTACCTATAATTTAACAATATTGTATGAATGTCAACATTTATCAGGGAAATATTACTTGGTCGACGTTGGCTATCCAACACCAATTGGATATATTGGTCCATATAAACGTGAGCGGTATCACCTTCCAATTTAGGCGACGATCGGGATTTCGAAATCCCAATGAGTACTTCAATTTTTATCATTCAAGTTTGAGGTGTACGATAGAAAGGACATTTGGAGTCTGGAAGAATAGGTTTCGCATCTTGCAAAATATGCCCCCATATAAATTTCGAACACAAGTCCGCATAGTTTGCGCAACAATGGGGATACATAATTTTATCCGGAGATATTCCCAAAATGATGTGGAATTTGATCAAGCTGAAGAAGGAAATATGGGTGATGAAGATAATGATGATCCACTTGATAATGATGATCCACTTGATGAAGGGTCCTCATCAAATGATCTTCGTGATGAAATCAGAAATGAACTTGTAGGGACTAGGTTTGATTAAGAACTTTATTGTGTTGTAATTTATTTAATGGAATCTTACCATTTTATTTGGTAAATTTATATTTATTTTTGATTTTTTATCCCAAATTATTATATTTTATACGGCACATGTGTGTGTGTGTGTGAGAATTTGATTTATGCCCTTTTCGGTCATTTTCCATCTCATCTATCTTTTTGAAGCTATGCCAAACAAGTTCCCATTAAAAACAAAAGCCACTTCTGGTACTACTATCCCAAACACAAATCACATCAGAAAAAAGTCCATCAGAAAAAAGTCCATCAAGAAAAGTCCATCAGAAACATAAGCCACTTTTCCCACAGCTTTCCCAAACGGGCCCTTTGAAGCTCCAACCCCTTGGCTTATGATCCCATTAGTAGCTTCTCCATCAATTTTATATGTGGGCCTGTTTGTTAAATTACCATCTCACCCTCCCCAATTCTGTCCGGAAGTTCCGTCCATATTTGAACTTCTAGACCAATTTTCATTTTGACACATTAAACATTCAATTTTTGCTGTGTAGTACGAAACTGACCAACGTCAAGCCTTTGTATATATAATATTCATTCCATCCTTAATAAAAGGGCATAGTCAACTTTTTTTTAGGAATTAAAAAAACAAAATAAATAACTCAATCATAATATATGTTACATTTCATTAGATTATATATTAATTTATAAGTCACACAAATTTATTTAAAGGAAAAATGATAAATATAAATACTATAAAGAAATTTATTTAATTTCCTTAATCTTTATATAAAAAGTTAACTATGTCATATATTTAATTTAAGCACTTTATTATGTTGTAATTTATTTAATGGAATTTTACCATTTTATTTGGCAAATTTATATTTATTTTTAATTTTTTATCCCAAATTATCACATTTTATACAACACATATGTGTGTATGTGTGTCAATTTGATTCATATCCTTTTCAGTCATTTTCCATCTCATCTATCTTTTTAAAAGATATGCCAAACAAGTTCCCATCACAAACAAAAGTCACTTCGCATCGCTTTATCCTAAACACAAATTACATCAAGAAAAAGTCCATTAGAAAAAGCCCATCGAAACAAAAGTCACTTCTCTCACATCCTATCCCAAACGTGCCCTATATCTCCTGTCCATTCATTAAATGCCTACGTGTTTACTGCTGGGTGTCTATTTATATGGTAAGTAATAAATGAACTATGTGCTTCCTTTGGCTATAAATAGCCATACACCCAACACTCATACGGATCCATGGTGTAAGAGAAGTGAATGAAGATTATTCTTAGATTTTCTCTCTAATTCCTGCATCTTTTATCTTATCGTTATTTTAGTTTTATAACATTTTTCAGGGTTTTGCTTTCTTTTTTCTTTTTTGGCTTACATTATTCTAGAGGATCCTTTCAAACCACAAAAAATTTCTTTAATTTAATATAATCATATTTTATTTTATTATACATTAATGTTTATATACATATACTTATTGAGAAGAAAATAAAGTTATTTAACCGACATTTTGAAATTCTAATTTGGGTTGATATAACTTAATTAGAGATTTATTGAATTTACTAACTAGATTTATAATTTTCTTATTTCAGGTGACTTTATATAAGATTTCCTTTAGAGTAAATATAGGTATAACCAACATTTTAATTAATGCAATACATATATTAATGAAGGACAAAAATAGGAAAACTCATTAAATGTTCAGATAAATCTCATTGGCTCCTATAAAAATGATCAAAACGATTCAAATTTTAAACTCTTATAAAAAAGATCGGAGAGAATATTAATTATTACTTTCTCATTCTACCTGATTAAATATCATCATATACAGAAAAAAAAAAAGATTTAATAGTTATTGGAATTAGTAATTTCCTTATAAAAAAATGGCTAAAGTACCCGTTTGGTCATTTATGTTTGCTTCAAGTATCCATTTAGTCTTTTAAGTTTGTAAAGTGCTCGTTTGGTCCTTTAAAGTTAACACCGCTCAGTAGACTTACGAGAAAATACTAACTCAGCAATTTTAAACGATGACTGTGCACTTAAATGCTGACAAAGCAAGCTTACATGTTACTTTTTTAATAAATTAATATTTTAAATCCTGTAAATTGAAATTTTAAACAATGACTGTGCACTTAAATGCCTCAGGCGAAGAACATATAACCAAAGTTTGTTTAAATAAATTTCAATTTACAGATTTAAAATATTAATTTATTAAAAAAGTAACATGTAAGCTTGCTTTGTCGTATTTAAGTGCACACGGTCATCGTTTAAAATTGTTGAGTTAGTATTTTCCGTTAAAGTCCGCTTAACGGTGTTAACTTTAAGGACCAAACGAGTACTTTACAAACTTAAGGGACTAAATGGATACCGACACAAACATAAATGACCAAACAGTACTTTAGCCTAAAAAAATCAATAATATCTTCAAATCAAATTAGTACCTTATAATAAATAGGGTGAATGTGCAAATTTGCCAAACAACTATTACCCAAAGAGCGTCTGGGCCAAATAACTATTGAAGAGACCAAAATTGCCAATCAACAATTAAAAAGTGAAAAAAAACCAAATAATTATTAAAAGTGGGAAAAAAACACCAAATAACTATTAGAAAAAAAAACAACTATCACAATTAAGTTAAAATGTGAGACACTAGAGTAGGACGGTGATAGAAACGCTGGAGAAAAGAGCGGTTAAGCCTTCTTATTGGAAAATGAAAACACCAACAGAGATAGGATCCATGGGAGCATGCATTGCGGCAGCAGCGGTTGCTGCTTGTGGCATCGGAGGGACGAAACCAGGGTGTAAGGTGTGTGCGGTCGAACGTTGTGGACTCTTGGATGAGTTCAAGAGGGTAAGTGGAACACCCAAAGAACAATAGAAGCTTTGGAAATCTTGACGTCATCGACACTATGACAAATAATGAAAGACGGAGACACCAAGACGTGTGACGGGGTAATAGTTCGTTGGCGAATCCGCTCCAAATTGTGTTTTTTTTTTTTTTTTTTTTTTCCATTTTTTAATTGTTGATTGGCAATTTTAGTCCCCTCAATAATTATTTGGCCCAAACGTTCTTTGAATAATAGTTATTTAGTAAATCTAGATCGACCCTAATAAATATTGGAGAGTACTAGAGACAATGATGAAGATGAAGATGAAGATGAAGATGAAAATGAAGTGTAAAAATATTAAATGCCCCCTTACCCCGTCCC
The DNA here is from genome assembly GCA_019022655.1 of Acacia acuminata. Taxonomy (NCBI): domain Eukaryota; kingdom Viridiplantae; phylum Streptophyta; class Magnoliopsida; order Fabales; family Fabaceae; genus Acacia; species Acacia acuminata. Next base: position 1,686,479 of record JAFJYI010000160.1, read on the forward strand.
AATCCATTAACCTCAGAAAAGCCCGTACATCCACCTCGCTTGTTTATAGTTGACGTATACGGATCAAGGAATCATTAATTAATGAAACATACATGAAGGGGTCGAGGGAGGTGTGTCAGTGTGTGTGTGGGTCTATAGATATTTATAACACGCACCCGTCCCTTTCCTTTATTACTTCCACACACGCACACTACACTCTTTTTTTTTTTTTCAGTAAGAAAATCTTGGGAAAGGGTTGGACTCACTTATAGTCCGAAGGCAGGACATTTGAAACCCGGTTTATAAGATATCTTGCGAGTTAGAAAGACATATCTCCACCTCTTCCCAATGTTTCTACATCTTCGTAGACTTTAGGATACCTCCCCCAGCGTCTTGACCAACTCTGAGATTAAACCTCATCCCTTTATCCGAAAAAGGTGACTCTTCACTAGTTGAACCTCAAGACAAGGAGTCACACACAACATTATTCATTCATTCACTCTATGATTTGATCTCACACGCTGGCCAAAAAAGAAAAAGAAAAAAAACCCCACTAAATCTCAATACATAGAGTTTGAGAGAAAAAAAAAAAAAAATCTCAATACATAGAGTGGTGTAAGTGATGTCATCAAGCCATTAAGGCTTTGGCGGGGACATGTATAAGATTAGTAGAAAATAATAATAATGAACCATAAGAAATAAAAATAATAATAAGAAAAAAATATATATAACTAATAAATTATGAGCGAGTGTTTCGCTAAAAATGAAAAGTTCATCAAGGCTTGGAATTCTAAACTGCCAACATTACCACGTACATATAGAATAACAGAAATGAAGAGCGAAAAGGAAAAGAATAAAACATAAGAAAACACTTGGGATAATCATAACAGGGCCAAAAGAATGGGCTAGATATATGGGCCTTTAGAGGGATCTAATATAAATAATCTCAAAGGAATGTTATAAAGGAAGCACCAAGGCCTAGGGTGGTAATGAATTTGACCCATTATTTTTTATTTGGTCAAATATTCCCTCTCCAACGTTTTCTTTCAACATTCTTTTTAATAAAAAAAAGTACATTTCTCGATATTTAAATTTGTATTATCCTCTACGGGTGAGATCCCTAACCACCTCAACTACCAACATCAACTTGGTTGTATTTTTTAACCCATTAATTGCCCATAAGCTTCTTTTCTCCTAATACAAACTGAATATATTTGACCAAAATGTAACAAGAAATCTTTAACACAGATATTGTACGCTGTCACTACTGTCTCTTTGATGAAGAGAAGAAGCATGCCGAAACGGACAATAAGTCATAGCCCTAACGGTGACGGAGACTGGAAAATGGGGCGTGCGCATACTTTCTCCTATATTTAGACCGGAGGAAAAGTTTTTTTTTTTTTTTTGTTTTTTGTTTTTGTTTTTGTTTTCTTTTGGGTGGGGGATAAACACAATGACAATTACGACCTTGTTGTGCAAGATTGAAACCTTAGTGTAACAATGCTAGGGTCCTAATTATAGGAATTGGTTAGAAAAGTTGGATTTGGTATTAAATATAAGACCTTTTTTCAATTTATCTCTAATATTTATTATTATTATTTTCAAAAATTAGCTAGGAGCTTGTAACTAGTAATGATAAATGAAGTCAGATGGTTTTATCCATACTTTCATGCATTTAATGAACTACTTATAATTAACATTACCACCCTTGGAGGAAGATGCATTTGAACTTGAAACTTGATATATAGATATCGGTAAACAGAGAAAACAACACACACACATGTGTGTGTATAATATATATATACATATGTAATGTACGCATATATATAGAAAGAAGGAAAAAGAAGACGAAATAGAAATGAAGAAGTGAATAATTGGATCTGTCCAATTATTTAGCTTATCTGCCTCAACTCGATCTGTTACCCCAAGGTGTTCACTCGAATCATATATATATAGTAAAAATTCTCGGGAGTGGATATTAATTACTTCTCAGTTACGTCCACACTAATATTTCGAAAGAACTCGTGTTCGTTGCTATAGCTTTCATTAGGTCTGGGATATGGCAGCGAAGATGAGTCAATTACAGTAACATTATTATTTGTCACTTCTTAATTAGTTTAAAATTTGCCATTGTAAATGATATATACATGCAGTACGAAAATCAAAGTGAAATGAAAGAAAGCCGATCCTATTGCTTTAGAAGATAGACCATTATGCAGAACACGAATTGTACAACAAAATAGGATCCATGTCCCATCGGGAAGCTCCTTATAATTATAAACGAGCCTGCTATATCTCGTGTTATTACAGCACAGAACAAGCAAACTACGCACAAAGTGCTCTAGCTAACACATAATATATCATATACTCTATATATATATGGCTTGCAGGCATAGGGTACAACATTAAAAGTAGAAAATTAAATATAATTAATGATCGAATGGTGGGGAAGCCACAGGTTGGTCGGCAGTGTAGAGAAGAGAGTTGAGAGGTTGGGATTGGGGAGTTTCAGCCTTGGCGGTGGCGGCGAACTTGACGGAGTTGACAGGTCCCGGTGCCACTATTCCAGAGCTTTTCAGTTCAGCCATTGCTCGTCGTGCGTTCGAACCTTGGACCTCACACAACTTGGGAAGAAACACTCCTGTTTAATACATATAAGAAATTATTATTATTACTATTATGTATGTATCTCTCTAGATGCTATTGGGCCGCCTTTTAGCCGACCGTAAAATGAGGTTTTATTTTTGTTGTTGTTATTATTATGCATGTGTATATACATAAGGGAAAATATGAATGGAAGTACCTTCGCCGGCGGCGAGATTGAAGTAGAGGTCGACGACGTTGGGGCAGTTGTGATAACAGTGAGGGGAGCAGAGGTTGTGGGTGAAGCGAGAGTCGAGCAGAGCGTCGGAGGAGATACCAAGGGTATTTCGGTCCAAGCCACAAGCCTTGATGCACTCATCGCTCTCCACGTGGTCCTTCACCTTATCGGCTTCGATCCCGGAAGTGCGACATGTGTAGAGTTCCTTCCCGCTCCTCTGAACCTGCTTCTCCAGTACGCACCGTTTCCCCGTGGAGGACACCGCATAGGAGCACCTCTCCTGGTCCAGCTTCTCGCACTCAATCCCTGCTCCTGCATCACCATATTCATATTACAAGAAATAATGCGTGAGAAAGTGCATAAAAATGTATATAGATATATTGCATGCATATATAAAGAACATGGAAATGAGTGAGCCCGCATATCATCCCATCTTAATATGATCCATGCACACCCATTTCTCCTGTACTACTTGGAATTGACAGTTAAACCAAAGACTCTTGACAGAGACGAGTACATGTGTATAGAAGAGGAAGAAAGAGAGAGAAGAAGAGGAAGGTACCGAGAGAGGAATGGAAGGAGAGAGAGAAAGCGAAGGCGAGAAGGAGGAGAGCAGAGAAGGAAATAAAGTGGGAGGCCATGAAGCTAAAGTAGGTAAAGAGTTGCAGAAGGAGGAATGTGGTTGTTGTTGGGGGTAGGAAGGAATGGGAATGAAGGGTGTGAGTGGTTTTGGTGAAGAGGAGAGGAGATGGCCTTTATAGAACTGAAGGAGAGGTGTGTTATAATGGAGGGACGGTCCAACGTTGACACGAGAACATGGAATGGTCATCTTTCAAACCTCTGCCGCTATCAGTGGCGAAACCTCCCTCCCTCCCCGCTCTCCGCCTTTTTTTTTAAAAATAATTAAATTGGATTGCAATGCTGACTAGAATGAAGACAATCCTTGTAATTGTCAATTGTAAATTGCCTCAGCGCGGCAACATTGGTCACCACGCTTACATGGGGTCCACACTAGGACCCCACATTTCACATTATTTCTTTATATTAGAATTTGAACATGGCTTTTGTAAGCATGGTAGTGAAAACATAGTTTTTATCTAAAAACAGAAGGAAAATGAAAAATCATAAAACGTAAAATCGTAAAATAAAACGGAGTTTTTACCTGCATATGTATATAAAAAAATTTTGAGAAAAGTAAGGTACCTGCCATCATATACACATATATTGATCAATGCAATATCAATCAAAATGTCCAACATTGTCGTTGATCAAACCATATTTTTTATATGATTTTACATGATTAAATTGGGATTTTTAATGCATTTTCTGGGACATTATTGTATGATTAAGTACTAAGTTGAGTTAGGAACATTTGTATTGAATTAAGTGTAATTAGGGGTAAAATGATCTTTATTTTTTAATTACAGAAAAGGACCCAGATGTTTTTGAAATTTCAGTTCTACCCCAAAATAGTTTAAAAATTCTCACTTTAGTCCCTCTCCAGAACTTTTAAAACTTCCACTTAAGTCCCTTAGTAAACTCGGCGCTTTTTGCAAAAACGCAGCGTTTTTTTACGTTTTTACGTTTTATCGCGGTATTTTTTACATTTTTACTCTGAAACCGTTTTTTCTACAACGAAACGCGTTTAACCCAAAATAAAGCGTAAAACGCCGTTTTTTACGTTTTAAAGCGGCGTTTTCACTACCATGTGTATGATCCATGTTGACATGCTGTCATAGGTTTTGCATTGAAAATTAGAAAAATTTCATCTCTTAATGCTCATTTTGATTCTAAATATAAGACAGAGTTAACTTTTTTTTTTTATAGATATTATAAAAATTAAATAAATTACTTAATCATATTATATGTTTCGTATTCTTAGATTATATATAAGTTTATAAGTTAGTCAAAATGATTTAAAGAAAAAATGACAAATACGAATAGATTAAAGTAATTTGATTAACTTCCTTAGTCTCTCTAAAAAATATCAACACTCTCTCTAAAAGTAAGTTTTGATCAAAGAAGGTTAGAAGATATTTGGTTATTTTTACCCGACTTTTTGGAGGCAGAGACGACCAGTAAATGCAGTTTTCTACTTTTCTTCTTAAGGGTGCAGGCGTTCAATTTAATTTGGTTTTTTACTTGCCTTTTCTAAGATTAATGTAGAAAATACAGGACAATCAAACTATAGCTCAAGGCTGATTACACGTAGATTAATAAGTTCAATAATTGATTTAGATTGAAACAAATTGATTAAATCAATTAATGTTGCATATAGGGTCAAAGAAGAAAGTGCCATCTAATAAAATCAATTAATTAGTTTAATTACTGGACGCTTGAGCTCGAGGTTCAAAGCCATCAAATTAAATAAAGACTTAAGTCACTTGCTTATGAGTAAGTTTGTTGAATACTAGTGCGTATATGTTTGATTGTTTTACGTTTTCTTGCACATTGAATTACTTAAAATATGTCAAGCTTGGTTGACATACACAACAAGTTTTGTAGTAAATGTGATGGGAATTGGATGCGTTTGTAATTGGAATGGAATCATATGGAATTGGGGAAGAAATATCAAAGAGAGAATTCAACGAAAATGAAGGCGTGTAAAACAAGACAATATATGGTACTGACACTCGTTTGTGTCAATTTTTTTAAGAACTTAATAACTGAATTATGCTGTAAACTAGAACTAGTTAAAAACAATAATTATAGTATGTTAGAAATGCTAAAATTTCAAACTCTCATAATTAAGACAGGAGTGAGACTTGTAATGAAAAGAATCAGAAAGTTTGTGTATATTCATGTATAAGAGAGGTGTATTTATACAAGAGAGGCGAGACGCGTCAAATTAATGACAGACAATTAGACGCGTGAATCCCTAAACATAATAATTTAGAATAATATAATACCTAATCAATACATAATCAATACAATATATTTCCTAATAATGTATTTCTTAACACTCCCCCTCAAGTTGGAGCATATATGTTTATCATGCCCAACTTGTTACAAAGGTACTCAACCCGTGTCCCATTTAAGGCTTTCGTTAAAAGATCTGCTAGCTGGTCATTTGATCGCACATGTCCTGTGGATACAACATTTTCTTTTATCTTGTCACGAATAAAGTGACAATCAATTTCAATATGCTTCGTACGTTCATGGAACACAGAGTTTGATGCTATATGGAGCGCTGCTTTGTTGTCACACCATAGTTTTGCGGGTAATCTTGTGGTAATGCCGATTTCCTTCATGAGCTGAAATATCCACACAATTTCTTGCACCGATTGTGACATGGCTCGTATCTCGCTACGCACTTGATTTTGACACAACGCCTTGCTTCTTACTTCTCCAAGATATCAAGTTACCACCAACAAATACACGGTAACTGTAGTGGACCGTCTTGTGGCCTTAGATCCGCATGATCAGCATCACGAAGCATTCGACTTTAGTGTGCCCATAATCTGTATAGAGAAGGCCACGACCGGGGAACCTTTCAAATAGTGCAAGATATGCTCCAAGGCTTCCCACCTTTGTGCCCTTGTGCGAGATGCCATGAATTGGCTAAGTACACGACCGAAAAGGTTACATCGGGCGAGTTCTTGTCGGATAATTCATCTTCCCAATGAGTCTCCTATATCTCTCGGGAGATGCAAATGGCTTCGGTTTCTCGGATCAATCTTCTTCTTTAGGTCATCGGGAAGTTCATCCCACATGGTATCATTTAGATCTAGGAACGGATTTGGAATCATGGGAATGCTACTTGGTGCAGCTCCAAGCTTTCAAAGTGTCCTTTAACGAGATCAAGAACATACTTCCTCCGAGTCAAAAGGATTCCCTTCTTGCTTCTCAAGACTTCAATACCAAGGAAGTACTTCAACGGTCCTAAGTCTTTTGTTTGAAAGTGGGAGTTAAGGAAGACTTTAAGCTCTGAGATGCCAACAATGTTACTCCCAGTAATCACAATATCATCAACATACACTACTAGAAGAATCATTCCTGTATTGGACTGTTGGTAGAACACAGAATGATCACTCTTACTTTGGTTTAAACCAAACTTCTTGACCACACCACAAAACCTATCGAACCAAGCACGAGGACTTTGCTTTAAACCATACAATGACTTTCGAAGATAACATACTTTCCGATGCTCCCCCTGAGTAACAAATCCAGTGGTTGCTCCATATATACTTCTTCAAGAAGATCACCATTCAAAAATGCATTCTTAACATTCAACTGATGCAAATCCCAGTTATAGGTGGCAGCCAAAGAGACAAGGAGATGCACGAAAGTAAGCTTAGCCACAGGGGAGAAAATCTCAGAGTAATCAATGCCATAAGTTTGAGCATACCCTTTGGCAACAAGACGAGCTTTCAACCGATCTAAGGAACCATAAGCTTTTGTCTTCACAACAAACACCCATTTACAACCAATGGCCTTCTTCCCAGAAGGTAGATCAACAAGGGTCCAAGTACCGGCCCGAAGCGAGGGCCATCATTTTTCCTCCATCGCGGCACGCCAACCTAGGGTGAGTCAAGGCTTGGTGAAGGGTAGTAGGGGTAGAAATGGACTCAAGGGTGGTTACAAGGGAATAGGAAACCGAGGACAATCGTTGGTAGGACATAAATGAAGAGATAGGATAAGTACAATCAGCATAGCACTTGGGAGGACAGGAAGGACGGGTACCTTTGCGGAGGGCTATAGGTAAGTCAATAGATTGGTCAACGACAGAGTTAAGAACAAGGGGGTCAGGAACAGGAGTGGCAGGGGCGGGGTTCGTAGGCTCAGGGACCACGGAGGCAGGGATGGAATCCGTCGGCGAAGCGATCCGGGCGAAGGCGAAGGAATAGCAACATCAACATCATCGGGAAGATCGGGGGCCGGGTAGGCTTGGAAGCTGGTGAGATAGGAACATGATAAACCGAGAAGATCATCAGGGTCATCAACAACAGTGGAGGACTCAGATAAGGTCGAAGACTTGAAGAAAGACGAAGACTCATGAAAGGTCATATCAGTGGACACAAGATAACGACGGAGGTCAGGAGAGTAACATCGATAGCCTTTCTGAACACGAGAATAACCAAGGAAGACACATTTTAAGGACTTGGGGTCAAGCTTACTAACACAAGGACGAACATCCCGAACAAAGCGAGACACAACCAAAAATTTTGGGATCAACCAGGAACACCTTAGTGGTGGGAAACGAGAATGGAATATGGCACGGAACCACTAAGGACAGCCGAAGGCATGCGATTTATGAGAAAACAAGCGATGGAGACACGGCATCGGCCCAAAACGATTTAGGTACACAAGAGTGAAACATGAGTGCACGGGCAGTTTCTAAGAGATGACGGTTCTTTCTTTCAGCAACACCATTTTGAGCAGGTGTATCAACACATGATGATTGATGAAGGATGCCATGACCATGCATATAATCAGTAAAGGGGGCAGAAAAATATTCCTTTGCATTATCACTTCGAAGAATTTTCACAGGAGTATTAAAGCGTGTTTGAATTTCAGCACGAAATGATGAAAATGAGTGAACAATTGAACGTTGTTTCATTAAGTAAAGCCAAGTAGTTCGGGAAAAATCATCAACAAAGGTGACAAAGTATCGATAACCGATCGAGACGTAAACCGAACAAGGACCCCAAACATCGAATGAACTAAATCAAAAGGGGACGGAGCCGTTTATTGACTCGAGGTGCCAAATGAACACGATGGTGTTTGGCAAATTGACACGACTCACAATCCAAAGAAGAAACAGATAAAAGCGAGGGTACAACCGTTTTAGGGAAGAAAGGGACACATGGACCGAGACGACAATGGACTTCAAAGGGAGATGACCCACCGGTACAAGCAACGAGAACGCGGCACTGATCATCAAGGATGTAATGTCCACCAGTTGGTAGCCTCTACCAATAATCGCCTCGTCGAAAGATCTGAATTAAACAATGGTCGGGTATAGTGAGATACAACAATTTAAACGACGAGTCGGTTTTTGGGAGACAAAAGATTAAAGGTGAGATCGGGAACATTAAGAACGGAAGAGAGAGAAATGGATGGTGTTGGTAAAACAGTTTCGAACCAAGGACACGAACACAGGAACCATTGGCGACAAATATGGAAGATGGGTTGGCATAGGAGGCATACGAGGAAAATAAATGATGGTTACTGTCATGTGGTCGGTGGCACCAGAATCAATGACCCACTTCGTGGAAGTGGTAGCAAGGCCGAAGACAAGGTACAGTAGCAAGGGCCTCTGCGGAGAGGTGAACCGAGAATAAGGTGTTTGAGCAATATGAGCAAAGCCACGCTGGCGATCACGTTGTTGTTTAGCTTTGTAATTTTCGACAATTTTTCTTGACATGCCCGGGTTCCTTGCAATAATAGCGGGTAATCTTTGCCGGAAGGTGGAACAAGTAGTGCCTTGTTTAGGCCCGAGTTCCTGGTGTCAAAGGGGCCACGCCCGGCCAAAGCACCGGCATTGGGATCACGAGATGGTCGAAGCATGCTATCGGCCACGAAGCACCCGTGAGAACACATCTTCAAGAGATGGAAGCTCGACTAGACATAATGCGAGAACGGATGGTGTCGTAAGACGGATCAAGAGCTTCAAGAAAACTAAAGATAGCTTGAAATTCGAGATTCTTGATACGGGTGCGGAGATGCACTGTGGAGACATAAGTACCTTCATTTCTTCATACAACCGTTTAAAATCTAAGTAGAAATCTTTTAAAGGTCGACCACCGCTTGAGAGCGATAAAAGCCTTTACACACTTCATGAATACGAGTAAAGTTCCCTTTACCAGAGAACAGAAATTCCAGATAAGCCATAATATCTTTTACCGTGTTACAATGGCTAATAGAAGTCAAAATTCGAGGTTCAATGGAATTACGAATCCGGAAGAAAATACGAGCGTACGCTCGAGACCACTCCAAACTTTTCATCATCATCACCGAAGGAGGATCCGAGTTAAATGAGCTTCCTTTGCAACCCCCATGAGGTAAGCTCGAGCAGTTTTATTCCAATCACTATAATTGGTCAGTTCAATTTTGCATCGGTAATTTTAGCGAGACATGGGGAGTATATCGGAGGTCTTAGATTCAGCCATGGATAAATAATCAAACAACTCACAACAACCAGACGGTGAATGTGATCAAGAGAGAAACCAAAAAGCGGCGAAACAACAAACCTTGCACAAGTCAAAGCAAATAGGTTGAAAATCAAAAATCCCACACCGGATGAACAAAGTGCGGATGACGACGCGTGACGATGCGGATGACGTCGTGTGAAGCGATGTGAAACAAGCACCCAAACAAGCAACCAACGGTGCCAAACGGTGACAAAAAAAGCACCCAAACAAAGCAACCAACGGTGACAAAATAGCAACCAACGGGCGATGAACAAGAACAAACGGCACCAACGGTGCGATGAACGGTCTGCGAAAGATACGAAACGGTGATGAACAGTGCCACCCCAAAAAATAAAACAAAATAAACCCTAGAGTTTGTAAGGCTCTGATACCATGTAATGAAAAGAATCAGAAAGTTTGTGTATATTCATGTATAGGAGAGGTGTATTTATACAAGAGAGACGAGACGCGTCAAATTAATGACAGACAATTAGACGTGTGAATCCCTAAACATAATTACAGAATAATACCTAATCAATACATAATCAATACAATATATTTCCTAATAATGTATTTCCTAACAAGACTAAAGTGGCGGTTTGGATAAACAAAACAATAAAGCACTTTTATATTTAAGACCATGGTTTGTGAAAAATTATCCAAACACCTAAAAAAATTGGAGGATCACTTTTTAATCCAAAACCATGATTTTATGGCTCAAAACCATGGTTTTGAAAAAGTAAGTTTAATACTCTTTCATCTTTTCTCTTTCCTCCATCATCTCTCTCTTTTAACATTTTATCCGTTCTTGTATCTTCTGCTATGTTCTGTTTCGCCTTTCCTCTCTTTTGATATATATATATATATATATATGGGCTTAGCGTTTGTCATGTTACTTGACATAAGCTTATGTCAAGTCACACCTAAACTACGTCGTTTTGGGGGTTAGAGGAATTAATGAACTCTCAAAACGATGTAGTTTTGGAGTTATGAGAATTAATGAAGGATCTTTTAGTAAAATTCATGTAATAAATACAAAAACAAAAATACAAAAACACCCTTCATTAATTCTCTTAACTCCTAAAACGACGTAGTTTTAGGGTGACTTGACATAAGCTTATGTTAAGTGACATAACAAACGATAAACCCTATATATATATATAATTTACTATCTCTGATAAATGGTGCAAACATACTATGTTTGTGTACACGATGTTAACGATGGGGAGTATTTGGGTAGCAATTTTTTCATTTTTGGTGTGATTCATTCAGTTATCCATCCTTCCTTCTTACATCGATTTATTCGATCCCCAATCCCGGTAGTAAAAATGAGTTGTGGAGTGATTTGGAGAATTTTGCAATTTCGATTTCGGATCCGTGGGTAATTGTGGGTGATTTCAATGATATCAGTTCGTTGAATGAAAGGACTGGTGGAGTTGGAGCGAATGAAGGTAGGATGAAAGTATTTGTGGATCGTTTGGCGAGGTCTTCACTGACAGACTTGGGTTCTTATGGGCCGAGGTTCACCTGGAGAGGGCCGAAGATGGTCGAGCATCATAGGCTGTTTGAACGGCTTGATAGAGCTGTGGCGAACGAAGCTTTTCTCCTAGGTTTTTCTAATTGGTCAATTCAAGTACTTCCTCGGACGCAATTTTCTGATCACAATCCAATTTGCTTAAAGAATATGGAAATTAGTGAACCTTCAAGATTTAAACGCCCTTTTCGGTTTGAAGCGATGTGGGTGAGGCATGAGGATTTTTAGAAGTTTATGGCTGAATCTTGGAAGAGTTCCGAAGAGATTAATTGTTCCTTGTTGAACTTCCGGTCGTTATTGGGTCAGTGGAACAAGGATGTTTTTGGTATGGTTGATAAGAGGAAGCATGAAATACTGTCAAGATTGATGGGTATTCAGAATGCTAGCGCTTATTCGAGGTCCAATTTCTTATGTAATTTGGAGTGGGAGCTTCAGATTGAATTGGAGAAAATCATGAGGCTGGAGGAAATAAAATGGTTTCAAAAGTCTCGATCCGAGTGGATAGCAAAAGGTGATCGTAACACGCGCTACTATCATTTATCAACTAAGATGCGGAGACGTCGTAATAAGATTGTTATGCTGAAGGGGGAAAGTGGCGAGTGGATTGAGAATGAAGAGGAGCTTCGGAATCTGGTCATTAATCATTTTAAAGGTATTTATTGCGCTATTGCTTCTGGTTCTCCAGATTTGAGGACTACTTGTTCCTTCCCTGTTATCGATCAATCTATTTTGGATGATATGTCTCGTGTTCCTGGGGATGAGGAGATTAGATCAGCTATGTTCTCTATGGGATGTTTCAAAGCCCCTGGGGTTGATGGGTTTCCTCCGTTCTTTTATAAAACAAACTGGAGTACTGTGGGCCCCACCATTTGTAATTTTTTGAAACAGGTTTTTCAAGGTAACATATCCTTATCTTATTCAAATAAAACTCTGATTTCTCTGATTCCTAAAAGAGATAATGTGGAGTTTGTATCACATCTTAGGCCAATATCCCTTTGTACTGTGCATTATAAATGTTTGACTAAGTTGATAGCTTTACGGCTGAGAGGTGTGATGAATGATTTAATCTCACCTTTTCAAGTTAGTTTTATTAAGGGGCGGCAAATACATGACAACATTATAGTAGGGCAGGAGCTTATGCATACTATGAGCAAAAATAGAAGCAAGAAAGGTCTTATTGCTATGAAAATTGATATGGAAAAGCATATGATATGATTAGCTGGGGATTTGTTGAGCAAGTTTTATTGCGAGTGGGTTTTGACAATAATTTTGTTAAGCTATTTATTAACTGTGTATCGTCGATGTCTTATAATGTGTTGTGGAATGGGGAACAAATAGAGTTTTTCACTCCATGTAGGGGTCTTCGCCAAGGGGATCCAATCTCACCTTTGTTGTTTGTATTGTGTATGGATAGACTGTCTCATCTAATATGTGATTATGTTGATGATGGGAGATGGAAACCAATTTCTATTCCTAATGAGGGTCCTAAAGTTTCGCACTTGATGTTCGTATATGATTTATTATTGTTTGGAGTGGCTTCGGAAGCTCAAGTTCAATGTATGATGAATTGCTTACAAGAGTTTCTTAATGCATCAGGAGGAAGAATCAATCACTCTAAGTCTTCAATCTTTTTTTCACCTAGGGTTCCGTTGCATACTAGGATGAAAATTAAAGAGAGGACGCAAATGAAGATAACATGAGAGATTGGGAGGTATTTGGGATTTCCTTTATCTAGGAATGGTAGGAGAAAGGAAAATTTTCAATATATTATTGATCGAGTTAGAATGAAGTTGGGAGTTTGGAAGGCTAATTGCCTTTCTATATGGAAGAATTACTTTAGCTAAGGTCGTGGTAAGTTCAATTCCTTTGTACCCTATGCAGGTGGCTAGGATTCCATCTAGCGTTTGCTTGGAAGTGGAACGATTACAACGGAACTTTATATGGGGTCATGATGAGCACTCCAGGAAGTTGCATTAGATTGGGTGGGAACAAATCACAAGACCTAAGGAATATGGTGGGTTAGGATTTGGGAAGCTTATTTCTCTTAATAAAGCTTGTGGAGCTAAATTGGCATGGAATTTGGTAGTGGGGTCCCAAGGTTTATGGTCTGAGATTCTGAATCATAAGTATATGAGGAGAGAAGGAGAGTCACTTTTAAGCTTTCGGCCTGGAGATTCTGGTTTGTTGAATTTACTAACCCGATTTAGAATTTTTCTATTTTAAGTAGCTTTATATGGGATTTTCCCTATTAATTTTCCTTTTATTGAAAACAATTCTGACTCGCTCAACTTAAATGGAATAAGAGAATTTAATATCTAATCACTAGTTTGATTGAGTCCTTGTGGGAACGATATGTTTTTTTCCATCACTTTATTACTTGATATAACCCATATACTTGCCGAGTCTATAGGCTTAAAATTTTGCCCTATCAAGTGGGCGGTGCTTGAGGGCCTTTGTTTGGCTTGGGAAATTGGAGTGAAGAAGTTAATTTTGGAGTCAAACGCGAGAGGAAGTCATTCAGATGGTTGTTGACGGCAAGTATAATCTTGGTAGCCTACAATTTGTTGTCGATCGAGACATGATTCATAAGTCTTGGGATGTTAATTTTAGTGTCATTGATAGGAATTGTAAGAGAGTGGCTGGTGGTTCAACAAAAATGGGGCTGTCTAAATCTGCAACTTTAGATGGTTGTCCTTCTTGCTTGAAGACTTAGGTTGACCAAGAGATTTTGAGAGTAGTTTCCCCTATTATGTAATTTCTTTGTTTATAATGCAGGCTTCTTAGCTATCTTTTATATCAAAAAAAAAAAAAAAAAAGATAGTGGGCTGAGTGATCTGTTGGGCCAAAATGATGCAATGAAGTATGAACAAATGAAGTAAGCTAATAGAGAATAATGGGCTGCATATTGGGCTACGTTTTTTTTTTTTTTTTGCTATTGACTTGGGCCCAAAGTGGGTAAATAAATAAATTGGCCTAATGGGTATGGATAATTAGAAGTGGGTGTATGTGGTAGACAATAATCCTTAATTTTCAGGAAAATATGCCTAAATTTCTAAATATTAATTTTAATATTTATCTAGGCTAAATTTCCCATAATTAATTCCATGCATTATTCTTAATTCCTAATCCCCAAAATTTGGGATATCACATAAACAGAGAAAACAACAAACACAAATGTGTGTATAATATACACACATTTGTGTACACACATATATATAGAAAGAAGGAAAAAGAAGACGAAATAGAAATGAAGAAGTGAATAATTGGATCTGTCCGAGTATTTAGCTTATCTGCCTCAACTCGATCTGTTACCCCAAGATGTTCACTCGAATCTTATATATATATATAGTGAAAAATCTCGGGAGTGGATATTAATTACTTCTCAATTACGTCCACACTAATATTTAACTCGTGTTCCTTGCTATAGCTTTCATTAGGTCTGGGATATGGTAACGTTATTATTTGTCACTTCTTAATTAGTTTTAAAATTTGCCATTGTCAATGATATATACATGCAGTACGAAAATCAAAGTGAAATGAAAGAAAGCCGATCCTATTGCTTTAGAAGATAGACCATTATGCAGAACACGAATTGTACAACAAAATAGGATCCATGTCCCAATGGGAAGCTCCTTATAAACGAAGCTGCTATATCTCGTGTTATTACAGCACAGACCAAGCAAACTACGCACAAAGTGCTCTAGCTAACACATAATATATCATATACCCTATATATATATGGCTTGCAGGCCTAGGGTACAACATTAAAAGTAGAAAATTATGTATAATTAATGGTCGCATGGTGGGGAAGCCACAGGTTGGTCGGCAGTGTAGAGAAGAGAGTTGAGAGGTTGGGATTGAGGAGTTTCAGCCGTGGCGGTGGCGGCGAACTTGACAGAGTTGACAGGTCCCGGGGCCACTATTCCAGAGCTTTTCAGTTCAGCCATTGCTCGTCGTGTGTTCGAACCTTGAACCTCACACAACTTGGGCAGAAACACTCCTGTTTAATACATACAAGAAGGTTTTATTATTGTTGTTATTATTATGCATGTGTGTATACATAAGGGAAAATTTGAATGGCAGTACCTTCGCCGGCGGCGAGATTGAAGTAGAGGTCGACGACGTTGGGGCAGTTGTGGTAACAGTGAGGGGAGCAGAGGTTGTGGGTGAAGCGAGAGTCGAGCAGAGCGTCGGAGGAGATACCGAGGGTATTTCGGTCCAAGCCACAAGCCTTGATGCACTCATCGCTCTCCACGTGGTCCTTCACCTTGTCGGCTTCGATCCCGGAAGTGCGACATGTGTAGAGTTCCTTCCCGCTCCTCTGAACCTGCTTCTCCAGTACGCACCGTTTCCCCGTGGAGGACACCGCATAGGAGCACCTCTCCTGGTCCAGCTTCTCGCACTCAATCCCTGCTCCTGCATCACCATATTCATATTACAAGAAATAATGCGTAAAAAAGTGTGCATAAAAATGTATATAGATATATTGCATGCATATATAAAGAACATGGAAATGAGTGAGCCCGCATATCATCCCATCTTAATATGATCCATGCACACCCATTTCTCCTGTACTACTTGGAATTGACAGTTAAACCAAAGACTCTTGACAGAAAAGGAAGAAAGAGAGAGAAAAGAGGAGGAAGGTACCGAGAGAGGAATGGAAGGAGAGAGAGAAAGCGAAGGCGAGAAGGAGGAGAGCAGAGAAGGAAATAAAGTGGGAGGCCATGAAGCTAAAGTAGGTAAAGAGTTGCAGAAGGAGGAATGTGGTTGTTGTTGGGGGTAGGAAGGAATGGGAATGAAGGGTGTGGTTGGTTTTGGCGGTATTTATAATGGTATAGTTATAATGCAAATGATGGCCTTTGTAGAACTGAAGGAGAGGTGTGTTATAATGGAGGGAGGGTCCTACGGTGACATGAGAACATGGAATGGTCATCTTTCAAACCTCTACCGCTATCAGTGGCGAAACCTCCCTCCCTCATTCACTCCGACTTTTTAAAAATAATAATAATAATAATAAAATTGGATTGCAATGCTGACTAGAATGAAGACAATCCTTGTAATTGTCAATTGTAAATTGCCCCAGCGGCAACATTGCTCACCACGCTTACATGGGGTCCACACTAGGACCCCACATTTCACATTATTTCTCCATATTAGAATTTGAACATGGCTTTTGTAAGCTGTATGATCCATGCTGACATGCTGTCATAGGTTTTGCATTGAAAAATAGAAAAGTTCCATCTCTTGATACTCCCTCCGGTCCTGAAATATAAGATAGAGTTATTTTTTTTGAAGATATTATGAAAATTAAATAAGTCACTTAATCATATTATATATGCGTATGCTTAGATTATATATAAGTTTATAAGTTAGCCAAAATAATTTAGAGAAAAAAATGATAAATATAAATAGTTTAATTTAAAGTAATTTAATTAATTTCTTTAAAATAAGTTAACTCTGTCTTATATTTAGAATGTGAGGGAGGATAATGAAGTTTTGATCAAAGAAGGTTAGAAGATATTTGGTTTACTTTTACTCGACTTTTTAGAGGCAGAGACGACCAGAAGATGCAGTTTTCTACTTTTCTTCTGAGGGGTGCAGGCGTTCAATTTAATTTGGTTTTTTACTTGCCTTTCCTAAGATTAATGTAGAAAATTCTAGACAATCAAACTATAGCTCAAGGCTGATTACACGTAGATTAATAAGTTCAATAATTGATTTAGATTCAAACAAATTGATTAAATCAATTAATGTTGCATGGTCAAAGAAGAAAGTGCCATCTAATAAAATCAAGTAATTAGTTTAATTACTGGACGCTTGAGCTCGAGGTTCAAAGCCATGAAATTAAATAAAGACTTAAGTCACTTGCTTATGAGTAAGTTTGTTGAATACTAGTGCGTATATGTTTTATTGTTTTACGTTTTCTTGCACATTGAATTAATTAGAATATGTCAAGCTTGGTTGACGTACACAACAAGTTTTGTAGTAAATGTGGTCGGAATTGGATGTGTTTGTAATTGGAATGGAATCATATGGAATTGAGGAAGAAAGATCAAAGAGAGAATTCAATAAGATTCATGATATTGAAGGCGCGTAAAACAAGAAAATATATAGTAAATGCGCTCCCTTCTTAATAACTGAATTATGCAATCAACTAAAACTAGTTGAAAATAATAAAATATTAGAAATGTTAAAATTTCAAACTCTCGCAATTAAGACAGAAGCGAGAAATGCGGTTTGGAAAAAAAAAAAAAAAAAAAACACTTTTGTGTTTAAAACCATGGTTTGCTGAAAAATTATCCAAACAGTTGATAAAATTGGAGAAGCACTTTTTGATTCAAAACCATGGTTTTGAAAATTTTAATTTTTTCTCCTTTTTTCTCTTTCCCTTTCCATCTTTTCTTTTTCTTCTGACGTTTTATCAGTTCTTTTATGTTCTGCTTTGTTTTGTTTCGCCTTTCTTCTCTTCTTTATATATTTATATATATGTGTGTGTGTGTGTCTAGATAAATTGTTTACTAACTCAGATAAATTGTGCGAACATGCTATCAGATTTATGTGCTAATATGAATAAAGATGAAGGATAACGTTCATACGTTTTGGTGTATGTTTTGAAGTGAAGTTTCTCTTAGTATGAAAAATGCATTCTATAAGTGGATTATACTTATGATACTAATTTTTTATTTTTCTTATTTCGTAATTGTTTTTGAGGATTTTTGTGGTTTTTGGCATCTTACCTGAGGGGATTAATGGATGATATATGTTTAGATTTGGGATATTTTTGATAAAATTGACAATCCACAGAGCTAGGACTATGATAAAATTGAGAATTCAACCTATCTTTAGAAGAAGAAAAAAACTGAAATTTTATGTAAATGGATATTAAAAAAAAATAGAATACGCTGTAGAATGACAGAAGAAGAAAATGACACAAATTAAAGCATGAATTACATTTATAAAAAGAAATCTAGGAACTTTTAATTACTATTTAAAAAATATTTGTCTATACAATTTAATAATACATATATGTTTAAGCTATTTTATCATATTATAATGTTATAATTTTAATTTTGTAGACGAATTTATTTAAAATTTGATATTTATTATGTAATTAAATGTTAAAAATGGGTGAAATGGAATATTATCTTTTTAGATGCAATTAATTATCACATTAACTAATGTTCTTTTTGGTAATTTGATCATGAAAAAAGTGATTATGATAACAATTATCCAAACACTACCATTTTATCAAAATCACTTTTTTCCACATAATCTATTTTGCTCGGAATCTATTCTCTAATATCACTCTTATTACTTTTTCTCCATAAATTATTTTTCAAAAGCCAAATCAAACACTCCCAGACATTGGAAAAAGAAACACAAGGGTAAGTGGGAGGAGAACTAATTTCTGCGTTGTTAGCGGAACAAATAAAAATTAAGAGAGTCGTACGTGACGGCAGAGATATCGGCGACCAAAGTGGTCATCATTGTGTTTCATTATTCCATAATTTCCCATTTGTTGGGGAGACTGACTCGCGCGAATTTGTATAGATTTTGCTAACTAGTCACAGTTTCAAGCTTTCGGCCCCTACAATTGCTACTCTCTTTTCAACCCTCACATATTCATGATCTTGATATTTTTCTAACTTTTTGCAACTTTTTTCTTCCCTTCCTTTTCAAAATAGTATACTCCATCCATCATATCCAAGTTATTTTGAATTTAGTTAATGTTTAAATGTGACTTTTTGATATTTAAAACCTATTTAATATGAGTAAAATTGGAAAAAAAAATCAATTCAAAGCATATTTAATTAGTGAGTTAAATACCATTTTTTAGTTCGATGAATTAGTTAAGCGTCTTATATTAAAAATCGAATGAAGCATTAGTATTCTCTAGTAGTTCCCCCTCCCTTACTTGCTTTAATAGACTTATCTTAGAATTTGAGTAGTACTCCAACCGGTCCTAGAAGACGGTTAAAATGAATTGAAAATAGCAATTATGTCTAAAGTATATATATATATATATTTTGCTCAAGTATGTCCTTATTTATCAGAAGACAAGTAAGAGAAATATAATAATTATGATAAAAGGTATGAAAAAGAATGTAGTAGGAACGAAACATGTAACCACGATTAGTGCAATTGGTGATCAGTGTTGGTTTCATGCGCACAATGGTGTGAATTCCAATACTAAGCCTCGTGAGACCTTTAATGATCATTGACTAATAAATGTAGGTAAATGTTTTTGTATACACTCTTTTTAAGAAGATAACTAAAAAGAGAGAAATATAATAATCATGTTATAAAGTATGAAAAAGAACGTAGTATAAGAAAAAAAAGGGGTAAAAAGGAAAAAAAAATCATTAAATGTTCATATAACTTTTATCATACCCTCATAAAAAAGATTAAGACAATTTAAATTTTGAGCTCCGTTAAAAAATTCAATAATGTGGTACGAAAGACCATGTCACCAAGATTGATGCGATTGGTCATCAGTGATAGTTTCATTCCCACCGTGCGAATTCCGATATACTAAGCTTCGTGTGAGACCTTTAATGATCATTGACTATATGTAAATGTTTTTGTATATACACTCTTTTAGGCGCGGTGTCCGGGCAAAGTTGGTTTGGAGGAGAAGTCTCTTGGACGAGGCCACGTGGAAGGAGTAGCACAAAAGCAGAAAACGACTATTGTAAATTAATCTCTTATTTTTCTTCAATCGATAATTATTTTAATTAATCGAAAACAAAATTTGAGTAAAAAATGTTTAATAATTTAGTAATAAAGTTCGTTTTTGCCTCTTCAACATAGACGTTCATCCACTCTACTGTAGAGGTATCCTCTTTAATTTATACTTTATTAGCCATAGGCTCCCATTTACTTGGCTATAACAATATTATAAGAAGTTAAATAATACTGTTTCTGCTCCAAAATAAGTTCCTCGAAACTTCCAAAGGCTTTAATCTGTCATATATTATATTTCTTACTTGTAATTTGTTATGCATTCGACTGTATAAAAAGTCAGTGGGGGTTTTGTCTCATAACGGTGCTAAACACTTTCTCTTAAATTATCTCCTAACAGAGACATCCTTGATTAGTTCCGCGAAACTTTCGGAATGGTCTATTTCATATTCTCATTTGATATAGTATTAAATATAAGTCATATTTATTTAATTTAGAAAACTATATATATATATATATATATTTTGTTGCCCATCCGATATCCAAAGCTTTGTTCTGAGTAATCCGAATCCGACCCGGGTCACGCACCTAGCTATGGTGGGTGAGTATCCCAACGGGGCTTTTATGCATTCACAAGACTCAAACTCGAGATCTTGCTTAAGCGACACAAGCCGCTTACCACTTGTGCCAACTCCCGTTGGTAACTGTATAAATTATTTAATTATAATATATGTGACACAAACTTTCTAAATTAAAATACTTGGTATAACCTCATATTACCTCCGGTCTTAAATATATGACATATTTTATAGGATAATTTGCACTTCAAACTATATCCTATATTTAAGATCGGATGAGTATTATATTCTACCTCCGGTCCATAATGTAAAAGTTGGTTGTTGTTTGAATTTGATTCTAAATATAGACCCGAAGCCACTTTCTCCCTTCAATATATAATTTCCTCCCAAAATATCACTATTGATTGCACACATTAATTAAGGAGTATTAAAAGATAGTCACAATGAACTATGATGTTTTAGAAAGACCTTAGTATATTTATAACAAATAACTACCATAATTAGCTTTTTTAATCTAACCAAATTAGATAAATTAACTCTTAAAGTAAGGACTAGAGGTAGTATATCAATTTATGAATCAATCAAAATAGTTTAAAGAAAAATGATAAATATAAGAGATAAAATTGAAAAAAATCTTACATTTAAGACTAAAACTTACTTCCAAACTATGTTCTATATTTATGATCAAAAGATTATTATACTTATAATTTGTGATACATCTAACCGTATAAAAAGCGAGTGGGACTATCTCATACTAAACATATCTCTTAAATTTCTTTATAGTGAGGTTGAGAGTTCAACTACCTTTTATCGATGTGACATATGGGTGAATTTCTTCTCTTATTATAATTAAGATTTTCAATCTGAAGATTAGGTCATGCATTCATCATTATAAAGTTTTTGAACTTAATATAAATAAAATGTTTAAGTAAAAAGAGTAATAAGTGAAAATATTTGATATAGAATTTATAGATAAAGCACAAGTTAAAAAGATTTTGACCTTGTATAAAAAAAAATATATATATATATATTTTGACCTTAAAATATAATAAATCAAAATAAAATTGAACGATACTGAACTATAAAAAACATGTCAAACTTTTATACTTTGATTAAAAATAAAATTGTATACCTCAAGAAAGAAAAAGTAGTCTCCACTTCTTAGTAGTAAATAATATGGAAAATCTCTAAAACAAAAACTTTAAAAATGCTAAAGACCAAAGGCCTGATAACATTTTATCAGAAGTGGAAATAAATACCTTGCCGTTATAGTAAATGTTATCAGAACTTATTAAAGCCTTATGTGAACTTATTAAACTCTTATGAAAAAGAAAATCATGTTTTTTAAATTTAAATGGACATTTTTGTCATTTTCATTTAATTTTAAAAAGGACAAACACACCTCTCTAATATCATGCATATTCAGAATACATTTTTATCTTTCACATTTTTAAAATCCTTTTTCATGAATGCTCATAATCTCAGTAAATAAATAAAGTCAAATTCAAGCATGCTGCATGCAGACAACACTATATATATATATATATATTTTTTTTTTTTTTTTTTTTTTGCTAAAAAAAAAAAAAGTTTTGGAGGGTTCGACATCGGGTCCCCCACCAAGGCAAGACGCCCGGCTCATGAAGACTTTCGGGACTTACGAGATCGCCTACCAAAGGTGTCCAGTGACGACAGAGGGGATCGAACCCACGACCATTTGCGCCAAATTGATCACTTCTGATCCTTACCATCTACGCCAACTCTCATCGACCAGACAACACTATATTATTTTCGGAACCAGAAAAAAAACTAATATAGGCCACAAGAGCGACCTGGTAAGGGAGATGGGCTTCCCTTTTTCCCGGTCCACTAGGGGCAAAAGAGAACAAGAAGAAGAGTATCAATCAACGAGCATTAGATTTAACAAAAGGAGTTAGTCCGTCATGACATAACAAATCAAGTTTAAATCTTCGCTAAAAGATATGCACATATTTGAGAGCTCAATAGCATCTTAAATAAAATAGTCTCTCAGAAGAGAATACCCGTGTCAAAAAAGAGAGAGTTTATATCGAGATTGACAAACTATTGAGCGAGTAAAGAAGGAGAAAATTCCTTATGAAAGAAAGCACCGAGTACGTACCTACGTGCTTTCCCCTCGTATCAATGGAAAATTGGTCATGTTCTAAAAAACTGTTCATTTGTACTTATGTATGTCAAGTCATTTATCAGCTTCGCATTTTATGATTGTTGCATATATAACTGAATAAACAACAGAGATTTACTTGAGTTAATCAAAGATAAATTAGCCCTTGGGTAAAGTCTTTGCTCCCACTCATGCTAAAGTATTGCTAAGTTTACTTCTATCCTAAATATAAGAGTTTTTTTTTATTATAAATATAAGATCTCAATTTACTCTAATGCAGGGATGGACCTTGGAAAAAATATTTGAAGAGGCCAAATGTATACTCATTAACTGATTTTTAAGAAAAAAAATATTTAAGGGGCCAAATGTATAAATTTTTGAACCAAATGCATAAAAAAATCCAATTTGCATTAAGTATTTGAGAGATTTTTTTTTTGGGGGGGAGGGGGCCATGGCCCCCATTGTAACAACAAAGGTTCGTCATTGCTTTAATGCTACTAGGAAAAATACTTTTTAGATCGGTTAAAATTGGTTATTTAGATTAGATCTAGGTCCGGTTTTATATCAAATGGTTTAAAAAATTGATTTTTTTAGACCTATTAAACTATTAGTCTAGACCAGTTATAGATTACAACCGAACCGGTCTAAAACGTAGCATCTTTTTAAATAATATATAGGGCATTTTTTTTGTTGGGATTGGAGGTCCCAAAAAATGCCCTATTTATATTTCATTGTTAAGATATTATTATATTTTATATTAATATTTGATATATTCTCATATTTATATATTAAATATCCTGGGTTGATATTTGATATTAATATTTGATTAAATTTATTTAGATTAGATTAGATTATATTTTCGGATTAGTTTAGCTAGGTTTGCCTATATAAAGGCTCCTGCTTAGTTGTTTCTACTAAGGATTAAATATTAAGAATCCAATAATATTTTAAAGGCTCCTATTTCCTCTCTATTTCAATCCTTCAAGTTCTAAAATAGTATCAAATAATGGAGGAGGAGGAGGAGAAGAAGAATGGAGAACGTCCATTCCTTCTCGCACGTTGTGGCATATCCAATATTTAGTTGTTGTACTTCCTTGGATGTTAAGGAGGAGGAGGAGGACCTACTCTCATTGAGTCGCCGTCATTCCTTCTTTGTGCCTTCTCATGTGGTCGCCTAAAACCTAAGTTGAAGAGAACTTATCCCCACAAATCACTACTAGAAAAAAACTAAACAGCGACGGAATTTGCGACGGAAAATTTTCCATCGCAAATTCGGGGAATTTTGCGACGGATTACACATCCGTCGCTAATTGGCGGCCTAAAAGGCCGCCCTTTTTTGAGATTTGCGACGGATGCGTCATCTGTCGCAAATTGTAGCGACGGATAACACATCCGTCGCTAAGTGGCGGCCTTTTTCCTAGATTTGCGACGGATGTTCAATCCGTCGCAAAGTTTAGCGACGGATTACACGTCCGTTGCTAAATGGTGGCAAAAATCCCGCCATTTTCGACTTTTAGCGACGGATTACACATCCGTCGCTAAGCTGTCAGCCGCTTTTTGCGACGGATGTGTGTTTCCGTCGCAAAAAGCCTTTGCGACGGAACTTAATTCCGTCGCTAAAAAGCGATTTTTGCGACGGAATTAAATTCCGTCGCAAAATCACTTAAAATCTCCTCACCCCCTCCCCCTCGCTCACTCTACCCGACCCCCGCCTCCCGCCCCCACTCCCACAGCTCCCCGCCCCCACCTCCACAGCTCCTCCGCCCCGGCTCCACGGCCCCATCGCCCCCGGCTCGCCGCGCCCGACGCCCACGGCTCATCCCCACCCCCACACCTCCGCCCCAACCCCACATCTCCGGCCCCCCAACCCTACACCTCCGCCCCCAACCCCACGTGTCCGCCCCCAACCCCACAGTCCGCCCCCACCCCCACGCCCCCCTCCAACGCCCTCGGCTCTCCTCCGTCCACCGGTGCTCTTCTTAGGTAAGCTCCAATCCCTTTCTTTTTCTCTTTTTAGTGTAGATAAAAATTGTGTTGGAATTAATTTTATGAAAGAAACTTTGTAAATAGGTCTCCACAATCGCCGTTCTCTAGTCATCGGTGTTCTTCTCCGCCGTCCGGCTACCCTCCCCTTCCGGTAAGCTCCTTTTTTTTTTCACCACATTATTTGTTATGAGAAATTAGTATAGATAAAAAATGAATAAATTAGTCATATTTATTACTAATGAATAAATAGGTTATAATTTAACATTATTGTTTATTTAGGTTGTAATTTGGTTAATAATTAAAGTCTATTAAGTATTTAGAGGAGCAATATAAATATTATTGCAATGTATAAATGATTAATTTTGATTTGTCAATGATATTTTATTTCTTTTTATAATAAAAAATATACATGAATAACATTAATGGTACATAAATGATATTGGTATGATAAAATTATGATTATTTATTAGTTGGTAATGATACATAAATCTATAATAGGATGGTGTTGAAATTAGAAAAGTGAAGTATTGAGAAGTGATATTTAGGGATAAGGCAATAATTTTTTTAAAAAAAATATTCCGTTTCAATTTTTTATTTGAATCTATCTTTAACAAGTTATACAATAAAATTGATAATTTAAAAAACAAAATTACAAAATACTTGTTTAGATAAATAGGTAATTATAAATATAAAAGATAAAGTTGATTTTGCACATTATATAAATTTGATTAAGTCTTAAATAATCTTTATATGTTAGAAACTCCAAAATACTTATAGTGTTCTATTCTTTGTTTGCCCCCTTCACAAGCATATCCCCATATTCGGTTTGCTATCCTCATTCTTTGGTTGCTTGTTGGGATATGTTCTTTGTTCAATGCATGTGTTTGTTTTTCACTTTCTTGACTAAATGACAATTGGTTGATACAAGTGGCTAGTTGTATTGGTTATTTATATATATTTGTGGCATATTGAGATGTTAATTAGGTTAGTAACTCGAACTAGCTAGGAAGTATGGAAGACAATCATGATAGGAGTTGGATGTACAATCGTTTAACCGAGAGAAGACAACTAACTCAAGTATTCTTGGCGGGTTTGAAAGAGTTCATCAATTTTGCTTTGACACATTCACCTCATTCAAGTAGGCGATCAGTTGTCCGTGTGCCAAATGTAGGTGTTTAAGTTTTGAAGATTCGGAGACAGTCAAAATCCATTTGTGTAAAAAGGGATTCATGAAGGATTATGAGTGTTGGGAATGTCATGGCGAAGTCCGACGACACTAAGAGGTTATTACGTGGACGGTAGTCATCGAGACAACCTTAATCAATATGACTGGTTATGGACGTCGCAGGACCGTCGATCGGCCAATATTTTGATCCCGTTACTCATGCTGAACCGTCATACATGGGAGAGGAGACCGATACACATACTCAACCATCATACATGGGAGAGGATCCTCATCCGGAAGCCGATAGGTTCTATAAAATGCTTCAAGAAGCGCAACGTTCATTATGAGAAGGTTGCGAACACTTTGAAAATAGTGAATATTCATCGCTATCGCCTACCCTAACAACACTAAGCTTGAAGACTCGATCACCATATGAGTGAGAGGAATTACAACGAAATGATGCAGATCATGAGTAAGGTTGTTCCCAAAGACAATAATTTGCCGAAGGATTTTTATCAAGCAAAAAAAAAGGTGAAAGAGTTGGGCCTTGGATGTAAAAAAATCCACTGCTGCCCCATAGGATGTATGTTGTATTACAAGGATGATGCTGAGCTGACTAACTGTAAATTTTGCGGACATGACAGATATAAAGTTGTGAGGATTGGAAGGAAAAAGACCCGTCAGGCATTAAGAAAGATGACATACTTTCCTCTCGTGCCCAGACTTCAGAGATTGTATGCATCAGAACAAACAGCTGCTCACATGAGATGGCACCGGGAGCATCACAGGGATGAAAACTTTGTGACGCATCCATCCGACGCCGAAGCTTGGCAAAAATTTGACGAGGTGAATCCTTCCTTTGCTAGGGATCCCCGCAATGTCCGTCTTGGTCTATGTTTGGATGGGTTTGCTCCTTTCGACAGTACGGGCAGGATTTATTCATGTTGGCTGTCATTGTGACACCGTACAACCTCCCACCTTCTATGTGCATGAGAAGAGAGTTTTTGTTTCTTAACGCGTTAATCCCCGGGCCATCCAACCCCAAAAAGAAGATAGATGTGTACCTCAGGCCTTTGATAGATGAGCTTAAGATGTTGTGGAGTGAAGGGGTTATTACATATGATATATCGTTGAGCCAAAATTTCACCATGCGGGCTGCCTTAATATGGACGATAAATGACTTCCCGCATATGGTATGTTGAGTGGCCGGCAAACGCCGGGAAGCTTGCATGTCCGATATGTCTTGAACAAAACATGGGTTTTACCTTGGATTACAGTCACAAAGTCTGTTGGTTTGACAGGCACCGGCGATTCCTGCCCCTCGAGCATCCATATAGGAGGAATAAAAAAGACTTCATGCGGAGTGTGGTCGAACGCGCAGATCAACCTCGTCGTTTAAGTGGTCAAGAAGTATGGGATAGGGTCAAGTACATTCAAAGTGTTGAAGAGAGGGCTGCTTCCAGCCAACCTGAGGGATACGGCGTTGATCATCATTGGAACAAACGCAACATATTCTGGGAGCTACCATATTGGAAAGATCAATTGTTAAGACACAATCTCGATGTCATGCATATTGAGAGGAATGTGTTTTGCAATATTCTGTACACCGTGATGGACACCAAGGGCAAGACGAAGGACACGTCAACGCAAGACTGGACATAGAAGCGATTTCTGAAGGCCCGATTTGCATTTGGTGCAGAATGTCACGGGACGGACTTCCAAACCTAGAGCGCCATACACATTCAACAAACAACAGAATTTAGAGTTGTTACAATGGGTTAAAGACTTGAAACCCCGGACGGTTATGCGTCAGACTTGAAAAGATGTGTCAACATGCACGAGGCGAAGTTATTCGGGATAAAGAGTCATGATTGTCATGTTTTTTTCTAGAGATTGTTGCCGTGGGCCTTTAAAGCACTTCCGAAGCATATATGGTCTATTTCGACGGAATTTTCAATGTTCTTTAGAGAAATCGTGCTTCCGAGCTTAATGTTGAAAAGTTACGGCACCTTGAGACGAGTATGCCAATAATGCTATGCAAATTAGAGATGGTGTTTTCTCCTAGCATGTTTGACTTAATGGAACATTTGCCTGTTCACTTGGCGTACGAAGCAAAGGTAGGAGGGCCACAACAATATAGGTGGATGTATCCGTTTGAGAGGTAATATATATTTCTTTCACACTTTTATTAATTGACGCACATGGTACTTTAGTTTATTAATACTCTCTCATTGTCCACTGTAGGTTTTTACGCACACTTAAGAAGAAGATAAAAAATTCAAGGTATGTTGAAGGATCTATCACGAGGCGTACCTAGTCGAAGAGGCGACAAAATTTGCGTCATACTACTATCCCCCTGAAATGATATCAAGATGGAGAAGGGTACCTCGCAACGATGATGGCGGTGATACAAACAAACAAAATTCAATATTTAATTTTCCAGGCCGAGTCTTGGGAAACCGTTGGAGGTCAACTCTGGAAGGGAACGATAAGAAAGTAGCGGAGTGGTACATTCTAAACAACCGTGAAGAGGTCGCCCGTATTTAAAGTAAGCTTTCTTTTGCTTTTTTTTCGTTACGGTAAGTATTAAAATGTTAACTTCATTTTTTTCCGCATAGTTACTTTTCTAATTGGGCCCGATCAGAAAATCCTTTAATGTAGGATTCTGCAGTTGATCAATTCACGACCTCCGAGTTTCCTAAATGGTTTCAACGCTACTTCGTGCAAAATCCAAAAGATCCAACTGAAGTTGCATGGAGTTTATCTCATGGAGCTGCAATAGTTGTTACCCGGTGCAAAAAATATTTAATCAATGGGTATCGTTTTATACTTGTTGAAGCGAACGCAAGTACAAGTATGTTGCAATTACGGTGTATGTTGTCGAGGTGGCCAAGGTGACGGGGTGGAGGCCGACTACTACGGGAAGTTAATTGACATAATTCATTTGAATTACCCGTGGGACAAAGTGGTGACCCTTTTTAAATGTGAGTGGTTTGATAACGGTCCGCGTGGGACAAAAGTGGACATATATGGAAATGTTGAGGTCCATTTGGACAAGGAGATATACGGTTGGTTATGACCCATTTATCCTTGCTCAACAAGGCGGAACAAGTGTACTATACATTATACCCCACATCACGTCAAGGGTGGAGGGAGTTATCAAAACCAAAGCACGAAATAGTATACCTAAGTCCAAAGAGTCGGAAACAAATAACGGTATGACGGAACCGTTCCAAGCCGTGCGGAACATTTACAGCCCATATACATTGTCGACAACGATGTACCAAGCAACTGTTCAATTCTCGTCGTGGAGTTAGAGTTGATTCCTATCCAAATTGACGATGAGGAATCGACGAAGAGGCAGACGAGATTTATTCTGATAGTAAATCCGAGTTTGACGATTATGAGACTTCGAGAGGAAGGCACGGAGGCCGAGGTCAAGAAGAGGAATCGTCCGATTGATTTGTGTTAGTTCTTTGTTTACGACGATATATTATACTAGATATATCCTATTTGGCCAATGTGATATTAATTAAATTTCTTAAATTTATAAACATTTTGATATAATGTTTATGAGTGTTCAGAGATGGAGCATACAAGAGGGCGTTCAGGTAGTGGACGTAGTGGTGGTCGCTCCCAGCCTCGTCCTATTAGAGGGGGTAGGGCCACGCCATCTCGCCCCTTTTGTAGGCGAGAGGGCTCGGGGTTCCCTAGAGTTACCGCCACTTGATCATCGTCATCTCCACCGTCGGTTTATTTGTCATCTTCACCGTCGGTTCATTTGTCATCGTCACCGTCTACCGCCTCGATCTACAAAGCAAGGGCAACAACAGGTTTTACTTTACGATTTCGATTAATTTACATATGTTTAGTTTTCTTGAACCATCTATGTACAAATATCTTCAATAGTTCACATTCGTTCCTTTAGCCCACTGGGTCGCCTCAAAGCCACGTTGGGGAAGAAGGTAGTTCATCCGATACACCCATATGGGGAACGGTAGATCCTGCGACAGGGAAGCTTTGGGTCTGTCCTGGAGGCGAGCACGAGTAAGTCATGTAAAGTTACCAGTAATGTTACGATTTTCTACCTTCAGTTGGTATGCTAATATTTGCATCTCGTCCTTTGTCTTTGATTTTACCCTTATAATGAGGTTGCGATTGGATCTCGCGTCAAATATTCTCGTAATTTCAATCAGCCTTGGGGCAATTGGACATAGATCCCTAAGGTGAATCGGGATCGTTGGTTCGAAGAGTTCTTGGTAAGTTGTGTGTTTTATGATCAAGCAGTTTTAAAATTTAGAGCACTAATTGTTCATTATTGATTTGCAGAATCAGTATAGCACGTTGCCTAAACATCGTGAAGATCTGAAAAAAGCTTATAACTACAAAGGAGGCCGGTGGTTGACTGAGAGGTGTTATAAGTTGAGAAGGCAAAGAGGCAAGCAAAATTGGATTCAACCGGACACTGCAGAGGAATTAATTCAACAATGGACCAATGATCCGAAGTTTCTTAACAAAAGTGAGAAAAATAAGCAAAATAGGGCCAAAATGGAAGGACCGTCATATGTTGGCGGATCCATTCCATTTAGTGAGCATCGACGCAAAATTGTGAGTAGACATTATTTTATATTTAAGTATTCAATATTTTGTAGGTCATCATTTGTATTTGCGGGGAAGAGTCCGGGAAGTTCCTGCAAAGTCACTTGATTGGGCTACCTTTGAGCGAACCCATTCCCCGATCGGTCGAAGGGAGTGAGACGCGCTAGATTAACAACAAGGCGAAGCAAGTAGGGGTGAGACATTTATTGCATATTATTTGTTTCATGCAACACCATATTTATTTCATTTCACATGCCTTATTTCTCCTGTATTTTTGTGCTTGTAGGAAACCTTTCGTAAGTCGTTGCGGGATAGAGACTCGCAGAGTGGGGCCGACCCCGCATCGTCTCAGTCCGACAACGAGAATCTCTTCTTTCTGGCTGCAGGAGGATTTGATAAGATAGGGAGAGTCTTCGGGGTAGGTGCCTCTGCTAGCCGATTGAAGCAAACGAAGCGCTCCTTGAAAGTAGAGTCTAAATACCCAAGAGGGGGGGTGAATTGGGTATTCTTAAAATTTTATGAACAAGGTCTGTTTTGGACAAGTGAAAACAGAGTATACCAGAGGAGAAGGGTAAGGAAAGCTTGCACAAGAGAAATTATCCTGGTTCGGTCTTATCCTTGACCTACATCCAAGGTCCCAAGCCACACTTGGGATTTTCAATCCACTAAAACTCAACAATTGATTACAAACTCGTACTCGAGTAGTTCTCTCACTAGAACTCACTCCCCCTTACAAGTTGCAATCAATACACCCAACCACCAAGTCCCCCGACTAGTGGTTATCTCAATCAATGAATGATTTACGAAATAACTCTCTTACGAGCAGATAAGATGAACATGAAGTACAAGTATCAAATTGATACAATACGAAAAGAAGCTGAACACAATAAATGATACTTAATAAATTTTCGCTCTCGTAGGTGTATCGGCTTGAGAAGAAGTTAATGCACTCTATTTATAGGTAGAGAACATTAAATGGCCGTTGCTTGATGAATCCAACCGTTGTAGGTGATTAGCTTAAGGTCCGGTCATCTTTCTCTCTAAACTCCCGCTAATCCAGGTGTTAATTTGATCTGGTGTGATTCTCTCGAGAATTTGCCCGTTGGAGATTACTTTGCTTGTTGTAGTAAGCATTCTTTAATGTTCAGAAGGCGTGCTCAGATGAATTAGCTGAAAGTAGGTAAATTTGCAGAGGTGCATTAAATGCACTGAACACTTTTGCTTTATGGCTTTGACCTTCAATAATCTTCATCGATCTTAATGAAATTCACTCAACAAACTTGTTAAACATAGCTAGGAATATGATTGAATGAATTATGGAAGCAATAAGATCAAACAACAATGATTTGCAAATTCGTATAATTCAAAAAATCAGTTTTTACCGTTGTATACTCTAGTATGTTCATGCTTACTAGAGTATGGCATCAGTATACAAAGTGTCCATACCGCAAGTATCCAATGGGATACTCGAGTATGCACCTTTCGAGGCAAACCAACGTGTCTTGTGTTTGAAAGATAAAACCTATACTTGAGTATGCAAGTCCTTTACTCTAGTAAGCAACTTTGTTTGAGAAATCCTTTTGCTCTCGGAAGTCCAATACTCGAGTATGGCTACCCATACCGGTATTGACTTAGTTTGAAAATCCTGGTTGCTCTTCGGAAGTCCAATACTCGAGTATGGCTACCCATACCTATAAGTATTGACTTAGTTTGAAAATTCTCGGTTGCTCTTCGGAAGTCCAATACTTGAGTATGGCTACCCATACCGCAAAGTATTGACTTAGTTTGAAAATTCCGGTTGCTTTCTCGGAAGTCCAATACTTGAGTATGGCTACCCATACCGTAGTATTGACTTAGTTTGAAAATTCTGGTTGCTCTATGGAAGTCCAATACTTGAGTATGGCTACCCATACTGCAGTATTGACTTAGTTTGAAAATTTTGGTTGCTCTCTGGAAGTCTTTACTCGAGTAAGCAAACCTATACTCGAGTTTGCAACTATCAGAATGTTTTTAACTGACTTTGCAAACTTCAAAACATGTTTTACATTTGTTGTTAATCATCAAAACATATTGAGAACTAACACTCCTTATCCGCACCGAAGGTGTTTCGTAGGTAAACGTTATACATTTGCTACTAATTGTTACATTTTCATTCATTTGTCCATTTAAATGATGTTCAAAAAATAAACGTATTTCGTAATATTTTTGGATGAGATAAAAAAGATGAAGGCATTGGTGGAGGAGCTTAACCGGACACGACAAAGCAAATGACTCAGAACGAGGAGATGATGATGCAAGCCAGATGACTCAGAGCGAGGAGATGATGAAGCGCAGATGACTTTGGAGCAGAGATGATCAAGCAGATGCTCCAGAACGAGGAGATGATGAGGCGCCAGATGCTCCAGAACGGAGATGATGATGCAGCGGATGAGTCAACAAACGGAGATGATGAACCATATGCAACTTCAACTTAAGTCCCTAATGAAAGACAAGGGTACGGAGCCAGCTCCTGATTGTGGTGATGGTGATGACGACGATGATGATGATGTTGTCGCTTTGTTTAGACTATACTTTAGTATATTTTCATTTTAAACAATATTATTTATATTTTATTTTATCTATGTAAACTATTTCGATTGTTATTTTAATCATATACGTTTTACTATTATATTTTTAAATTTTAAATGCCATTTTTAAATGTTTTTAATTATTTTTTTCAAAAAAAATATTAAAAACAAAATTTGCAATGGGAATAAATATTTTTAAAAAAATAAAAATAATTATTTTATAAAAAAATGAAAATTAGCGACGGAATTAAAAATCCGTCGCTAATATATAAAAAAACCGAAAATATAAAAAAAATAAAAATAATGATTTGCGACGGAAAGTTATCCGTCGCAAATGTCGAGTTGCGACGGAATACTATTTTGTTGCAAATTGGAAATTTGCGACGGAAAAATATCCGTCGCAAATTTGCGACGAAATGTTATATGCGACGGAATTTCGTTTTCCGTCGCAATTGTGGACGACATTTTTGCGACGGACTATATCGTCGCTAATTCGTCGCAAATGCGTTTTTGCGACGGAAATACGCAAAAACTGATTTTTTTTGTAGTGAATAGAACACTCATGAACTGGCCTATTCTCAACCGAAAAATTCTCGGTCGCTCCCTCAGTCATCTTGGCCTATGAAAGAGTTCTTGACTTCGGTCACCTTTCTCCATCTAGTACTTAGCATACGCCTCTATGCATGTATTATTTCCTTTGTAGATTATCTGGTTCTATCTTATATTCGTTCCTAGAGAGTGTCTAGTTCCATACTAGAGCTCCGTCAAGATCCACAGACCCATTCCCTGGAGAGTGTATGGTTCTATCTAGATCTTTTGTCCATCTGGTTCTTCCCTGGTCTTTTGACCATCTGGTTCCACCTAGATCTTATGACCATCTTGTTCTGCTCAGATTTTTCAATCTCTGGAGAGTGTATGGTTTCATCCTAGAGCTCTATATCCAGATCTTTTGACCATATAGTTCTGCCTAGACCCAAAGACTGCATGGTTCCGTCTAGATATTTTTACTGTCTCGTTCAGATCCGAAGACTATCTTGTTCTATCTAGATTCGATAACCATCTGGTTCCGCCCAGATCCGTTGTTTCTGTCCAGATCATCAGCTTGATGTCTTATCTATTCCATCTAGATCAATGCTTATTCCAAGTTGTTTTTTTTCCTAGTTCATCCATATAAGTTTGACATGATTTCTATTTCGTCCAGGTCGACGCTTGCTCCAAATGTGACTTTTAGTACACGGTTGTTGTAGCTGCTCCTTTCGACTGCGGCTTCTAGTTTTTAGTTGACAAACTCAAGATGATCTTGAGTTTGAAGGGGGTGTCGATATTATTATATCTTATATTAATATTTGATATATTCTTATATTGAGATATTATCTATCCTGTGTTGATATTTGATATTAATATTAATATTTGATTAGATTTATTTAGATTATATTAGATTTTAGGATTAGTGTGGCTAAGTTTTCCTATATAAAGGATGTTGCTCAATTTCTTGTACTAAGGATTAAGTATTAAGGATTCAATTATATTTAGAGACTCTTATTTCCTCACTACTCCAATCCTTCATATTCTAACATTCATCATCACATAAATTTTAAATAAGTTACAAGGATGGTAAATAAGTAATAAAAGTCATGAATTACATGACAAAAACTTGACAATGATTCATAAAATATATCTTAGTATCTACGTCACAATATCAAAAGAAACATAAAAGATTTAAATCTTCCACCCAATTCCAGAAAGCTTAAATGGGGGTAACAACATGTTTAAATTATCTTACAATATATCCTACCAAAAAAATTATCCTATAATATGATCTTCTAAAGTTTCAGGTTGCATCTACTTCACATCTAGAGTAGTGTATATAATAAGTTGTTCAGAAACAAAACAATCAAAAAATAAGTTATTCACATGCTAAGAGGTTACATTTTCAATAGCTTATGAAAGAAATGATGAACATTTATAAAACTAAGTAGTAATCAATTAAGCCGATGCTTCTGGGAATACTCATAAATAAAACAAGAAATATCTTTAACTTTACAAGGGCCAAGCAAACTTAATAAATATGATGGAAATTGTAAATAACTCCAATTTTTACAATTTACATGCCACACAATACAGATTTAGGAGACAAAGAACAAGAAATATATTTTCATCTTCCAACCTTGAAAAAGACGTAATTTGAGGAATATCAATATTCCAATTAATACACTATTTTAAATTAAACTCATAAGAGGAGAGCTTACCAATGAAATCAATACATGCTAAGATATTACATTATCAATTAACACGCAGAATTACAGCTTCCTTGTTGTTTCTATTAATAAAAAACACTGACATAATAAGAAACTATTTACAAATTAATTAGAGAATAATTTAAGCGCGAATGAGGGTTAGACACTTATGAGTCATGATTCTTGTTTATATAAGAAGATAAGATATATAATCTAAAGACTTACAAATGGGTTTGTTGCAATCCCAATTTCATAAGGATGGCATAGAGTGTACTGAGGGTTTTAAGAGTGTAAAAGGAGGATTACAAAGTTAGAACAGTCATAGTATTGATCTTTTTGAAGCGACTCTTTTTAAAGAAAATTGGTTGCAAAAGGAATTTGTAAATAATTTAGTCTCATGTTCTAAAACATACCATATAGATAAAACTAAAGTTTTAAGCTATGGATTATAGCTTATCCAGAAAAATCAGATGCACAAATGACCACCATTCTTAGCTAAAGATATAAATCAATATGAAGATAGAACATATATATATATAAACTTACCACATCATTATAACTGTAGAAGGGGCAACAAATCTCAAGACTTCCCCAATTCTTTTGAAAAGCTCAATGTAAATAATTTCAACAAGCTACAAAGGAAAACAAATATCTTAATAAGCTAGAGGAAATTGATCAGTATTTGTAACTAAAAATATGCAAGCTAACATTTAGTCATGTACTATATTTCAATGCAAAGGAAATTAGACAATAACACCAACATTATAAGCAATTGGCGGAAAAAGTAATTGTAATGTTCATAAAGCATTTTACAAAGAGAAAATTTTTGTTAAAAAAAATAAATAAATGATACTTCCTGATGCTGTTTTTGCTCGGCTTCTAGATATGAAGGATCCCGACAAATAGAAAGATTTAATTTCATGAATCTTCAATATAGCACACTACAGTTCGGAAAGATTTAACTACATGAATCTTCAAATGGTGAAAGAAAGATAAAATAAAGAGGAGAAACAAACCTTGCATTGAGAGAACAAGTCATGGTCAAGAATCTTATTCAAGGTTGTGATGCTAAATGCATCAAAACTTCCATTCTCTTCCAGCATATTTTCTGAGCAAGTTTGGAATTTCTAAGCTCCATCAACCAAAGCTACAACTCTACAAGCTTATAATAGAGAACAAAGAAGTTGAAAATACTAAAAAAAGTCTCTTACCACAAACATGGTTTATCTCACATGAAACCTCTAAACAACGATCGCATCGTTGAAAATGAAGAACCACATTAAACTAGATGACTAAATTTCAGCCTAATCCAATGGTTAACGAGTTCACAACCGCTAATTTACCGAGACTGCCTTGTGAAGTTGTGTTTTTCGCTTTCTCTCATATGGTTGTATAATTTGACTAAGGATACGACACAAGGAAAAAAAAAAAAAAAAAGTAAAACTAGATTTAACCAAACACCAAAAGAAAAATGGAAAAGGAAAAGGAAATAGAAAGTTGCCTCATCTTCATCGAAGTTCGTGGGAATGAAGAGCATCAGAATCGCCAGGATTGCTCTATCAGATTTTCCCCAAGGGATTGTGTGAGAGTGAAATCAGCGACTGTTCCACAGTATGAGTCTTCGATTCCAGTATCGGTGAGTAGAGCCGGGAAATCGGGTCAGGCCCATCGGGCCGGCCCGTTTAAGCCCTGGCCCTGTAGGGCTCGGGCTTGAAAAATATGCCTAAAATTTGAAATTGGCCCGCGGGTCGGCCCCGTAGGCCTCGGCTTAATCGGCCAGCCCCCGTAGGGCCTCGGGCCGGCCCGTTAGGCCCTGTTACTGTAGCATTTTCATTTTTTTAAAAAAAAAAATAGTCAAAGAGTGAAGCACAATCTTCTGCTCAAAGTGAAGCACAATCAAATATCTATGAAATTGATAATAGTGATGAAGAATGTGACAATTGACAATGATAGTGGTATGCTTTTATATTTTATGTGTTATTTAATGTTGCTTAGTTTAATACTTCTTACGTTTTATGTGAGGCAATTATGGACAATGGTTTGTTTTTTATTACGAATTAATGAATGGGTTTATTTGTTGGATGATTTGTATTGTTTAGATATTAATGTTGATAATATTTATTTGATAGATTAGAACTTTAATAGTTGCAATTTACTAATTATATTTCTTTGGAAAAAAACCCAGAAAAAAAATAGTTAAATTTTGGAATAGTAATTTTCAGGCCCTGGCCCTGGTACTATCGGGCCGGGCTTTGAAAAATCGATGTTTTCCTTGTCTCAGGCCTTGTAGGGCCGGCCCTGTCGGGCCCAGGCCCTAGAGGGCCAGGCCCTGTAGGGCCGGGCCGGCCCTGATTCCCAGCTCTATCGGTGAGGGAGAAGATGAGTTGAGAAGAGAGAGAGTCGACGACGTCACACTAAGAGCAATAGTTGAGAGGTCATAAGAGCGAAGATTATATGGATTTTTTAAGGTTAACGACAAATTATTTTTGGGGTTTAAACTTCTTATATTGCATGAGAAGAAGAAAATTCCTACACATATATGAAATGGTGGGACCAACATATATATATAATGCTCATTATATATGTGTGGGTCTCACCATTTCATGTGTGTGTGACATGAGAATACACTTTTCTTATAATATGATAAGTGTTTTTCTCATTATTTTTTATATAAAATAAAAGATATTAAGTTTTTCAGAGCTAGTGTAAAAAAATCTGATCTAAAATAAATATTTTAGAGCTCATCTTTTAGCGTCCGGTCTAAAAATAATCTAAATTTTTAATATTTATCCAAACCGCATTAAATTGTTACTGGTCTAGCAAATTTCTTTATACTGCATGTAAGCGTCAACGGTTTTAAGTTGAATCAATATTTACAAACATGCAATCGGTCCTAGTTTTTAAACTATATCGGTCTGAAGTGGTTTAGAAGTGGCGGTCTTATAGGCCTTTTTTCTAATAGTGTAATTTGTTTATCAAATTTATAGCTTTCCCCCTAAACTAGATCTTCTTATTGATTATATTCCCTTCAGTCCTTAATATAAAACATATTTGAGGAGTTGATATTGGTCATAAATATAAGACATAGTTTTAATTTCATATTTTTCAATCTTTTTATAATTTACCCCTATTGATGCTTCCTCGACAATAATCAAGGAGGAGAGGAAATAAGAGAATTAAGGAAGATAACTACGGTGGTTTTTTTTAAAAAAAGAATTAACTAACTTAGTTAGCGTCTTTAATCTAATCAGATAAATATATCTTATATTAAGGACTAGAGAGAGCATATGTTAAAGGAGTTTTCATCAAGAGAGTATGTAATATCTAATGAAAATAATTAATAGGGGCACTCTAGGAAACAACACACATTTTTCTTACAAATAACGTACTAATTAAACTAATTTTCTTAATACTTGCAAATTAATTATCAAATTTTTACATTTAAGACTGAAGGGAGTACTGTATTTTCCCCATATATGTGCGCGTGCGCGCGCATGTATGTATGCATGTAAGATAAAGTTTATGCCGGAGGTGTTGATACCTTGCGTACCTTAGAGCCTGCTTGATACACAGAAGGGGTGAGAAGGGAAAGGATGATGAGCAAGTTCCTTTGTTTGACGACTAATCTTTGATCAATCTTCCTAGGAACTCAACTTTTAGGGCCCACTAATCTTTTTTTTAAAATTGGGAAGATGTGTTCCCACCAAAATTGATGGGATCTCAAGTTTTCTCGGTGAATAGTGAAAGTTTCGAACAAATTTACCCCTTCATCATCAAAGACGTTACCAAATATGGCTCTTCTCCATAATTATTCGATCACGAGAAATTGAAGGGGTGATTAGATTTGAGCTTTAATGATTTAAATAAAATTGAAAATATTTAAAATGATTTAAATAAATATGTATTCCTAATATTTCTCTAACTCTTGATTTCATCCATTATCTCATAACTATTGGTGATCTATCAAATATCTAAATCTACCTTCATTTTTATATCCATTTTGAATATTTATATTTATTTACTTTAATTTAATTTCTTCTTCATTTTATTTTTTTTTAATGTTTAACAATATATTGTTACATTTTTTTTTAATCTTCTCGTATCGTTGAAATTGATCGATTTCGCAACTATGTTTCAAAGCCGAGGTATTCATCTTCGATTTATAAAAAAAAATTTACATTTATCTTTTTCATTTTTAAATAATTATTTTTAAGGGTAAAATAAATATTTCCGATTCTTTCCTAATTGTCACTCCCCCATTTTCTTCTTTTCAAACAATTCATCTTCCTTCATCCCTTAAAATCTTTCCTTCCGTTCCTTTTCCTTCTCTAAATTTCTTTCCCGTCTCAAATCTTCCTAGTACTAAATAGGCTCTTAGGCTATATTTGTGAGTTTCATTTTGGAGGGAAAGGAAAGGAAAGGAAAGGGAGGGTTTTGGTAGTC
Source organism: Acacia acuminata (assembly GCA_019022655.1). Lineage (NCBI taxonomy): Eukaryota > Viridiplantae > Streptophyta > Magnoliopsida > Fabales > Fabaceae > Acacia > Acacia acuminata. The sequence goes on from JAFJYI010000160.1 coordinate 1,726,346, forward strand.
CCTTCCATTGTTTGCAAGTTTTAAAAATAGAAGGGAAGGGAATCAGAGATTTTTACAAATCCCCCAAAACCCTCATTCTTCTAAAAAATAAAGTTCCCCCAATATGGAGGGTTTTAAGAGGGAAAATAGATTAAATTTAAATTTATTTGTAAAGTATAATAATTATATTAATTATTAAAGAAAAGGACAAAATGGTAAAAATAACTCATTAATCATTCATCTTCCTCCTCTACTATTTTTTTAACTCCTAAACAAGGGGAAGAAATATCCTCAATTTCCCATCCATCCTCTCCTCCATTCTCCTTACATCCCTTTCCTTTCCCTTCCTTCCAAACTCTCAAACAAAGCTTTAGGCCCCGTTTGTTACGGAGAAGCTTTAAGGAGGGAAATGAATTTAGAAGAGGGAAAAGGAATGGAAAGGAAGATTAAGAGGAAACTTTAAAAAGTTGAAATGTTTGGTAGATATAGAAAGTGGGATGGAAGATGATAATTTTAAAAAATTAAAATTAAAATATAAAACTTGAAATTCCCAAAATACCCTTTACATTAGAAAAAAAAATTCCCTCCTTCTTCATCCCACGTCCCCACGACAACCGAAAAAAAAAAAATATCGAACAAAGTAGTTCGACCGTGGTGGTGGTCGTCCGCGGGTTCCGACGGTGAAGGAGGAAGTCTTCGCCGGCGACGAAGAGAGCCAAAGGTGAGAGGAAGAAGGTAAAGTTGGAGACGGTGAGAAAAGAGGAAGAAGAAAGGACCTAATGAGAATTTGCTCACAATCTTCCGGGAAGATTTCATCTTCCATCCAATATGTAAGGGAAGATTAAGGAAGGAATCTTCCCATGGGTGAAGAAAAGATGGTGTCTCATTGGAAGATGAATTCCGTATAACAAATACTCAAAACCGAGGGAAGATTTCTTCCATTCCCTTCTCCAATCTTCTTCCTAACAAACAGGGCCTTAGAGAATCAGGACTTGATATGATCCTCTTCCTATGCATCATCCCTATATCCTTCTCACTTCAATAGCATTATCTCCTATGCAAAGATCATTTTATATTTATTTCATCAAGATTATTATCTCTTTTTCTATTTTTATACCTAATTTAACTTCACATTTCATCAGGAGACTGGAAGAGGACAATAAAGATGGGGCAGCTTTAGAAGAAAAGGAGAAAAATAAACATATAAATCAGCAAACATGAGCAGTGATACGCAGAACTGTACAGAACAACGTCCACTGGAGTTGTAAGAATAAGACAGAACATGCCTGCAGCATATTTATTAACAACACACTGCAATGTATATTACATATATTCCCAATCCCCAATTTTATTAGTATTTTATTACCTTTCTTTAATTTCTTTCTTTTCCTGGAATTGCAGTTTCACAAAGCCAAGCAAACATATAACGTATCTTTCTGCTTAGAATTTTTGTTTTGGTGCGAATTCTAGTGATTGGTGAGTCCAAATCATCAGTATGAAAAGAAACTTTTTAACATCGCACAGTTTCATATGTACACATGCATTTCATTTTACACTATATATAACAGAACCCCATCCCATTGCTCTATAACAGCACTGGATCTTAATTACAATCAATAATTATGTGAATTATAATTGCCAAAGTACTTCAATAATATTCATGTTAAAGCAGACAAGCCAAAACCAAGCGATGCAATATTATTGCAGCAGAACTAATTAACTTCCGATCTGCTTTCATATCTTTCCAAGTCAAATGCTGATTAAGAAATCTCTCATAATGGCAAGATATGTTTGGGAAAACACAAAGAAAAGCATCAAAACACAGTAGAAAGTAAAATTCAATGGATGGATTTGACTTCACCTTCACTTTACACTTCACAAGGCTAACAAGCAAACAAATCGAAGAATTGACACCCGAATCTTAATCGCATGCTTCACATATTAACACAGTAAAAACAAGGGGCTTGATTTCCGTTTTCACTTTTTTTACAGCGTCCCTGTGTATATATAGAGAGAGTACTATTCTTTTAATTGGCTTAGTAAGCTGACGTAGATGGTGACATGATGCAGTTGTAACTACAAGAGTGATTGATACGTTGGTCTTTTTAAAAGCTTAGCTTTTCTTGCTAAATAATGCTGTACCAAAAGATTTTGCAATCATATATATAATTGCGTGTTACAGCACACAATAAAGCGACTAATAATGTGTTGTTTGTTGATACCAGTCACTAGTTCATAATATTTGTTCAAAATTGTACTAAAAGCGGGATATTTAACTAGTTTGATTAGATTAATGTTGTTAATGTGATATTTATTTTTTAAAAAAAATACTATAATCATCTTCCTTAATTTCATTTATCTCTCTCTTACTAAGTTATTAATATTGAGAGATTATGAATATAAGTAAATTAGAAAAATATTGACAAATATATCTTACATTTAGAGTAAAGAGATCATAACTTCTCGATCATGTCATGCGTTAAGGACCGGAGAAAGTAATAAATGTACTGCAAAACCCTAGTTAACTTGGATGCATGTGAATATATAGGATCCAACTGAGGTCTTCTGCTGCTTCCCATCTGTCATCCTCATTTTGACGCAAAACAACACATGGTGGCTCTTTTTTTCTTTTTGCCCCTTAATAATATCTAGATACTAAAAAGATACTTCAAAATACTAATTAGTACTAAAAAATATTGACAGTACTTCATGATTTTGAAAAGTTATTTTAGGATGTTGAAAAAATATTTTAGGATACTGATTGATACTAAAAAGATACTTCAGGATGCTAATTGGGGATACTGGTTGGTACTAAAAAAATACTTCATGATCTTGAAAATATTTCAGATGCTGACTAGGTATATTGGTTGGTACTAAAAAAATACTTCATGATCTTGAAAATTTATCTTATGATCTCGAAATTAATTCAGGACGCTAATTGGGTATCTTGTTGATACTAAAAGAATACTTCATGATCTTGAAAAATTATCTTAGGATCTTGAAAAAATTTCAAGATCATAAAATAGTATTTCAAAATCATGAAGTTTTTTTTATTATCAGCCAAGATATCTTGAAATATCTTTTCAAGCATTCAAATTAAGACTCGTTATATTTTTTCAACATTCTAAAATAATTTTTCAAGATCATGAAGTATTTGTCGTATTTTTTCAATACTGATTAGTATCTTAATTATCTTTTTAGTATTCTAAATATTATTTAAAAAAAAAAAAAAAAAAGACACCATGTATTGTTTTATGTCGACGCACCTTTAGGGTATGTTTGGTTGGGAGGGAGGGAGGAGAGGGAAGGGGGAGGAAAATGGAGGAAAATATTAAAAGGGGAGAAAACGTTTGTTTCCACCACAAATAACTTTTCTCTCTCTCCATTTGCCCTCCCCTCCGATCCCCCTCCCCTTCCCTCCCCCAAACCAAACATACCCTTAGGGAAGAAGATAGCAGTGGATGGCAACCAAGTCCAACAAAGGACCTCAGCCGGATCCGAATATATATGGCCTTATCTAACTTTAACCTGATTAGAAACAAGAGATTAATGTAACTCAGTTTTGTGTATCCACATCGTACTCTGATCAAATCCGCGTGTCGGTCTCTCCTTTACATGTAGGACAAGGGGGCCAACTTTTTTATGCCCTTGCTAGTTAAAAAAGCCAACTTTCTCATGTGTGACTCTCATGGTGAGCTTGGTACGAAAAATTTGGAGGAAAAATTTGGAGGGAATGAAAGGGGAGGAAAATTTTTTTTGAGTTTGATTGAAGAAAATTGGAAAAATGGTGTTATAAAATTTTAATAAAGAGAAGATATGAGATAGAAGAGAAAGAAAAATTAATTTTAAAGCTTTTTAACCCCACTTCTATTATTTTCTTAAATCAAACTCAATTTTTTCTCTCCACTCACTTTCCCTCCTCTCACCTCATACCAAATAAGCCCTCAAGCAACAAGCTTATTCACACCATTGATATATACCATTTTTAGTCTTTGATATAAGACTTAATTGACTTTTTAAAAAGGATTAATGAAGCTAAATATAACTTACTATAAAATGTTTATATTTATTTTTTTATATCAAACTAATTTATTTGACTTATAAACTGATAAGTAATCAAATAACATACAATATATTCTATAATTAACTAATTTATTTAGTTTCCTTAATTTCTCAAAAAAAAAAAAAAAAATATCAACTGAATCTTACAAGGGGGAATATAAACTTTGGATAATTTTATCCAAGTTAATTACTTTTTCTCTCTATATGTGTGTGTGAATACAAGAACATGAATATATATATATATATATATATATAGATAGATAGTACCGAAGTAGCTAGTGCGACATCATTGTTGTTTAGGGGAGTTAATAATAAGGGTTAAGGTACAGATTTGACAAACGAAATATTACGTTAGAAGCATTAGATACAGAAATGCCTTGAAGGGAGAAAAATATTAATAAACAATTGAAAGGGAGTAAAAATACTAATGAAGAATTTAAAACTTGTGAAATACTACAATCCCGTTTTAATTTATTCATCAAAATTTTAAATTCTTTATTGGTATTTTTCTCTTTTTTAATTATTTATTAGTATTTTGGTTCCTTCAAAACATTTCTGTGCTCAATATTTTTAATATAATACTTTATTGACCAATTTACACCGGGGGCCAACAGGGGCACGTGCATAGAGAAAAGGGTGCACAAGGAGGGTGGAAATGGTGGGTACGAGAAGAGAGAGTGAAGACACAGAACAAAAAGCAGGCAACAAATATAAATATTGCAAGGGAGCATGATATCTATATATATATATATATATATAATAGAGTGAGTGAAAATTACGTACAAGTAATTAAACAGACATGTTTGATTGATGGTTGTGTCGGATGGGCCACTCATGTTGGTGTTTGATGTGATCAAAGTCTCATGCAACTCTTTTCCCTCTCACAGTACTGTAATCTTTTACTTAGTGCCAATGCTGTCCTACCCCCTTATTCCAATTACTTTTTTACTTTTGACTTGTTCGTCTTAGTCGTTAATATTTATCAAACTTCTTGAAAAAGTAACTTGATAGTGTTTTTAGTAAGGTCTTTTATCTATAATATATAAACTACATAACTAATTTATGGATATTAAAAAATAGTTAAGTTAATTATTTATAATAAATATATGTTGTTTTAATCATGCATATCTTTGATCCTTGAGATATAAAAATCTTCTTAGTGCAATCAATAAGAATATTTTAAGATTTAGGAAACGATTATAAATTTGGAAAAACAAATCAAAATGTATTAAGATATTATATTTATGATCAAAGTAAACTTATTGGCTAGTTCCTATATTTAGCACCCAGGGAGTATATTTCTTCAAATATATGAAAATTAATTTTTCAAAATGTTTATGCCTAATTGTGAGATTAGGTTAAAGGTAAGGTTGGAAATAAATAATAAATTACTAGGGAAATAGATTGCTTTCATAGTTATAGGAAAAAAATGTGAGAATTTTCTTTCTAAGAAGCTGCTGATTTTAGTGAATAAAGTGAGAAATTTCATCGGTCCTAAAAAAGTTTAACTTCCTTTTTTATTTTACTCAAATCCTAATAACCAAGTGACACCTTAATTTCACAACAAAATTTACAATTGAAAATCCATCTAATAAAATTGAAGAAATTCAATATCCTTTCCAGGTATAAAATTCAGCCTTGTAGATGAAGAAAATAATGCTGAAAGTTATTTAAATTTATGAAGTTTGAAAAAACTCTAATTTTAATTAATTACCAATATTAATGATAGTTGTCGAAAAAATCATTTTTATATTAATATAAACATAAATTACCGTTACTATTTTATAAATTTATAATTTGATCTTTTTAACTTTGTGTATTATATTACCTTAGAAATTTATAATAATCTTTAAAGGTTTGTTTTGGATGAGGGATTTGGAAGGAATGAAAGGGGAGGGAAAATTTTTATGAGTTGAATTTAAAAAATTGGAGAAATAGGGTTATAAAATTTTAATATAAAGAATATGTAAGATAAAAAAAAGTATGAAAAATTAACTAAAAACTTTTAATTCAATTTCTCTCATTTTTCTAAAATCAACTCAAAACAATTTTCCCTCTGCTTACTTCTTCTCCCCTCACCTCGAACCAAATAAATCCTAAATGAAGTTTCTTTTTTTGTCACTACCCTTTTAACTATACACGTCTAGATTACACATACCAAATTTAATTTTAATAATCATGAATACTAATTTAAAAAATGGATAATAATTGATGCTGTATTATTTGAAAAAAAATAATATTTAATATTCTTAACCACCAATAATATAAATTAGAGTCATTAACTGTAATTTTCCTCCTCATAAAATATTATTAATTAGATAAAATGATAATATACTGAAATTAACTATATCAGCTTGCAGTAAGATGAAAAAAATTCAGAAAATGATTGTTACAGACAATAAACAATTTGAAATACAAGAAAGAGACCTAAAACTTTGTTCAAGAGATTTAATAGTGACACATAGGGTCTTTCTAAACTTTTAACCCCAATTTTTTAAGTAGAAATTAAGTTCAGGACATGCATATCGCACAACTGATGAAATTCCTAACTTCTATCTCAAATTTATGAGTCAAAATCCTTATTTCTCATTCCCAAACTTTCAGGTCCATCTTTGTATTTAAAAATGTAACATGGTTTGCAGTTGTCGTTTTCCAAAAAAATATTCTATCACCATATTTATAGCACTGTACTGTTTGTTATATGTACAAATCAATTCTTATTACTTAGAATGAAAAAGATAATATATGCAGAAATCAACTATGCTATCATCAAAATTTATGCATACCACTGTTTGTTACAAGTTAGTTGATGTCTGGAAAATGGAAATACATACATCATGAGGCTGAAAATTTTTAGTCAACTTTCCAACCTTCTTAATTAAGAAAACTTCATTTTCTGAATATTCTTACCTTTTCCCCTGATTTAACCATATTAATCCGTAGATAAAAAGACAGAATGAAAAACGAAGGATAATTTTTATGAAGTAAAAAGTATAAATTTAAGAGGAATAATTACCAATGAACCACAGATGAAATTTTTTAGACCAAAGACTTGCAAACAGAAAATTACATACTTTTCTTCATCTCCATCTAAATTGCAGTTAATTAATAAAATTGAATGACAATGTTTACTCAGAGAGTGAGTTTTATGCTTCACGCTTAACTCTTCCTCTTCAATTAGTAACAGATTATGATCGGAAAAATTATGCAAGATAATTAATCATGAATCAGATGTGTGTATGCGTGTGTGTGTAAGAGAGAGAGAGTAATTTTTTCTTCCCCAATTTTGCACCTAGTAAGTATTTTAGTTAAAAATGTGATGTATAAAGGCAGTATGATGAAAATGGTTAATCGAAGATTTTTTAACAGAAGAGTGGCAGATCTGGGAAAGAATAACTGATTCTCAAGTATTTAGATACTATATGCGATTCAGCAGTAGAGAAGAAGAATCAGTATATAGACAGATTTCAGGATCGGATTTCCATTATTATAAAGATTAAACATCATTCTACTCTTTATTATCATTAATTTGTTTAAAAAAAAGTTCACCTAATTGAAGGGCATGCAAAAGCATATATCTAAATCATCTGATCCTTGTGCTAATTAATTAAGAGATATTCCAAGCTAGCTACCAAGTGAGAAGTTTGACCCAGAATCATGAGCTAAAAGATCAAATAAAAAAATAAGCAGCTTCAAAGAATAATAATAATAAAAAAGATATCATCTTTATGCAATCAAAAGGGCAAACTCATAAAAAGATCTCGCAAGTTTAAACCTTTTCATTCTCTCTTTCAGTGAAAGAGAGAGAGAGAAAAGGAAGATTTTATGGATCTTACCTGGAAAAAGGAGAGAGAGATCCTAGAGAGCGTAGAGAGAGAGATCAAAATTTGTAGAGGTGATGGAAAATTCCTAAGAGATCGCATGATCTGAATTAAGAGGGAATCGTTACAGAAACGAAAGGATTAGATCAATGCGATCCCTTTGGAAGCTTCCACCTACACTATTAGTGATATAAGCAAGAGAATTGAACTAGCAACTCATCTTCATCATCAACCAACAACGTCTTGGATCACTAGTGACCTGCAAGAGAGAGAGAGAGAGAGAGGAGAGAATGAAGAAGTAGGGTTGCTGTTGTTGGGACCATAACAACACAAAGGAGGGAGAGGTTAATTTTTGGTTGTGTGCATGACATAATGAAGGTGTTTGTGTTTGTGGTGGTCCATAAAGTAACTGTGGGTTGGGTCTGTGATTTATACAAGAAAAGAGAGGTAGGGACTGTTTCCATGCCTTCGGTTTTGCCCTTGTATCTCTTCTTTCAACTCTCACATGCTCTTGCTGCTGTTGCTTCTTCCTATTTTTCTCTGTAAACCATATAGGTTCAAGATGCAAACAAAATTGACCGTATTATGATTTTTATTTTTATTCTTAACAAGCAAAAAATATGAAATAGAATGATTTTAATTTCCGTCTAATAAAATTATTGATTAACGATATAGTAAAAAGGAAAAATTAATTATTATTATTATTTTGCCTCTAAAGGTTTAACTTGGTGCAATTTAACCCTTATAGTTTTGATCAGAATGCTTCAGTCCTTTAATTTTATCTCGCTTACAACTGAGTCCTTATTGTTTTAACATTTTATAATTTATTCTTTGCCTTTATTAAATATATAATTTCATTTTTCTAAAAAATAGGGACTAAATTATAAAATGGTTAAAACTATATGCATCGTGTTGCAATGAGTCAAAGTTCTAGATTGAGTTAAAACCAAGTCAAAATTATAGATAATGAGTTTGTATAAAGTCAAAATGTAAGGACAGAATTATAATCGAGTCAAAGTTATAACCGATCAAAAGATTAATTAATTATAGTAAAAAAAAAAATGGAGTGTTGTGTTGCTAGAAAACTGCATGATGGTGTTGTTGTGAAAGCTACAGGTAGTGACCATAACACTTGGGTATGGAGAAATAAAACAAGAGATAAATAGGGGCGTGGTATATAACAAAGCTTTTGAAATGGGAAATTAAATGAAAGGGAAGAGAAATAAATGTGGTGTCATTAAAAGTAGGGACCGACAAGATGATGATGGAGGGATTATTTGGTTGATAAGGCACTTCTCTGTTCCCATCACACAACTAATGCTGCTGCCCATCCTCTCGGCATTTTTTCAATCCCGACTATGACTCCTCACACATTAATGACATTATATATATATATATCTCTCTAGAGCTTTTAATTAACCATTATTAGACTAATTCAGATCGAGTCGGAATACGACACAAAGGACGTATGTCAAAGCTCTCATATTTTTTGTTAAATTGATACAACCCCTTACTAATTAAATTAAGTTTTGGGCTAATAACGCATAATCTCTCTCACACAGTCGTCCAATTATATTTTTCTATACGCTTTAATTTTGTAAATTGTTAGGATAGGGTACAAGATTATTTGTTCAAAAATTCTTGTCCCGTTTCTTATTCGTTACGAGTCTTCTTCCCACGTGGGTTGGATCAAAATCACCGTGGAGTCAGTAGCGGAACTAGGGGGCTAGGGTGAGCCCTCGCCCCCTCTAACTTAGACACTAAAAACAAAATGTTGTCCTGTAGAAATAGTTGTCTCAATCTTATTGTGGAGTTTCCTGGATTTTTAAGAAATTTTGCCTGGTAGTAGAGAGGAGAATGATTCAAAATTCAAACGAGGACTTGGAAACCTCTTGGAAGATAAAGGTTTACTTTCGATATATCTTGTTCCTTAATCTTATCCATACGCTTTTCTAGAGTAAATTCTAGCCTCTTGGATTTGCTTTGTTCAAACAATATTGTTTTACCTTCTACATATCCTTCATTTGCCCTCGTGTGTACGTGTCAGTTCTTTTCTGGTTTGTTTCTGGAATGATCAATAATATTCTGTTTGTTGATGGGTATTTTGGAGGAGAAGGGAAGTGGGAGATTTCCTTATTACTAACTTGTTTTTATGACATTGGGTACAAAGTCCTCCTGTTCTTGCTTATGGTGATGGAAAATATTTACAAACTTGCTATGGTAATTGTTAATTAGACTTGTTTGGAAGAAAAAAATCACCCCTTGTCTATAGAGTTAATCAAATTTGATTTTATTTGAAATAATTTGAATTTTTAAGGCCTTTTAACTAGAAAATTTATTATTTGGGGTCCTTATTAGACGTAACCTTATCCTTTTCCATTATCCACTTACCGGAAGTCTCCTTTAATTTGTAGCGTATGATGTGTATGTATTTAATTGGAAGTCTTTTTTTCCCCCTTCTTTTTGTATAATACCAGCGTATGATGTGTAAGTATTTAATTGGAAGTCTTTTTTTTTTTTTTTTTTCTTTCTTTTTGTATAATATCAGTAGATCCACCTAGAGTTAATGATTACAAATGCAACTTGAATATTTCAGATGGGTTAACAAAATAGTGTATATACATAAAAGACACATCCAAGGTTGTATTTTTTATTTTTCCCTCCAATCATTAAAATTCTTGGATCCATCACTGCTACGTGGAGTCCATCTTCATCTAAAAGTGACACCACCAAAGAGAAGGGACAGATTTTTCTCTACTTGCCTATCATATATATATAGAGAAAACCACAACATTCAAATTCCAAATTATAGAGAGAATTATATCCCCATAGACCTAAATAAGACTAATATTTCAAATAAGAGATATTGATATTTACCTTTTCAAAATGTTTTTCTAACTTGTACGATTTAAGTTCCTCCTCCTTATAACCTCCATCTCTGTTTTTATGTTTCTTTTTTATATGGCTATATGAATGTGTCATATCCAAGCACTCTCGGACCTAATTGGAGATATATAGTTCTTTCAAAATTGTATTTTTATTCACACAAATTCAAAGTTATGTGACCTTATGACCTATTGTCCTCGTGATCTCCTCCTTCATAAAGACTCATCATGATTCCGTTTTCTTGATCATGATTCATATATCTGCAAAAATTTAATCATTTTCTGCACCTTTTAGTGGAAGCATATCAAAGCTTTCCCTTAATTTCAAGACATTCTTCATCTACACATGATTTTTTGCCTTCTATAGCCCCACACACAATCTCAACTAACCCAGCAATCTTGGCCTATTGATCTCAATTATACATTTTAATATTACTTTTAAATAGTGCAGCAACCTCTCTGTTGGCGGGTTTCGGGTTTATTAAGTGCGTGGAGAGAGAAAACAAGAGGAGAGAGGGAGATTTTAAAAAATAACGAGGCTCAACTTTGCTTTGTCTTTACAATATATAAATAATGCCATTAGAACCTTAAGTGAATATTATGATGCTTAATATCTTTTGTTATAAATTTAAGGTTAAACTGTAAATCTATTTATCGACTTCCCGTTAATGTGCACATGGCAAATAGTATAAAAATGTTATAATCGTTAAGTTAACTAATGTTGATTGTTTAACAAACATGTTGGTCAAGAAAGTGGTATGTAAAACTATGCACGAAGTTTCCTAAGTGGTGTAAAAATGGTATGGCTATTAAGGGGGCATTTGGATGGGCTTTTAAAAAAAGTGTTTTTTTTAAAGCTCCAAATTGGAGCTTTTAGAAAAAGGAGCATTCTAGCTTTTTTTTTTTTTTGTGACACTTACTTTTTGAAAAAAAATATCATCTAAACACATAAATTAATAATAAAAAAACATTTTTTGGTATTAAAAAGTGTTTTTTTAAAATCAAAAAGCTCATCCAAATGGGCCCTAAGTCAACCAATGTTGATTGTTTACAAACAATCGCCAAACACGTTGTGTAATGTTTTTGCTCCTAGTGACTCTATCAATGCGGGTCTTCTACAAGGCACAATGACCACACAACTATATTCTTTTCTTTCGTTTCTTCATCATTAGTGAATATTATCAAAGGATTTGGACGTGTTAATGCATAACAATAGTTGTTCTGGTATAGAATACAGATGTCCAGCCAAGGGCTGGTGCTTTTATCTTGGATCAATAGGCCCAGTCTGAATATCTAAGGAGAAGATACTCAGAGGAGCTTGGGATTACTGTGCACTAAATATAGGGGGTGGTGTGTGTGCACATTGTGGCAGAATGTAAAGTAGCTATGAGTTAGAACGTGTGCACCTTAATAGTGGTCCTCTGTATTTATAAGGTTTACCGTAGAGGATATCTCGGCCGTGCATGATCCCATGAGCGAATATCTAGGGGAGTATATTGCGCAGATATAGCCCGGATACTCCTATATTGCTGCTAGATAGAATCCTCCTATAATATAGGATCTCCCTATATTATAGGTGAGCTGTAATCTTTAGCGCATCTTCAGTTGGGCCATCCCGGCATTGGGCCTTAGTACAGGTCCGTAACAGTTGCCCCCAGCTCGGTAGGTGAGGCTTATGAGCTGTTGAGATGCATTTCGCCCCTAGTCGGCTTTATTGGTCGAGCTTTGTTACACATACTAGAGTCTGAGGCGGAGCCTCTAGGATCTAAGGTAATGTCTCCAGGCTCGTGCGTCCGAGGCGACTTTCACGGAACATGTTCGTCTGGGGCCGAGATATATTTTGCTCGTCGAGGTGGTCCCGGCTATCCGAGCTGGTTGCCAATGGCTTCGGGTTTTTTTCGGCATGGAGGACTTTCCGCATTCGTCATAATTGCCCTCTGACACTTGGTGACTCGGTATTGGCGAGAGCCTGCAACCGCCGCGCCTATCCACGCACCGATCTTCGTGCGCAAATAATGCTCCTTTACACGCAGTACGCCACTTCCTCTGTCAGGGTGAAAAGACTCTCTTGTCCCTGACGTTTTGGCCACTGACTACTTTGTGTGTATGCCTATAGAATTCATATTTCCTTCCATTTTCTTCACTTTACTGCTTCTGCTATCCTTCTCCGGTTTCTCTATTTTTACGTTATTTTCCGCCGCCATCGGTTCGGCGCTATCTACGAATTTGTTGCTCATTCATCCTTCTTTACTCCGGGTATATGCCCATCTCCTATTGCTTTCTGGTGTAAATTGGAAGTTTTCATCATTTTTCTTGCTTAGTTCCGTTTTCACGATTTTCTAGGTAAGCTTCCTTCGTAGTTTCTGGGTTAGTTCAAACCTCTTTTCTATCACACCTTTTAACCCCGAAATACCTCTTGTTCAACCTTCCCCTTATTTCTCCTTCTTTACACACCCTTTTGTGCCTCTCTAGGTTTTTGTTCTTTGGTGATGGATAGGAGTAACCGCTTACCCCCTTCAAACCAACCATTAACTCCTGAGGAAGAGGAAGCCTTGCGTGCTCGTTTCCCCTGTGCTTCCTATTGGATTCTCGGCACGAACCCCGACACTAGGCCCAACACGGATTGGCATAACGCTCGGAACGGCACGAGGCATAGCACGAATAGGTGTGAGCTCAGAACCCTAACAACATCGGATCGAGACCCTGTTGTGCTTCGTCGACCAGACCCACCCCGTAGCAGATATCTCGGCCGTGCATGATCCCATGAGCGAATATCTAGGGGAGTATATTGCGCAGATATAGCCCAGATACTCCTATATTGCTGCTAGATAGAATCCTATAATATAGAATCTCCCTATATTATAGGTGAGCTATAATCTTTAGCGCATCTTTAGTTGGGCCATCCCGATATTAAGCTTTAATACAGATCCGTAACAATAGTGTTCCTAATTCAGAATTCATTGGCTCCACGAAAAAACCACCGACAATGAAGAAACCAAATAAAAGGACCGTGGATAAGGCGGCTAGAGGAGAGAGTAGCTATTGTGTTGTGCAAAAGACCTTAGCTTGTAGTGCTGGACAAAGCTGCTGGGATAAAAAATATTGTTCAACACGTATGAGGACTATTTGTTAAATGATCAACATTGATTAATTTAACGGCTGTGATATTTTTACACTAGTTAAAAGATTTTATGACTATTTTTACACCATTTTTTTTACTATTATGTTTGATAAACTATCAACGTTAAATAATTTAATAGTTGTGATATTTATGCATTATTTTGGAAACTTTATTTATATTTTTGCACCTGAGTGTATTTGTATTTTTGCACTTGAGTGAATATATTATGGTGCCAGATACATATTTACAAAAATTTTACGGGTATATTTACACTTTAACACTAAAATTAAATCCTTTTTTTTTTTTTTTTTTTTTGCCTTTTTGCTTTTTGGCTAGAAAAATTTAATCCATTTAATATATATAGTGTTATACTTATTTCAAATTTCCGCTGTGTATAGATGGCAATAAAACATCTAGCATTATCGCATTCATGTTTTAATAGTATAGTGGTACTTATTTAGTTGTTTGAAATAATAATTGAAACCTTTAAAAACAATTTTTCAATTGTGATTTATAATATAAGAGATAAATATGTGAGATGAGATTTATTTTTATTAATTTTTTCAAAACAATCAACTGAGTCTCATATTAAAGATTGGAGTAAGTAAATGAGTAATACGTACATATTAAATTATTAATACTGAAATAAACTTGTTTTTAAAGCCAATTTAGCTATTTTTTTCATTTTGATTCAAAACAATCAATCGAGTCTTATATTAAATATTGAAGTAAGTAAATGAGTAATACATATATATTAAATTATTAATACTGAAATAAATTTGTTTTTAAAGCCCATTTAGCTTTTTTTTTTTTTTTTTTTTTTTTTTTTTTTGATCAGGGAATGGAAAAGTGATATTATATAAATTCATCATCTCTTAATTATAATTGTAAAAGCGATTTCCTCATAAAAAAGCAATGTCAAAATAATTAAGGGCCCAACCGGGTTCGAACCGGTGACCTCTTGATCTGCAGTCAAATGCTCTACCACTGAGCTATGGACCCCTTGATTATTGGAGTTTTGATTTTAAGTTTATTATTAAATAGAAACTAGGTTCCACCATTTCCCTTCCGCCTCTTTCCGCCGCGCCCGCTCCGACCTTATTTCTCCGCCGTTTTTCCTCTTTTTCTTTCCGACCACTCTCCGACACAGTGCACCCACGATAATGGCTACACAGTACGGCATCAAATTTGCCGTCCATCTTATCACCAATCACTTTGGCAACCTCGTAGCTGTAATTACCCCTCAACTCTTAGCATCTCCTTGGTTATTTTTCTCAATTTCGTTTTAACGCTGTATGTTTGTGCAGAAAGTATGTGAATGCCTTCTTAGGAGGGGACCCCTCACTTTCGAGCAATTGAGTCGGTTCACGGAGCTTACCAAGGAGCAAGTCAAGAACTCCCTACTTGTCCTAGTCCAGCACAACTGTGTTCAAGCATTTATTCTTGAACAAGAAGGTACCATTTTGTTTGCACATTGCACAGATTATTTCTCCTTGATATTCTCTGTTTCTGATTAAAGTGTTGGAGAAACGGTGCAATCTGAAGTAGTTTATGGTTGGTTGGAGCTTCCTCTGTCACTATTGTGAAGATGGTATTTTGTTGCTGATTATTATGGGTTTGATTAAGGCTCAACATTTTTCCTAATAGAATCAAAATGAATTGAAATTTCAAATGAGAATTTCGAGATTGAATGATTTATTTCATAAATACATGTATTATTGAATGTTGATTCAATATCAGTGTGCTATTTGTTTTTTGCCTCAAAAGTTTATAACGGTGATGCCCTGACTAATAACAAATGTAGGTCGTGAAGGATCAAAAGTTAATACACATTACTTGGCACTATTTGATAACATACTCCATCGTTTGAGATTTCCCAAATTCTTGGAGAACGTTTCACAGGATCTTGATGAAGAAGTTAGTTTTATCATGACCCTTATGTTTCTTGGATTTTCAATTCAGTTAAAGCTTTGATTGCTGAGTGTGTTGGTGATTGGTATTGCAGTGTGTAGAGCTTCTTGAGGGATTGCTTCGTGATGGTAGGCTAACTCTGAAACAGATGGTTGACAGAGCAAGCCAAAGAAAAGGTTACTCTTCCATGATGCACATGCTATGGCTTATCTTTATATGAAAAATGGAAACCCTAATGTGAGAGGGATTTTTTCTTCCCTCAGTTTGATTTACCTATTTACAGTTATTGTATTTTTGACCTATTGCTCCTTGTAACAATATGGTTTTGCAAGATGCATTCATAAAGCACGAGGATTGATTGACAAACTCCTTATCTTTTGTTTCTTTCTTAGTCTTAAAGAAAATATCACTCACAAAAGTCATGTGGCATAATAATTAGGCCCCAAATTTTGCTGTTCTGGTCACACGTGTGTTCTTCTCTAAGTGATAATTGTATTGATGATAGAAAATGAAATTTTTTGGCATAATAGTTGGTTAACTCTCGTGTTATAGTTTATTTATTGGGAAAAAAAAAAGATACAGCTTCTGAGGTGGAAGTTGATGGATTCCATCAATATAGGAAGATTGTATCTTCTGAGGTGGAAGTTGGTTAATTCTTGTTTTGATTTTAGGACTCTATCTTAGGAGGATACTTGTTTCTTGTTTCATATTTATTCTTTCTTTAGATAATTCTTTTATGCAAAAATTTACTATGAATGCATGCCTTTGGTAATTTTGTTAGGAGGAATGACCTCAAAATATCTCTCCTTTTGAATGCTATTTTCATTCATCTATTAATGGGTTAGCTCTGATGCCTCTTGTGTCTCATATAGATGGACCCTTGTTCTAAGAATTTTGGAGCACATTTTTCTGTATTTGATCCTGGAGATACTTGTGCATTGTACACCATCTACTTTAAACATAAATAAGAGTCACCAGATCCTACTTTCTTGATCAAAGAATATCTGGTTTAAATATTAGCGCCTTAGAAGCTTCAATTACCAGGAGTGTGGTATGATCTGGGTTTGGCACAGGGATAGGGCCTCCAGTGTGCCTTATAGCTAGTATTTGTGGTACTTAAGAAGTGGGCATAACTGGTTTGCTATTTCAAGTAAATCCTCTTCAATTAGTTTTTCTCAAATCAATGGACTTCTTTCAGAAAATGCAGTGGCCTTAGATGTTGTACAAGAGAGCCTTCATAAACTCTTAATGCTTCGATATGCTGAACGCTGCCCTTCCCCTGAGCCGGTTATTTCTCCTCCAGTTGAGCAGGATACTAAAAAGCGTGGTGCTAAGTCCAAGGTAATTGTTGCTTCTCAACATCTTTAGTTAACTGTGTTGTACTTTTTTTGATAAGGATTAATAGCTTGATTGCTATTTTTCAGTTAGCCAGTTACCGTTTTTATTTCAGTCAGTAGTGCTAATTCATTGATGACTATCTTCAAATCATGATAGCATATTCTGTTATTCATCTTGTAATTTTAGGGAAGAGGATCTATTTTCAAAATTGAGTAGAGCATTGTATAATTTAGATTTCTCTCAAGAGAGGGGAAGGATAATTCATTATTAAAAAAAAATCTAGCTATCGGTCAATATATGATATATAACCAAAAATATTTTTTATATTACAAATAAATTAACCAATTATGGTGGAAAGTTGAACTTAGACACTTAGTATATGTGTATGTGCGCATATGCATATGTATGTTTATTAATATATATAACCAGAGTATACTTTATACTTTATGCTTTTGCACAGAGCCTAAGATGTGTCGCATTAGTCATGTCTTTTAAACAATGTGATTGACTATGCTTTGTATTGATTTATATTGATTCAATGTCACGAAGAAAAATAAATTGTTCTAGAACTGATACAATTCGATGCAAATAATTTAACATGTCATTTGTTAACTATTTTCATTTTAATCAAATTTAGTGGCTGTCAAACAAAAATTTATTAATGGGTGATATTTAACAAAACTTTATGAAATGAATGAATCTTGGCCAAAAGATTAAACAAGTGCAAATAAGTCCCGCTTCAGTGGGAAGTCAATAGAAATCAATGTTTTAACCTAGCTAATAAGATAATGTTATATAAAATTTGCCCAAAAAACTGTTAACATGAGTTGTTCATATCTTATCCATGAGAACGTATAAAACCTGAAATGCTCACTATGTGATCACATTATTTTGTTCTATAGGCTGCAACATTAACTTTGCTGCTGGGGTGCGATTTTGTTATATTTTTTTGCTTTTTCTTTTTTCCTCACTGGTTCATGTCCTTTCTATGATGTGCTTGGGCTAATAACATAATATTGTCTTATGTAAATATATAATTTTCTATGTATTAAAAATGCAATCAAAGAATATTCTTAGTTGAGTATTATTTTCATTTTAGACAAATAAACGTCATAAATCTCACCTATATTTTATAGCAGTATATTTGTTATAAAAGGTTCATCTGGATTGTGAGTGACCCAGAAAATAATCTAATGACTTGAAATCTTCTCAGTTCCATGCCTGGTCCTGTTAAATAAGCACGTGTCTCTTTCTATGACAATGAATCAATGATTTGGTAATGTCTTTTATACTGAAGCTGAAAGACTGAAGTGTTCAATTTGTATCCCAAATATGAGTTCTATTGATGCTTTTTCTTTTGGTAATCCTTGCTTGTAGATAGCTGAAGAACCAGAGACGATAGAATACCGTGTTTTAGAAGCAGCTGTACCTGCAGAGGGAATCAGGTTTTCTCTCACTGCAAACTCTGAATTAATAAATAATTCAGACATTTCCCCCGGGAGAGGAGTTGGAGAAAATGTTGGTAAGACTACTGTTATCTTGGGTGATCAGACGAACTGGTGTTACTTATTTCCTGTTCACAATAAGTATAGCTGAATTATGAGTGTCTGAAGTGCAGCAAAAGAGGATTCAACTCTTTTTCGTGCCAATTTTGAGGAGTTTGTACGCCGTCGTAGGCACAAGGTTGGTTTTACCATATAATGTCCCGTTGCAACTTCTTTCTACTGCTATCCCTGTTGCATTTTCCTGCAATTCCTATCTTAAATGCCCTTCCCCTTTAAGAAAAAATCTCTATGTTTTGATGTTGTTTCTGTTGTTTTTTTTGGCATGGAAATTTGAACTTGAGACCTTCTTCATTAAGTAGGTGTTAAAGAGGATCTGCTCTGCAGCTTGGTTTAATGAGTGATGGAAGTTGAAATTAACTCTGTAGCTTGGTTTAATGAGTGATGGAAGTTGAAATTAAGATTTAAGTTGTTTCTTTTTATCAAAAGGCAATCAGTGTGATTTATAATATGCCAAATGCACGCTTCTAATTGTTGAAACTTGAAAGTCAATGGAAATCAACTAATCATAACATCCCCTAGATTAATCTACTGATTGACATCAAGTTACTTTTCCTTTGCTTCATCTACTATATTCTCTTGCTTGTTTAGGATGTGGCAACCAGGTACTATGTTCATGTGTTGCCTATTCTGTTGATTATCTTAATGTTATTAGCAAAGCATTACAACATTTTCAGGGATCTCACTCGGTAATTTATTGTGCTTTTAAAACTAAAACATTTTGTCTCCTATTTGTCTTTTCTTAGAGAGTCATTATCAGTGTTATTATTGAAGTAGCGCACTTGTATGCTTTTCTCAGGTATTGGTTGAGAATGTTCGAACAGCACATGATGATGGAGCTGCTATTGTCCTGGGGGCAGTACTGGACGCAACTAGAAATGCAGAGAAAAAAGTGAAAATGGAGAAATCAGGTGAACCAAATCCCTTGCTTTGTGAATTTTGAAACCTAAATATACACTTACATAGCAATGACTACATTTATTTGTGTTAGTCATGGGATATGATTAATTCTGGTTTCATCATGCTCTTGCCTGTTGCAATTCAATGTTATGAACAAAAAAAAACTGAGTCGTCAATCTTTTGGATTTGTCTGTAGCACGTTTTTATTTTTTTCTACTATTTACAAGGTGTTTTTGTTACTTAGTGCTTAAAATTTAGTCTTATATTAGAAATTCAATTTCAGTAGCTACAGTAAGAGCAGTAGCACGGAAATACCAATTAATTACATGCGTGTGTGTTGACAGCCATTTACTGCTTGATTTGTGCATTGTCCATTTCATTGTTTCTTTTACTGGTATGATCTATCGATTACATTTTATATCTTTATGGTTTAGAATTAAGTCACGCCTACTGTGTCAATAATTATTGATGAAACGCCACTTCTTAAAGTCACACCAAATATTTGAAACTTCTACATTGATAATTTTTCTTATCCCATATTTTACATTTTATTCCAACTGTTATGTTATTTTACTGCCCTCTATTTCATTATATCAAGCAATTAGGTCTTTCAAGATTGTTGTTTCTTTTCTCTGTAATATTACATTTTGATAAATGGTTATGAGAAAAAAATGTGTGCTTTCTGTGTGTCTTCACTACCACAACTGCTGTTTCTGGTAAGTTGTGACTTACACTAGTTCTCTTTAAGTTTCAGTTCCATTGACACTGGATGCTATTTTCACTGAGGTGCAGAAGACTGAAAATGGCCGTGCTATGACTATGGAACGTGTTAGATCTTCTCTTGTCCTGCTGGGTTGTACTCAGAGGACGTTTGATGGTCCATACAGCATTGGTGCAAATCTGATCTCTTTCCGTTATGTTATGCTTTACAATGTGTTGTGAAATAACCACTTTCAGTTGATTTATTTATTCCCATTAGAGACTCCATCTTTTCCTTCTTATTTACTTCTCCAATAGTTTCTTTTTTTTTTTTTTTTTTTTTTTTTTTTTTTTTTTGTTGTTGACAATTTATTCTTTTTCCTTTTCAGAACTACACAAAATCATTGAGTCAGCTCGAGATGAAGAGGTCTTTATATGTTTTGTCACATAGCGTCAAAATTGGCTTATGTAGAACTGTCTCATTTCTTGTTCTATTTTTGCAGGTTGAGTCAATTGTATTAAAAAGGTACGGAACAGATGCCTACAGGATGTTCAGATTGTTGTCAAAGACTGGTCGTCTTCTTGAGACTGATAAGGTGGTTCTTTCTTGTTGGCAGATTTGGACTCTGATTCAATTAGTATGGATATGAGAATTCAATACTGAACTTATATTTTTGAAAAACTCAAGCACTGAATATTTGATTTTGAAGTCCAATTTGAGCCTTGAATGTCTACTAAAGGGAACTGTTGAGGTTTTGTAAATTAAAATGGTGCAATAAAGTAAATAGAGCCATAGACAAATTTTAACAGGTAACCTTTACTGTTTAAAGTATTTAGAGACTTCATATATGCTGATTGTTTTTACTTATTTTCCCCTTGTTTAGTTCTTGTAAAATATCAAAATAACTGCCAACACACTTTCACTGCTGAAATACCATTTTCAACGGTTATTAGATTCTTTAAACAGATCCTTGCTCTCATAAACTATAAACTCGTATGAAAAAAATATGAACAGTTGACTCTATCAAACACTTTCAATTTCAATCTGAAACTTACCATGTTCGGCACTTAGATTTAATTTTTGAACGGATCATTACTCTTTGATAAAGTATAAAAACCTTACCATATGGATGTATAAAATATATAACTATTGGCTCTTCCAGTTCTAGATTTTTACTACCTTTTCTTTTGTCCATAGTTAATATTTATATTTAAATTACTGGACCAGAAATAGGTCGAGTTTGAAATTATAACTTGTGAAATGACCAATAAACTGATGGATAAGATGTTAATATATGTATATATAAAACCTGATGCTCTGACATCACTAGAGAACAATTTCTTTGAACGCGCCAGGAAACAATTAATACATATACAAGATACTGAGATAAAAAATGAAAAGTCAAAATTGCCTAAATTAAAATTAAAATGATAATAACAACGAACCTAAAGTGTAAGAAAAATATTGAATAATATTTACGGAACAGAAGGGAAGGGAACGTGCTATACTTAAGAACATGACCTTAGAAACAAGTACGGGTATCTTAATGTTAAGAAATGTTTTAGCAATTTCAAGGATGAGAATTTCAGTGACTTAGCTCATATTAAGTTTGTTATTTTTTGGCATCCAATAGTTCTAGAAAATGTTTTTTTAACTTCTGCAGTGATTTTGATACTCTTGCTGTTTATATTTGCTGAATGAGCTGCTTCTGATTGTGGTGAGCTAGCAGTAGTTTAATAGTTTTGTTGCTTGAAGGAGCAAGAAGGGAATATGGTGGGCACTTAACCGAATTATGATTACCATATGTAAAATGATGTAGTTGGAATCACTTTGATATTTAACTATTATTAGGCTATTTTACAAATGCCCATAGACCATAACTGGTCTTTGACAGACAAGCAAATGAAGTTGCTTTTGTTGCCTTTTTGGATGGTTCAGTTTAAAAATTCTGATTGAAAAAGTCTTATGTCAAGTCTCGCTGTCTGTTAAAGAGTTCAGTAAAAATGTTTTATGAATCAATTTTTAAATCTGCACTGTCCATCAACTTGAAGGCGTTATGCAGCTAGGATGTGGGAGTTTTATTAATCAATTTTCATATCTTAGAAACAGTCTCTTCACTTGTGGGGGGTAAAAGTGCGTCCTTCTACTCATCCTCACCTGGTGGAGGCCTTATGTATTGGGCTGCTTATAAATGTTATAACAGTCCGATCATTACTTGCACATATGTTTATATGCAAATGAAAGAAATAATCTTTCAGATGACTCAAACACTATATTAAGCAACTATTTATGACCATTTTATACTTCTCGTAGATTGCAGAGTCTACTTTTGTTGAAAAAAGGGATACTCCAAAGATACTATATAAGTTATGGAAGGATGACTATCTGCATATGGAGGTGATCAATCTCCTTTTAAAATTTCAATCCACCAGGATTCAACTTATATGTGTGGACTGATTTGTTATCCCAAACTTAATCTTCTTTGCAGAAATTGGTTCTGACAGGAGCTAGGCAATTAAAATTCTTGTTATGGAAAGTCAATAAGCCTATTTTGTGGGAACACGTGCTAGATGAGATGTACCATGCTGCCTTAAATTTGAGCCTACGACTGGCTTATGAGCAGGAAAAGGATGGAGAGGTTAGTAAGCACATGGATATTAAAGTATTTAGGTTGCCTTTCCTTTAAAAAGTTTTTATATTTAATTTTCTTTTTGTCATTCTGAAGTGATTTCGTTCCCCAAAATCTGTGGATTTTGTTTCATTTTATGTCTAATTATATTGGAAAACTAATTAAATATACAGATATACTTGTCAGTCTTGCCTTGCTTGTGGTTGCCGCTTGAGTACCAATTTTCTTCTTTTGTGATGACAGGCCAAAGCAAATCAATGACAACAGAGCATTTTTCCTATCTAAAATAGCAGATATATCGCTTTTGTTACTTCTATATGTTCACAGCTTAAAGCCCTGAAGTATCAGTAAAGACGTTTGTTTTTTGGTTGGTTTGGTGAAATATCAGGGTAAATGCATAATCCTATGCGGTTTAAAGTATCTTAATTCCTCTGTGGTTTGTTCAATTACTGTTTAATCACACCGGTAATTTTGGTCTTAACTAGATGTGGACCCGTATGTTGCATGAAATTTAAGGCCAGACGCAATGTTTATGGCCTTCAAACAATGCAGCTTTCTAGAGGTTTATATATTGATAATTTATATCCCCTCATTAAAGACATATTTGACGAGTTGGTCTTGGTCTTAAATGTAAGACATAATTTGTATATTTGTTAATCTTTTCCTGATTCACCCCTTATTGATTCTCCATCAACAATAATCAAGGAGGAGACAGAATGAGAGAATTAAGCAATATGATTAAGATGTTTAGAAAATATATGTTATATTAATTAACTTGCCTAACTCCTTTAATCTAATCAAATTATATAAATATGTTTTATTTTAAGGACCAAAGGGAGTAGAAATTATCACTTAAATGTTATAATGATGAACAATTTCATTGTTAAAAACAATGAAATTGTTCAAAATATAAATAAAAGCATAATTGTCAAAATCATCCAATACACAATTAAGTGAGTTTAGTTCCTGAAATCCTCAGGAGAGGTGAATGCAGTTTACGTTTAATTTGTTTGCATATTGCATTATTTTAACATTTAATTTGAACTTGAACACTATCTTTCCCTTCCTCACAGTGAATGTATGATAAGGTTAGACTTTGTATTGTTTGGTAGCTGAATGTGAATGTTCTCAGTTTATTCCAATCTATTGTCCTTTTGTGTTGGATTCAATTTCAGTATGGCCATTTATTTGTATTGAAGATTAAATTGCTTACTTCGTTGCAGCTTTTGGCTGTCCCTAAAGACAAGATTGTGGGGCAGCTACAGAAGAGATACAAGCGGCTGAGAAATTCCTGGTTACTTCTGGAATCCTCTTTGATGAAACTTGATGATACTCTGATGCTTTTCCATGATTTCTGAATATAAATTTTATTACAATAACTTATTTGTGATTTCTACATGAAGGGAGAGAATGTACAATAGAATACTTTGTTTTTTTAAGAAGTTAGGAAGAATGGTTTCAAATATATTTGCCTTCTATAATATTTACTGACCCTGTCAAAGTCAGATACATAGGTCTCACTCCTCCAGTCCTTTTTATATAGAACAACTGCTAAAATTATGCAGTTCAAAATATTAATTAAAAGCAATACATGTATAATTTATATACCTTTTTTTTCAATTATACATTTATTTAGAAAGAGTGTATATGAGAGATAGTGGGTGAAAATTTATTGTAAATAAATAATGAGTGACATATATTTAATGAGGGTAAAAATAAAAATATTAATTTCAAATTTCAGCCAAATAAGATTATTTCCTTGTAAAAACAACTACCTGTACCAAAGAGAATGATACTTATAAAAAGGACGTGAGGAGTAATTATGAAGCAATAAATATTATTTCGGATTGATAACCAGTTTCTTTTCATATGCTATGATGATTCTCTTTTTCTTAACAAGGTTTTGCATAGTTTTTGTTATCCATTTTTATTTTTATAAAGTTATAATGGGTGAAGATGTCTTCATTTCACTGAGAAGAATTTGAGTTTGATCATTTTTCTTTGGGGATAAAATTGTGCTTAAGGATTTATCTGAAATAACTATTCTAAAAAATTTTAAACATAAAACTTCATCCAAAAAAAATATATATATATTTGTAGTTATTATTAGTATTTTTTCACCTGAAGTTATTATTATTGAAGCTATCATTTTTTAAAGTTATACCTTCAACATATTTTGCGCTTGTGCTTTATACAAAATTTGAAGTGAGGTGCATGGCTTATAGCTTATGCAATTCTATATAGATTTTTGCCTTGTTATGTTTAGGACCTTTTTTTTTTTTTTTTTTTTGCCAGCATTATATTATTATTTTTTCTTTGTTAGTCACATGTATCATTTTATTTGAGGTAATCTTATTTGAGATACCATCGACATTAAATATGAACACTTTTTATACTAAAGATTTAAATATTAGTTTGCTACATGATGGACTAGTCTTTCGACTAGCATTTAGTATATTATACTCCATCTAAGTCCTTAATATAAGACATATTTACCTAATTTGATTAGATTAAAAAAAGTAGTTAAGTTAGTTAATATGACATTTATTTTCTAAAACAACTTAAACATTTTCTTTAAATCCATCATTCTTTCTTCTTCTTTATTATTGTTAAGGGAATATCAAAAGGGATAAAAAGGAAAAGATTGATAAAAATGTCTCATATTTAGGACTAAAATTAACACCCCAAATATATCTTATACTAAGCACAATACATGATTATGATTGTTAACACAAAAAACAATATTTGGGCCGTTGGCATTGGGCCGGCACGTATTGGATTGGTGTCATAAAGGAGAATGACTACTTTTGCTTATGTGGCGCCCCCATTGGCCATTGCCCATTGTTGAGTTATCCAGTAAATTACAATAAATCTTTTGCATGTACCAAAAACAAAATCTTTTGCAAGTTATGAATTGGTGAGTTCTCCCTTTAAAATTATAAATGAAGATAAATTATATGCAAGTTATAAATTCGATTATACACTTTTAAATTATAAAAAAAAAAAACTTTACAATTAAATGAAACAATAATACTGTTTGCAAGGGATGATATCTCATTTTAACAACAGTGTTGACTTTATTAAGAAGAACAATCGGAGCTAACAGCATATCACTCTGGTCCTATTTATAAGTTTCTTTTGACCAAATCACACATACCAAAGAGAGGTAGGTAGCTCAATAATTATGGGGGTAAATTTTTAACTTTACCCTTATTTATGAATGAGTACTTTTCAACTCTTTATTCTCTCTCTATTTTCATTAGTACAATATATGAACAAAATTGTCCAAATCTCATTTATTGGGTCAAAAGGGACTTATAAATAGGACTAAATTTTTTAGTTAAAAAGGACTTGTAAATAGGACCAGAATGGTAATTGGTCTAAGAATCATAAACCAAATCTTGTTCAAATAGAGAACATTTATAAATGATGTTGATAATAATGATAATTATTAGAAATAATTTCGGACAGTAGCGTGATAACAATCACCAAACTATCACTTTTGGGCCTGAAGCTAAAGCCATATCTTAATTGTGAAAAATATGTGAATCGGAGCTATCCGTGTACCGTACGTAAGTACATGGCTTATCTTTTTTCATTCTTATTCTTCGAAGGTCAAAGTTCGACAAAAAAATGATAGCCTTTGAATGCAAAGCTATCTAATTCTAAGCCAACAACTACTTCCCTCAACATTTGTGTAGACCATGAGATTTTAGTCTAATAAAAAGGTCTAGTCCCTCACAATACAGTGAACCAACGTTTAAATCTTCTTTGAAGGAGGTGTTCACATTTGGTGTTCGGTTATACCTCGAACAAAATTGCTTTTCATAGGAAGATACATGTGCTTAACCTAAAAAAGAAAAAGTTTGTGTGCATCGAATGTAGCCATGCAAAAATAAATTATTGCCTCCAAAATAACCAAAAAAGAAAGAAAACGAGGAGCTTGAAGTGATGTGACTTTTGCAACAAAATTATATAATGTTGTCTTTTAACAGCACGTGAGAAGCAGCATTTGCACGTTTCTAATGTTTGAAATTTCACTGAAAGCGTTTTCTTACCAAAACTGCAATGTAGGACACTGACCCTTCCTTGGCATGAATCTTTGTCCGGCAGAGGGAAATGAATCTGCTTTTAGTCTTTGGTTTAATGATTTCGAAAGTCTATATATGTGTGTGTGTTAAAAATAATACTTAGATATCTCTATTTTATTATTAATTATGGATATAAACATCAAAATGGATCAAACCTCCGACCATTTTGTAAATTATGCACTCCTTTCTTATGTGCATGATATATACACTCGTTTTGGCATTGAAATTTTCGGATGAATTAGGTTTTATGTGTTATAATTATGGGAAAAACACTTCTCATGTTGTAGGAGAAGTGTTTTTTCATGTCACACACACATAAAATGGTGGGACCTACATATATATATATATAACATGTTTATGTAGGAATCTTCTTCTTCTCATGCAACATGAGAAGTTTAAACCCCTATAATTATATATGTGAAACTATTGAGATAGAGTTGGATGATTATACACACACAACATTTTTTAGCTCCTATGTGTGTAAATATATCAATTTATGATAAACAAGTATATTCAATTAATAAATTATCACCCACTTGACTATTTCGATATCTCATAAATCGATATTTTTGAGCTTGATCTTTTGTTTAAATGGAAAGAAAAGTACGTGAGAATGTATAAGGGAAAATGATTAAAAAAAAGAAAAGGTTATCATAATTTTAACATCAAAAGAAAATAACAAAGGAGAAAATAAGTTAAAGAGAAAAAAAATATTTTATGGTGCTTATTGCTATTAATAATATACTTTAAGGGCAAAATTATACCTATAAGAGTACTATTAAGAAAATACTTTAAAGGTAAAATAACATCAAAAATTATTTTAGGAAACCTGAATGTTAACCCTTTTATATATACACTACTCGATACTTATTATAAGTCACTTTCAGCTAATTCTTACCTAAAAAAAAAAAAAAGACAAAAAAAAGACTTTTAAGTCATTATGCCTTAAATTGATAAAAAATTTCAAGTTTACCTTATTAAAATTCTGTATGTACATTTACAAGTCATTCTTTCACCTTTTTTCTCCTTCCCTCTTTCTATAAAATTAAGTAATTAAGGGTAAAATAAATAAAAAGAGTCATTAAGAATCCTCTGAGTGGACTTATATTTAAGATAAAAAATTTCTTCTAAGAAAAATATAAAAGGGAAAATTATTTCGTAAGTACCTATACTTTCACTCAATTTTTAATTTGGCATCTTTAATTAATTCATTAATTTTACTCTGTCAACATTGTCAACTACTCCTGTAACTTTGCTTTATTGGCACTCTTACCCCATATACAGGAATTAACAAAACCAATAGAGAAAAATTAAAGCATTTACTTAGGAGGAAAAAACATACATGCATCAAATTAAAAACTGAAGAAAAGTATAGATACCTCCCTCTAAATAGATTTTCCCAATATAAAATAAGGAATGGAGTGGTATGTGTGTATTGATAAACACATGTTTAAGTCATTGACGGCACTAAATGTAGACCCTTCTTTTAATGGAAATTTGAACATCAATTCGTTATATAGTGAGGGATCAAGATGAATACATTCCACTATATCCAACCCTATAATGCTAGATCCAACCCATTAGCTGTAATGTATGTATTGAATGTTCTGAAAGAATCCCACGTTTGAAATGCATGCTTAGGAAATGCAGAAATGGGGTCACCTATTCGTGAATCGTGACCGAGCAAATATATTATATAATGGCACAAATATATAAACATGCATTTCATAAACATTTAATGTATACCTTAAATGTGCGATCCCATTATCTCAAACCTGCGTCACACATATATTTGCTCTGTCACGAAGTTATCCCATTTCATAAACATGCATTTCAAACGTGGGATTCTTTCAAAACGTTCAATACATACATACATATATAAATTTGTTGTAGAAATAAGATATAACTTTTTTTTTTAATTTTCTTAAGATTCCAATTTTTTTTTGCCATTTATATAAGATACCAAATGTTTAATATAACTATATAGTCACTACGTATACTCCCTCCCATCATAGAGCACGATTGAGAAGAAAGTCATGGTTTATAATGAATATTTTTTAATTTTTATTGTTGTGTAGCACTTAAATGATTATTTATTCCAGAAATGTCCTCTGCTCTCATTTTAACGGCACGAGTTATACCTTCCAGGTATTGCATGAGGAGTGTTGCTCTACGTGAGATATATCAGAACATTATTTGTTTGATTTAGACATGTAATTTATGGGAAGAAGATGCCCTCGGGACCTTTTTTCTCTTTTTCTTCTCGAGAATCTTATCTTTATCCTCATATAAAAAAATGAATTGTTCAAATCTAATATTTACTAAAATTATTATTATAGTATTTTATGATTTAATTTCTTAAAATTTTGTTTGTGTTCTAGTTATGAATTGTGTAGATCAAATTTTAATAGTTTAAATTTATTTATTTATGTTTAAAATAATAGGTTTATAAAAATGAAATTTGAACCATCGATGTTTTTATTCGATGGTTGAGATGAGATTCGAGAAGAAAATGAGATAAAGGATTACAAGAGAACCAAAACCCTAATTTATTGAGATCCCTACAATCATGAAAAGTGAAGTTCCTTGGCATGCTTTGATCATAAATATATAATTATGATTCCTGATTTAAAGTCCAATTTCAAATTCAATTTACTTTCTTCCTTATATTCAAACCAGGGGCGGATACAGGGGGCTTAGGTGGGCCCAAAAAAAAAAAAAAAAACCAAAGAATGGGAATAAGCATGACATTGTTGGGGAAAACAAAGGGAATCAGCATGATCACAACTGCACAGCACAGCCACAACCAAAAATGAGAAATGGGCCCAACACCAACACCAAGCGTCCAAGACTGAAGCCACAAGTTCGAAATAAATTGGGGGAGGGGGAGCCCACCAATTATCTAAAAGTTGATAGTCATATATATAGATATATGTATGTATATATATAAAAAGTCGTAGAGCATACTACAAATTGGGGGAGCCAATTATGAAAGAAATTATGGCTATTCCAACTTTACAATGAGAGTCTCAAGATATTTCAAATGTTTTACATCTTATTTTAACTACAAAAGAATTACTTCAAAAATTAAGAGAGATGGATTGAGATGCTTTCTTAGTTCATGTTTAGGAATTTTGCATAAAACATGACATTGATATTCAAGATATGAGTGCAAAATATATTGGAATGAAAGGTCGTGCTTTCGAAATGAACAAGATGATTTTTCTATTGAAATTTTTTATAGGGTAAATATTTTGTGGTACAATTGATTATCAATTGCAAGAATTAAATAGCGAGGTTCAATGATAATACCTTGTTGAATTATTTTCTTTGAGCATGACTTTAGATCCAAGAAACAAGTACAAATAATTTAATAGTGATGACATTTGCAAACTTGTTGAAAAATTTTATTCTCGAGATTTCACAAAATTAGAAAAATTGCATTTGAAGATGGAGTTACAACATTTTGAGCTTGATATTCCTAAACATCTAGATTTAATTAATTTATCAACTACATCTGAATTATGTCAAAGGCAAGCAAGAACTGGAAAGTCCATCGTTTACCCTCTAATTGATAGAGTGATTAGACTTGTACTTACTCTTCCGGTTTCTACTAGCGGCTACTCAAAGATCTTTCTTTACTATGAAGATAATCAAGAACAGGCTTCGAAATAGAATGGAAGACCAATGTCTTGATGATTCTTTGATTACATACATTGAAACAGAAATTGTTTTGAGTTTTAGCACAGATTCAATTATAGATGAGTTTAACAATATGAAAACATGTAGGATAAGAGTCAAGTGAAGTTATCTTAATTTCTATAATATATTTCCCGTAATTTGTTGTATATTAGGTCTGTATTATATTTCAAATTCTTTTATTTCTGATATACTACTTTATATTCTCACCCCCTGTGATTCAAAATCCTGGCTCCGCCACTAATTCAAACCCCAATAATTGCGCGTAGACAATTTTGATGGTGTGATTATTCGCCATGTCAACCAAATATGATGTAAACTGTTTAACCCAAAACTAGTCATATTAATATACTATCTATGATCCTAAATATAGGATAAAGTTTGTAGTGCAATTTGCATTACAAACTTTATCTTATAGTTAGGACCGGGGGAGTAATTTTTAATATAATTTATTGCACTAATAGCCTAGTTATGGAGATCCCTACAATCATGGAATATAAAGCTCTTTGGTATGCTTGGACCACATTAATATAATTATTATTATAATTATAATTCATGATTTAACGTTTAATTTCAAATTCAATTTGATTTATTCTTTATAGTTAAACCCTAATAAAAATGGGTGGCCAATTTTGATGGTGTGATTATCGACTCATTTGTGAGTTAAATATGTTACTAAGCGGGTATTACAAGATTTTTAGTATAAAGTTGATTAATTGATTGATGCTTATGAAAATAGACAAAAATAGAAAGTGGTTTAATTTTGAGACAATTTTAATGCTTCACCTAATCTAACTAATTGGATTCGGTGAATTAGTTAGAATCATCTTGTATACATGACTGAACAAAATTATTATGTAAGCTTTTAATCATAAAGCCCAAAATTACAAAGAGTTATCATAATATGAAATAAAAAATATATTTTATATGACTGTAAATTACCTGACCTTTTTTAAGAGTTACAAGACATTTGTCATTTGGAAATGAAGATAAATACCCTTAGGTGTTGATTTTAGCAGAAAGGGATATGTTCCTTTAAGCATATTTTAAATATGTAGTATAAATGTAAAAAATTTCTTTGAAAAGTTACCCTCAATTAAGTCTACTTGAATATAATATAGTAATACTCTCTTATGTTCTTAATATAAGATAAATTTGAGGAGTTAATTTTGATCCTAATTATAAGACAATGTTTTCATATTTGTCAATCTTTTTCAAATTAATCTCTATTAAGGTTTCCTCAACAAAAATCAAGGAGGAGAGGGAAGGAGGAGATTAAGGGAAATCACTAGGTATTTTAGAAAATACATATCATGTTAACTAACTTCTCTAATTTAATCAAATTATGTAAATATGTCTTATATAAAAACCGTAGAGTATTGTATACCACTCGATCCCACATATAAGTTACTTGTAGGAGAAAAGTTTGGTCTTAAATATAAGTCATTAGGAGGGTAATTAATGAACTTTTTTCAATTTTACCCTAATTTGATTTCTAATGGAAAGAGAAACATTAGATGAAATGGAGGTGATGAGAATGATTTGTAAGTATAGATAGGGACAAATAAAGGCAAATATTAATATGAAAAATTTATAAATTTAATGTTTTTTTTTTTTTAATATGAGAAAATGAGATATAAGTTACTTATATACAGGGTCAGAGTAGTATGACATAACTGTATAAATTTTTTTAAAGGCTAGAGATGTTTATTGTGATATTTAAAACAAATTCATAGGTAATTGAAAATATCAAGGCCAAAATGCATAAAGTACCTCTCAACTTCAACTCAGTTACGTATAAACCCCTTTATTTTTAAAGTTTAAAAATCACACCCTTAATTTTCAGATCTTGATCATCAAACCTCTACCGTTAACTTTAACTAAATATAAACCACATCAGATCATTTTAAATTACATGTAACTTTTTATATATTTTATCAACTTGTCCGGCATTAAAATTCAAAACTCCATAAATAAATAAAAAACAGAGAGATAATTTTCTCATTCCAAGAAGAATCCCTAATTAATTGTCATTGTCTTAATCGTCCAGTCTCAATCTCTCGCAAGGTCTCTGTTTGCCACCATTTCTTTTAGTTACGTTTTTTATCATCTTCATCATTCTGAAAAATCATCCTTATGATTTCTATCTCAATCATTTCCATTAAATCTGGTTTTATTTATTATTTATATAATATCAGCGTAACACTGCGATAAAATGCCGGCCTCTGCTCAATCTTTTCAAAGCAAGTGATGAAATCATATTTAATTAAAAGCTGAGAAGTCAAAATCACCCGAAATAAAGAGGCTCCAAAAAGAAATGAAAATGGCAACGAGGTCTCAATTAATAGATTTAATAACAATGGAGTCCCTTAAAATTATCACATTACAATGAAGTCTCAAAGGATCTAGGTGCTATTAATTTTAAATGTGAAAGTACAATTTTGCCCCTCTTAATTTAAAATGGAAAAAACCAGCCAGAAGAAATTATGGCCCTGTTTTTCCCATGTAATTTGAAGAAAGAGAAGATTTTCATGATTTTTAGGTTAATAACTTTGAGAGCAGCATTATCTTGATTAGCCACCATTAAGGTTGTCAAATTCACAAGTTTAAGTAAACTTGTGACAGTGACGTAAATTCGTATGGTGAACTCAAATCGCAAACTCGTAAGAGTTTACCTTTATTATTAAATAGGTATTATTAATGTATAATTAAATAATTAAAATATAAAATGACAACTATTTGATATAAATATATTTTAAATGCAAATAATTGAAATTAAATCTATCAACATTCATCACTTTTCATATTTAATAAAGAAATTTCTTTAAAATTTCTATATAAAGCCACTGAGCATGATTAAATCAAAAAAGTTAACACGAGTTTAAGAGTAAGTTAACATGGTTTTGTAAGCTAGAAACGTAACAACAGTAAACTCGATGTATAAACTCGTGAGTTTAACCAAGTTTACAACTAGTACAAGTTTACCATCGACTCGACTCATTTTTACAAGCTAGGAGCGTAAAATTGATAAACTCGGAGAGTCAACTTCGAGTTTGACAACAATGGCCACCATCTGATTTTGTTTGAAATAAAAGGGGCAAAAATTGTACTTTCATTTTTGTAATTAATAGTACGAAAGTCTCTTTAAACTTCACTGCAATTTAATGATTTTAAGAAATCTGGTTGCCATTAAGTTTGTTAATTAGGACTTGATTGCAATTTTCTCAAAAGAAAACCCCTTCAAGCTGGTGGATGCAAATATGGCACAACAAGGCCAATAATGGCTCAAAGAGAACAGCCATGTGTCCTGCTTGATTTGGTGAAAGTTCAACATTTGAAAAAGATGAGACGCATAAAGATTATTTTTCGAATAGTGATTGAGATAGGAAGCATGAAAATGATTTTTCAAATGAAGAAGATGATCATCAAAAGGTCAAGACGACGTTGCAAAAAAAGAGGAAGAAGGAAAACTTGCAAGAGAAAGATGGAGCAAGACGAAATTAGCAATTTGGGTTTGTAAAATCACAAAATTATCTTTTTTCTTAGTGGAGTTTTGAATTTTAATTCATGACAAGTGACCATTTTTAAAACCTTTCCATTCTTTTCCAACTTAATTAATGGTACTACTGTTCAAAACAAGGATAAGAGTGGGGACTAAGGTTGATAATTGTCAGATTTGCCTAATAAACTATTTCTTATACAGTTTCGATATCCATTTGGTTTCCCTCTTTTTCAAATATAATGATGATATCTTCTTCCTTTGGATTGAAATTCAATAGATAAAAGATGACCTTTTTCTAAAATGAAGATTGAGGATTTGATTGTAAACAGTAAAACACCTTTTGGTTTAATTTGCGTCTGGAGATTACGTTTACACTTTACAGACAGCAATTGTTTCCCTAGACGAAAAGGAATCTGAATCATAGAGATAATTAATAGGAATGAAACCAAAAATTGAATTTATACAAAAAGGAGTAAACTCATGGGAAAATTGGGGAAAAGTCTCACGCTGAATTGTTTTTGAGAGAAAGACCTAAATCAGAATATTGTATAAATTTTTAGAATATCAGTACTTTCTTTATATAAAATTTTTAATGGGGGAACTTTTTCCCAATTTTCCCTAAACTTATACTTAATTATACTTTAGGTGTTTTTTCAATATTTTTTCAAGTGTTTGTGACCGGGAAAAAAAAATTTAGAAGAAGACCATGATTAATGCTCTCTTAAAATTTAATACAAACACAAACAATTTTTTTAGTATAATTTTGAAATTAAAAGGTGCTACCCTCCGATTCTAATATATAAGATTTATTTTATAGTTCAAATTGGAGGAGCCGATGTAGTAATAGAAAGGAAAAGCGATTTTAAGAATAGATTGGAACACAATAGCGGTATGCTTAAGAATGATACACTAGTTGATATACACCGTTTTGAAAACAAGACTGCTGAATGCTGATATTAAAATATTTTTAAGAATTAAAAAGCGAATTAGATCAGATATGATTTAAAAAAATTTATCCCATCATTGCTTCATTAGGGTATCTACTTTTATTAAAGTACTTAATCATAAACTTGTAGCTTTTCTCTGTAGTTGTCCTTCACTGGAATCTGTAATGTAACTACAGTATCCGCGTTTTAATATAATTTTCATGCTGTCATAAAAAAAACATATACAGACATATGAGATTACTAATTGTTCTAGTGATCGTATTCCATTGACACTTTGTAAAGCTTTTTTTTTTTTTTTTTTTTTTTTTTTTTTTCTTCAGTAAGATTGAAAAAAGGTGTTCGTTTTGTAAGAAAGTGAGAGGATTGTGAGATTAATAAATTAAATAATTTGAAGTATAGGGCAGTGCCTATTTTAAAAGGAATCATGGCTATACCACTAAATCAATCAAATTAAACCAAATTCAAGTTGCTATTTGACTTGGAAACGCATCGATTTTGCAGCAATCTTTGAAACCCTTCTTTTCCTTTTTTTTTTTTTTTTTTTTTTTTCCAATGAAGGAATCTGCATGTTTTCACATATTGGATTTACCTTTTAAGTAGGGTGGGTCATCACCATTCGTCACTGCACACACACACACATATATAATATTAAGGTTTATATTTAATTGCATGTGGAGCTAGGTAAGCAATCACCTCACTTATTGATTGACCTTAAGAATCTAAATAGAGGCATATATTGGATAGGGAAGAAACTTTGATTTCTTGTACTATATGCTACTTCTCATTTGTATTTAGATTTTTAGTTTTTTTGAAATGGATTTAATCATACATTTAATTTTTCCTACAAACTCTTTTTTACATGTAGATCGATAAGGTAAGAATCATGAAATATTGAGAGATAGTACCATCTGAAAAATCTAAAACTAGGCTGGCAAGCCAAACCAAAAATATTAGACTTGGGCATTTTTTTTTTTTTAATATTTACTAAATTGATAACATACAACAAGACACAGAAGGATATAGTCAGGGAAGAATTCATCGCTTTTATTTGCTAGAATTATTTAAGAATTTGTTCAATCTTAATATTTTAAAAAAATTGTAATAATAAATTATTTTTAATAAAAATATTAAAATTAAAATTAAAATTGTTGTCGTGAAATTAAATTTAAATAATTTAAATTTGTTATTTTGTAGCAATATTACTGTGCAGCAGACGATCCTTGAATTAATGTCAATCCTTGTATGTTACTCAATTTCAAAGCATTATGTCCTAAATACCTTATTAATTAGCACCGTGAAGATATTCAATTAATTAAACAATACAAAGGGAAAGGAAAATTAAAGGTCGCTTAGCTTTATATCAAGCATCTCAATTTTTTTAAAAAATTATTTAGATGTTGATCTTTGTTCCCACTATCATGTTA
This sequence comes from Acacia acuminata, assembly GCA_019022655.1. Taxonomy (NCBI): domain Eukaryota; kingdom Viridiplantae; phylum Streptophyta; class Magnoliopsida; order Fabales; family Fabaceae; genus Acacia; species Acacia acuminata. The sequence goes on from JAFJYI010000160.1 coordinate 1,762,917, forward strand.
ATCTTGTCAGTTTTTTTAAAAAAAAAAAAAAACAAAGAAAAAAAAAATCCCCAGTAGCTGTAAACTACACGTCGTCAAAGAATACACAGTGACATTTTACATATGCCAATTAATATTTGGAATATTTTGATAAGACATAAATAAAACCAAGACGTCAATAGTGCTTTTATCTTCTTCAACCTCTAAGTGTATTAAAAAATTTAAAGTATTTATTTTATTAAAAAATTGTAATATTTATGTTGTTTTTATGTTTTGATTTTATTTACAAGCAATTAATCTCTTTCTAATGCACTGCACTAGAGGGAGGTATATGCACTTTCCAAGTATGAGCAACACACAAGCATAGAACTATGCTATTATTGTTGTTGAATGATCTTTTGAAATCAATGCTTTCCCATGTCAATATATATATATATACATAAAAAAAGCTGTTCATAAATTTTTCACTTACTAAAACTAAGCTATTATTATTACTACTGTCTTAAAAAATAAGCAGACAAACCTAACTTTAGGACACACGAAAGTTTAATTTAAAACTCTTACAATATGTTTTCTGTGTAGGTATTTACATCTAAAACATCATTTTTCACGTTTTCCGAGGACATTTCAATAAAATATTTAAATTTAGATTAAAGTCTATATTTTGTATATTGATGACTCAGAATATAAAACTTTCGGTCGAACCAACATGCTTTTCATGAAAAGCTAAGCCAAGCATAATAAGGGGGCTGCACCAGACTTTAATTCAATTCGTCCATGAAAAACAAGTTGAGCTCTCGTTCAGTCATAAATCGATTCCCATAAAAGTAATATATCATTAGATTGGCAAAAACTATCATTATTAGGATTTACAAATAAAAAATCAGTACGTTTCTAATTTGTTATCGTGGTTTAATATTTAGAAAACTATAATGATAAAGATGTTGGGAACTAATGAAGAGTGAGTATTTCAACAAGACCAAATTCATTGTCCCTATTGTTATACATTTCCTCACTTATAAAATAAGTTTTTTTTTTCAATTACCTGAATTAAAAGAAAACAGCCGATTCACTCATTAACGCTAACTTAAATTGAACAATACTCCAATTTTATCCTTGTTAATATGGTTTTAAAGGAGAGAAAAATATGTTTGGTAAAGAGAGAGAGCAATACGAAGAGTCACAATTAAGCAGTAATTACAAGGAAAAATTAAATTAATAAATAAGTATTAGTTACTTTCTAGCTAAGTGACTCATACTCTCTCTGGTCCAAAGACACCAACTAATAAGTGCTTTTGATTTTTTTTTTTTTTTTTTATAAAGCATTTGCTTATTTTCAAAGAGTATTAAATATTATTTTTTCATGTATGCCCACATTTAATAAGGGTAGTGAGAGAAAGTAATAATTAATATAATATTAGAGTTTGGTGTCATTAGTAGGAATAATATTGAAAATTACTTCCTTTGTCACTTTTTATAAGTAAGTTTATTTCTCTTAAAGTTGGTCCTTAATATGAGCATTTTTTTTAATACTTCAAAATTTAAACTACATTTTCTTTTTTTGCTCCTATGGAATACATAATTTTATATTAATTACGTCTCGCTTACAATTAATTGTCTTTCATTTAATCATTTATTTTCTATTCCCTATGATATTTTCTACTCATTTCTCTGTCATAGATAAATAGGGGCATATTTGAAAAGGATATGACATTTTTATATATTTATTGTTTTTAATTAATCTTAACCTTCAGTTCATTTTATACAACCAAGCAAAAAATTACTTATAAAAAAGGCTGGAGAGGAATATTTAAATTTTGGTATCCTATAATAAAATTAGTGAGAATTTTTATTGACTTCAAAACCAAGTAGGTAAGCAACTCTCATATGGAGATCGACGTCTAATAACTTATTTCTCTCTCTACTCTATTTTCCCATTTTTTCTAGAGTCCACATTACATGTTTATAGTTTAGGTATTTCTTATGTGCTTACACCTTTTTAGAGGTATGAACATATTTTTTTAAATTTTTTTATATATTGTATTTAATTAGATATAAATTATATGCTCCTTTCTAATATATTTTTTTGCACCCAGATACTTCAAATTAATTAATTTCCATGACATTAGTGTTACGGACAAATATTTTTGAATGCAGAACGGAAACTAATTAATTTGAGATCGGGTACAAAAAATATGTCGAGAAAACAACATATAATTTAAATATAATTAAATATAATATATATAAAAAATAAAAATAAAAATATTCATACCTTTAATAGAAGTATAAGCACATAAAAAGTACCTAAACTATAAACATGTAATTTGGACTCATTTTCCCATGGTTACGACTTACGATAGTACGACTCGTATTTATTTTTGTAATTCGGCTCCCCGTTATAAATAGAATCTGTTTTATCTTGACGGACAGCCCTGCAGGTAAAGAAGTCTTTAGGGACAGCCCTAGTGATGTGATTGAACCTATTAATTTTCTCTGGTCCGCCAATGAAAAATACGGAGAATTATATCCAAATCTAATTCAATTTTGAAAAAAATATAAGAAAAATACAATTCAAACTTTAAAATTTTAAATTAGTCGTATTGTCCATAAGAATATAGTTATTAACTAAAAGAGTATAGTAGTTGGTACTCTTTTTTCCTTTCACAATTTAAAGTGTTTAATATTGTATGAAAACTTATTTTGTTCTAATAATATCAATTATAAAAAATGGTTCATATATTTTTCAAAGAATTGAGATGTATAATTAATTGTGTTGTGTTCCTTAGATTATTGCCAAGTTCTCACCCAATAGATTTTAATTAACTCTGAATTAGAAAGATTAACTGCTGAAAATAATATAAAAACTTATTTTTGTTTTGACGAAAATAAATAAATGAATAAATGAATTTTCTTGTAAAATCAATGTGTCACTATAATGTATAAGGCTAGCTAGTATCAATCCGCTTTCCACGACAATATTGGCATTTTTAACAATAAGCACCACAGAAAAAATACACCATTATTGGCAAAAATTACCAACGAAATTTTATCGATAATTCTACTTGAGACTAAAATTACTCACGAAATCCTTTGCATTTATTGTCCCACCACTAAATACAGCTCAAAAGTGAACCATTTATCAGTCTTAAATACAGCTGGTCAGGCCAAAAAGATGATCAGTCTTACGCGTCTTTAAGTGTTGTATTCTTCAAATTCATGTGACTTTGGTTTGTTTCTTTTAAATAAAAAAAAAAAAAATTGGGGAAAATGTCCCACGCAAAAGTTTATATTGATGAGAATTTCCTAATAATCAGAGTATCACACTACTATAAAAAATAACATTTACTTCCCTAAGAGATATCCCTTTTTTTGAAAAAGATAAGTGAAAAATAAATGTGGCGGCATTTTTATAATTATGTGAAGGTTGTTGGCGTCCTAATTTTAAAAAAGTACGCCAAATTACTTTTGACATCCTAAATTTAAAAATGAGATGCCTAAATAAGGGACTTTTGGCGTCCTAATTTAAATTTAGAACGTCAAAGTGAATTCTGAAGCCCTTTAGGGGCCAAAGTCAGTATTTTTGGTGTCCTAAAATGAGTTTAGGACGTCAGAATCTTATCCCCATGACTTTTTTGTTTTGGTCAAACCCCTCATTTCAAACTCTCATCCCATTATTTCAAACTCCTCATACATCCTGTGACTTTTCTTTCTATTTTTTGCTCGAATACATCCCGCTACTTATCATTCTATCGTTTCATCTTTGTTGAAAAGAGAGATATTTGCCGCCTCCGTCTTCACATGTCTTCTCATTTCATCATTTCATTCTCTCAATCTTTGCCACCGCTCGTCCTCATCAAACATGTGGAGTCGTAAATCTGGCCACCTCTATCGTCGTCGCTATCGATCTTCAAGTTTCAGCTAAAACTCTCTGTGTCCTCATCAAAGATTTTGGATATGGTTCTCTTTCTCTACCTTGTGCCTTTTTTGTGTTTGATTGAAGTTTAGAACCAACTATATGTTATTCGATTGCTTGTGCTATGATATTTGGGCAGATCCGAAGAAGACGAGGTTGAAGACGGATGTGGTGGAGTTTCGCGTATCCGAAGAAGATGGGTCGATGTGGCGAGCGCGAGGTTGAAGGGAGATATCATATTGAAGATGAGGGAAGATATGGAATTTTGGATCAAAAACCGAGGTGGTAGAGTTTTGATGGCGTCTCGTGAGATTTAGAATTTTGGATCTCCGTCGATCTTTATTGTGATTTGATCTGAATTTTATTTTCCTTTTCTTCTGATTGTTAGATCTGAAATTTTGGATTTGTTAGTCGATTCTTAATTTATGCTCTTCCCTCTCTTCCTCTCTATCTTAATTTTGGATCTGGATTTCTTGTGTGCATCCTCTAGCTCTATCGCAAGCTATCTTTGTGTTGTTAGACAAGTTTGGTTCTTCCTCCATCTTCAAACACACATTTAAGGTTTTTTTTTTTTTTTTAAAAAAGGACTTATGGAGTCCCAAAAGCTTTTTGGACCCCTTAAGCAAGAGTTATGGGGTCCTAAAATTTTATTTTGGACACCTTAAATAGAACTTATGGCGTCCCAAATTATATTTGAGATACCTTAACTGCTGCTTAAGGTGTCTTCCAATTTTTGGGGATGCTGTAACTCTCTCTTTTACTACGTCCCCCTAAAAGGCGTCACTCTCTAAAGGGACATTAATTGAGCCAAAAAATGAATGTTAAAGACCTCTGTTGTTGTAGTGTCGTAATTCGAGGTTTAAAATTTGCAGAATACCAATACTTTTATTGTATAAAAATATGTCAGAATCTTCTCATCAATAAAATTTTCAATGACAATTTTTTTTTAAAATTGATCCTAAATTTTTCTAGTGTAAATTTCTGAAATGTAACACTATTGTTGTTGAAAGGCTAGTATGTATCCATCATATATAAGCAAAATTATAAGGTTTTGAATTATTTTTTTTTCGCTTAGAGCATTCGGTGTCATAGGGTAGGCCATCTTTCGGCACATCAACGGCCCTAGACTAATCCGAACCGAGACCGGTTTGGCCCCTTTCGGGGGGAAGCCTCTACCACCCACGCACGCTGCATTCTCATGTCTCGAATTCAAAACCCGTGGTTAAGCTAGGACAACCCCTTACCAGTTGACCTAAGCGTTTGATGGTTATAAGGTTTTGAATTTTGAACTATGTGTAGATAATTATTTTCAAACTTCCTAAAATTTTTAAAATCTATACAAATAATCACTTGCTATCAATTATTTCATCATTTTATAACGAGCACATAATATATCATTTTCCATTTACCCCTCATACATCTTATTTTGTACATGTTAATTTCTTTAAATTAAACTTTATGTTATGTTTAAATAACAGGTTAAGGTTCAATTTTTGGGGTTCGATAAGTGTTAAAACATGAACAATTCACCTTATTATAATGGTAGCCAAACGGACGGTGTCATGTTCGAACGGAATGAACTGTCATATATATGAATATCTGAGGAAGAAGATTCATACGACACTTCATTCAATTCGAAATCCCTAACCCTAATCTTATCATCCTCCTTCTCATACCCTAAAAAGTTAGGGTATGGGCAGTGGCTCAACTTTTACTAACAGTTCGACGGTTGTGTGACGGATTGATTGATTGAAGGAGCGTTGTTATTTTTAGAAAACAACCAAAGGCGGGTTTTGAGGAGACGGTTTGGGCCGTTTGGGAAATAGTTGAATAGGATGGTATTCCAACAAAAGAAGCACGAGCACTGAAATTAATTAGGAGTATCTAATGACCAATGTGAGTTGGCATAGATGGTAAGGGATCTAGGACTAGGCCTAAATGGTCGTGGGTTCGATCCCTCTCGCTGCATTGGGGACTCCTTTGGTGGCGATCTCGTAAGTCCCAAATAAGTGCTCATAGAGCCCGGGGCCACGCCTTGGCCTTGGTGGGGGATTGATGTCGAACCCCTCCAAAACTTTTACTTAAAAAAAAAAAAAAAAAAAAAAAAAATAGGAGTATCTAATTTCAGTTAATTTTGGTTGCTTTATCCGTAGAAGCTGTACGAGTCTAGATATTGAAAGAGAGGGAGAATATTCATCTGAGGAAGAAGATTCATCTTGGGCGATGAACATTGAAAGAGAGGAAGATGATGAGATGGATAGACGAGAAGATCCATGGTGATATGAGGTGGCATTTTGACTGTTATGTGGTATTGAGAAGTGTTTTTTAACGGCCAAAGTTAACTTTATTAACGGATAAAGGCAACATTATATTGATAAGTCTTAATACTTTTAGGGTGATATTGAGATAAAAAAAACTTTCAGGGTTATGCTGGGATTTTCGTGATACTTTCAATGCGGATTTTGCGCCTTAACCCTAAATTTAACTACGTGCTACTGCAAATAGTTTGGTGCAAAGCAACTTTGATAAAAAAAAATAAATAAATAAGAAGAAAGAAAAGTAGTATATCATAGCTGACCGCACCAGGGGCTAGCCCATACACCCACTGCACGAGTAGAATACTACTTAGTCAAGTAGAAGGGCCAACCTGAGAGCGCTTAATGCTAAACTCGTGATGTTTCAACTGAAATATCTCTTGTTATTGAGAAAAATAAATGACTAATAATATTAAATTATTAAAATAATTAATATACTTGAGTTGCCTCCTCCCACTATCCTCTGCCTTTTCCACCCTTAAATCAATAATTCTATTTCCCCAATGACTGAAATTCAATGTTTTATAAAATTATTATCATCAATGATAAGTAATGTATTAATCAAAGTAATTAATAAACTAGTAAATTCATAAATAATATTGATTTTAGTCTTCTGATGATTACAAATTTGATTTAATATTAATTATAACAAAAATGGTTTTTTAAGTAGTTATAATGCTAATACATTCTCATTTTTCCACATTCTAACTTATTGAAATCATTTTTTTTTTCTTGATAACTTAAGAGTGTTTAAGACTACGTTCATTTTAAAAGTTTAAATTAAGTTTTATTGAAATATGCGAAAAATATTAAAAGATAAATAATTTTGTAGAGCCCATAAAATATGTGGGAAAAAAAGAATAGGAAAAATATAGTATGGGGCCTTAGGGAAAGCTATATTATTCATTAATTTATGATGAAAATTTCTGTAGATTTTATATTTTTTTTTTTATGATTTTAAAAGAAAAATAAATAAATACATTAATAAAATAGCGTGGTTAAATCTTATAGTTAAAAGATGACTAGCATGAACTTATGGAGAGAGGCCAAAACTCTATGAATCTTAAGATTCGAAAGAATAAATCCTTAGGGGAAAAAATGAAAAGTAGGAGTTATATTTAATTGCCCGAAAACCAATTTGAAATTAAAAACAAGTAAACCGACCTGCCTGGTCTGAAAGCAGAACTATGGGTCTAAAAGGTTCAACAGATTCACATTTTAAAATACAGAAAAAGAGAGGGAAAAACGTAAAAATAAACAAATTCAAAGTTTCTCAAGTCATTCAAAAGAATTAAAACAGGCCGTACTCGTCATTCTTCTTCTATAAATACCCTCTTTCGCTCCTTTTGCTTCCCACAGCCAACTTACACGACACCATTTTTCATTCAGCTCTCTCTCTCTCTCTATAGTCTCTACACAGTTAATCGCTCCGAATTCATTTTTTCTGAGATGGAGTTTCTAGCTTTGTCCTTTGCCTTCATCTCAACTTTAGCTCTCATCATGTTCTTCAAACTTACACTCTCTTGGTGGATTTTCCCTATTCTCACTCGCCATAAGCTCAAGAGATGTGGATTTACAGGGCCTACCCCAAGCTTTCCTTTCGGAAACATTCACGACATGAAGAAGACGACGACGAAGGATAATAATAATAATACTAATACTTGTTCTGATGATTCACTTGAATATTCCTCCAACTGTCTCTCCCATGATATTCACCGCACCGTCTTTCCTTATTTTTCTCGCTGGCAAGATTCTCACGGTAATTAAAGCCACATACATACCTATAAATAATATATAAACACACAAACACATATTATATGGGATTAAGTGGTAGATTATATATGTTTATTTATTAATATATATGGTTGTCTGTCTGTGTTGTTGTGTACGCAGGGAAGGTGTTTGTGTACTGGCTAGGAACAGAGCCCTTTCTGTACATCGCAGAGCCAGAATTTGTGAAGAAGATGTCGTCGGTGGTGATGGCCAAGAGTTGGGGAAAGCCAAGTGTTTTCCGAAACGACAGAGATCCAATGTTTGGAAATGGTCTCATCATGGTCGAAGGCAACGACTGGGTTCGTCACCGACACGTCGTTGCTCCAGCATTCTCTCCCCTCAACTTAAAGGTATATATATATATATACACACTTGTGCACATATATAGATCCTCACTCCTATATAATTTGATTATGTCAAGGAAGTTACTTAAGTTAGTTAATGTGGCATGTGTTTTTTTCCCTAAAACATTCTTATCATCTAAATTAAGAGTGAGTTTTGACGCATCGGTAAAGTTGCTATATGTTCAAATCCCGAAAACAGTCTCCCCACTTGTGGGATAGGTCTGCGTACATCCATCCTTCTACAGACCACACTTGATGGGACCCTTGTGCTCTGGGTCGCCCTTACCCTGATCATCTTTCATACTTCCATATATTTAGCTCTTACTTAATTATTGTTGATAGAGCATCGATATGAATAATTTTAGAAAAGATTGATAAATATGAGAAGTATGTCTTATATTTTGACTAAAATCAATTCCACAAATAAGTCATATTTTAAAGACTGGAAGGAGTATGTATGTGTGTGCGTGTATATAATATACAACTGGTGGTTTATATTATATTATATTGATTATAATTTAACCTATCAATTTCACTTTAACCATAATATATGGATCGTTGTGGCTTTCCTAACCACGTGTTGTTAGGTTTTGAAAGTTATTTATATACAATCAAAGAGTTTTTAGCGAAGAAAGCAATTCTCTCAAGTGAAAAAGAAGGTTGAAATAATGTTGAATTTGATCACTGTGTTTATTTGCCATAAAATGATATGGAACCAGGTTAAAAATAATAATAGTTACGCCATGGCTGACCTCATAATGAATGAAAGATATAGCTAGACAATTATAGCATTATAATATCACATTATAAGGCCTACTTGTAGTGGCCGGAAAAACAACAAAGCAAAAAAGGAAGGTTTCCTTTTACAATGTTATATATAAAAGCACATATCTGGACAAATACTTTTCCTTGTTATCATCATCGTGTCAAGAGATCTATAATATTCTTCAAGGAATGTGAGAGATTTGATTGTTGATAAAGACACAACATTTGAATATTGAGGCATATATATGAACCTTGTATATTTAAGTATTAAAATTCCAATCAATTATTTGTCTTTCATTAATTATTTTAACTTGAATAATGTGATAGGCCATGGCAAGTATGATGGTGGAGTCTACAAAGCAAATGATAGAGAGATGGAACGACCAGATAAACTCTGGCGACATGGAGATCGACGTAGAAAGTGAGATCATAACGACGGCCGGAGAGATCATAGCGAAAACAAGCTTTGGAATGAAGGATGAGAAGGCAAGACAAGTGTTCAAAAAACTAAGAGCCCTTCAAATGACACTTTTCAAGACCACAAGGTACGTGGGAGTACCATTTGGCAAGTGTTTGAACGTGAAGAAAACCCTAGAAGCCAAGAAACTAGGCAAAGAAATTGACAAAGTCTTATTATCAGTCATAAGAAACCGAAAATCCTCATCATCGTCATCAAGTAATAACAAAAACGAGCAAGACTTGTTGGGATTATTACTTCAAGAAAATCGCCACACATTAACGATAAGAGAACTTGTTGATGAGTGTAAAACGTTCTTCTTTGGGGGACATGAGACAACAGCACTTGCAATCACATGGACTTTGTTGCTTCTTGCGGAACATCAAGAATGGCAAATTCAATTGAGAGACGAAATTAGACAAGTTTTGGGTCATAATATTGATGAGCTTGATATCAACATGCTTTCTCAGCTGAAAAAGGTACGATAAGATTTTTCATCTCTCTATATATATCTATATTCTGCCATTCACGTTGTGTTATTTTCTGTCAAAGTAATCTTGGCTTGGTGAATTTAAGTAAAAAAAAAAGTATCTCTCTAGATAACTTTAAAAAATTATGCTGTCGAGAAAATATAAAAGGGTAAGGTGGAAAAATAGCCATTGGCTTATTCCTACTGAACAAAAATGCTCATATTTTTTTCCGATACAAAAATACTTATGAATTTTAAAATTGAGCAAAAAATGACTTAACGGTTAAAACTAAATAATAATGTCCATTACTTTTTGTAGAAGATGTGGACAGGAGTCCCGCCACAAAAAAGTAATGGATGTTGGATATTTTTAATGGTTGTGCTTTTTTTTTTTTGCATTGATTTTTATACTCGGGAAAAATTTATGGGTATTTTTGCATATTGGGTATAAGTTCATGGATATTTTTGCATCTTATCCCAATATTAAAATGCAACCAATATATATTCAGTTATTTAGAGTTAACAAAAAGCTTAGCAGTACAATATCGACTTCTTTATAAAAGTGTGTTTTTATATATGACTCCTCGTATTTTTTTAAAATGTCATGCACTACCTAATCTCAGACCCATGAAGACCTTTATTTCGGATTCCGGATGTGTGACACAAACTATAATTATATATATATGTGGTTGCTTATGTAATAAGAGCTCGCAGGACTGATAAATAGAAAAGTAGGTTAATTAGATGAAGACGACTCTATAATATAATGTTTTTCTCATAACATGCATGTGTGAGTAGGGTATGTTAGGTGAAGTTATTAATAACTAGTCCAAGTACTGTTTATTATACTAGTTTGAAAAGAATTTGAAATTGAAGTCCTCTTTTATGTGTGTGTGTGTATACATATATATAGCTTTGTACGGGGATTCTTCCTGGAAACCACAGTTTGATGTAAGGATGTGGTCAAACTTGATACATGAGGATTTTGCAGGAGATTCACATATAGGTCTCCAGTCCACGACATAATCTTTGAAAGCAACACATAAAATATTATATGTAACGAATTAAATTGAAAAGTTCAGTGGTCCACACCATGAAAAAGCCTATGGATGGTATTCCTGTACATTTGCCTGGACCATATAAGTTCGCATGATGTGAAAATACGACAAGTAAAACAAAAAATAAAAAGAGTACATTGGTTGTTCAACTAGAACTAAATGTGTTCAATCGTTATTAAGATTCCAAATATAAATAATATGCAAAAATATTTTGAATATACTTTTTTACAAAAGAAGGTTTACTATAGATTTGGGATACTAGAATTGACTTTGAATATTTATCTGAATATTAATTTGACCAAGTCTCTGTAGCTTTTAATATTTTTAAGAAATTTGAATACGACTTTGCTAATTAAACCTATAGTTATACTTGCATATTCAACGTTATTTTTGTTCTGAACAACCTTTTTCTAAATTTTGCCCAGACAACTTTACATATATATAATTTTTCATCTCCAAGTTATCCAATGAAATAATGACAATTTTTTTTCCAGCTGTACACTGCATGATTTTCTCTTTTTGAACATTTTACAGTCTGGCCTGTATCTAAGATTTCTGCTTTTACGTGCAATTAAGTTAATTGATAATTTGTGATATTAATTAATATTATTGCAGATGAAGTGGGTGATGAATGAAGTTCTAAGACTATACCCACCAGCCCCAAACGTTCAAAGGCAAGCAAGAGAAGACATCAAAGTAGGCGAAAACCTAACAGTGCCGAAGGGAACCAACATGTGGATCGACGTGGTGGCGATGCACCATGACGCCGCCCCTATGGGGACCGGACGTGAACGAGTTCCGGCCAGAGAGGTTTAAGGATGACGTAAACGGCAGGTGCAAGCACAGCATGGGGTACTTGCCGTTCGGTTTCGGAGGAAGGATGTGTGTGGGAAGAAACTTAACGTTCATGGAATATAAGATAGTGTTAACCCTACTTCTCTCTACGTTTAGCTTTGAGCTATCACCTGATTACCATCATTCTCCTTCTATTATGCTCTCTTTGAGGCCTTCTTCTGGACTTCCTCTTGTTGTCAAGCCTCTTCACAATTATTGATTCACTTGTATTGGTAGAATTCACATTAAGCACGTATGCACGTATGCCCTACACTATATATATATATATATATATTCTTTGCTCTTTTGTATCATTTCTTTTTTATCTGTAATGTATTTCCCGTTGTCTCTGATGTGAGAGCTAGTTTGGAGGTTGGATTATATTTGTTCTTAAATATATATATAACATCTCAATCCATTTTGTTTCACATATTTATGATTAATTCTCTCCAAACTAATTTATTTACCTTTATAAACCGACTTTACACAGGACATTTTAGGAAAATTATGTCCCATTAATTCAGATTAACTAGTTTACTTTTTTTTCTTAATATATCTAAATTAGTTCAGTTGCTTTTATATTATATAAAAATCGGGGAGTAATGTTTTTGTTGCTTCAGACAGCGGCAGTGCAGAGCAACAACGTTTATGCAGATATTAAGTCTCAAATTCCGATCAATTCACATCTCATAAAAAAGACAAAAATACTTCTTTAAGTCCTTATTATAGAGTATGTTGTGAAAGCAATTTTTGGTCCCAAAAATATGTCACCAACTGCTTGATTAATCACTTTTTCCCCACTTTATCCTTGTTATTGATGAGTTTCAAAGTTGAACATATTAAATCAGATCTTTTAAAGAGAGGTAAAGTTGGAAAAACTTATTAATTTAGAACAAATTTAATGATTTAATTATAATTCATTGGTATGTATGTGAGAATTACTCTCTCTGTCCCTTATCATAAGCTTTAAATTTGTGAATAAGTATATCACAGAATATAAGCTTCACTTTAAGGTTGTCTAAATATTTATTATGTGTTTTTTTTAATTTTACCCTTGTTGACTATATTTATTGCATCCATTATCTCACATTTATCCTTTACACATAAAGGATTAGTTGGAAAAATAATACTCCCTACAATCCTTGATATAAAACATATTTACCTTATTTAATTGAATTAAAGAAATTAGTTAAGTTAGTTACTATGATATGTATTTTTTAAAACACTCTAGTTATCTTCCTTAATTTCCTCTCTCTTTCTCTTCTTTGATTATTGTTGAAGAAGCAGCAATAGGGTAAATTAGGAAAAAATTGACAAATATAAAAAATATATCTTATATTTAAGACCAATATCAACTTTTTAAATATGTCTTATATTAAGAACTGGAGTGAGCACATGTTTATTGTCTTTAACTAATTTTAATTGTTTTTTTATTAACATAAATTAGTTATTTAAAGCTTATAATAAAAAATAGAGGAAGTAGTTAGAAGTGCCATGTAATAAACAACCGAGGGAGTACCTTCTAAAAGACATCTTATAAAATAACCGAAAGAGGGAATCCTTAATGGCCTGGCTAGGGTAATTAGAGGGATAATGTTAATTTATTTAATAGTGGAGTGACTAAATATTTCAATGGTCATTATATGCAATCCGAAACCAAACAAAATGAGACACTAGCTAGCTATGTAGGCATGTCGGGAAAGCAAGCAAAGTAAGTAGATTTTGTCATACGATTGTTGGAACATTTTGTCAAAACCTAAGCAAGAAAATGATTTAGAGGCTATTACAGAGGTATATTATTAAATAATAAGGAAAAAATTTAAATAATAAGGTGGACCCCAGATACCCGATATATTTGCATCATCAATGATTCTATCATTTTTGTATGAGCCAATTGATTGCATTCATCCAGGTCACAAAAATTACTGTGACATTGATAATTGAATGCTTTATTTGTTTTTGTTTGTATTAAATTTTTCCAATTATTCCTTTTATTAATAATTATAATTTATATTACAATAATAAGGTGGACCCCAGATACCTGATATAGTCTCATCATCGATGATTCTATCATTTTTGTATGTGCCAATTGCTTGCATCTGATGCAGGTCACAAAAAAGTTGTTTACATTGATAATTGAATGCTTTATTTGTTTCTGTTCATATTAATTTTTTTCAATTATTACTTTTATTAATAATTATAATTTATATTTCAATAACATGTCTCATGCTTATGAAACTACACAAGTCAACTATCTAAAATACCATGTAATACACGGGCTAACATTTTTAGTTTTACTGAATTTGAAAATTAAACTAAAGGATTTGCGGCTTATATATATAAACATTATGACTCACTAAAAAATTTATACTTTATATCAATTTTCTTGCTGCATGAAATAGAATAGATTAAAGTTTTCTCACCATATGACAATAGTATTTTTTAAAAAACTAATTAGATATTTTTTTTCATGACAAAAAAGTATATAACAACTTTAAAAAGCAATATAATAAATCAATTTGATAAGCATAAATAAATAAAAAGATAAATTGTATAACGGAATATTTTCATATAATATATTAAATCAAGTAAAAAGTTCGAAGAAAATATATTGAGGTTTGTATAGGAAGATTGAAGAAAAAAATTTCAAAAAAAATAAAGTATAAAAGAGGAGAAAAATGCATGGAATCTAATGTAGGAAGTTGCACAGCTGGCAGTTTGTCAACAATTCAAATTTCTATAGGTTTAGGGAAAATTAATCCTTAATTTGCTCCTTATTAAATCATTATAAGACTACAAGTTATATATATATATATATATATATATGTGTGTGTGTGTGTGTATAGGGTAAAGGATTTCTCCAGTCACTGAAGATAAGTTATCTCCAGTGACCCCCAAAGCTACATCGTTTTGGATTAATGAAGGGTGTTTCCGTAATTTTGCACCCTTCATTAATTCACCTAAAATTACAAACCCACTCTTCATTAATTTAAAACGACGTAGTTTTAGGGGGTCATTTGGAAATAACTTATCTCCAAAGAATTGGAGAAATACTTTTCCCTATATATATATATATATATATATTCCTGTCAAGTAATATTAAGCATTGAAGATTATGAATGTGAATTTAGATGAAACACTTGTTGACAACTGAGTCTAATAATTGTGATTATCTGATTCTTTATACACACAAAATATATAGTTATAATGTAAATCATGAACATTCAATGCACGCAGTATCTTTTAATATCTAATGCATATATGTATATATAGCTTATGCATTTTGCTTAAACCTATAAAATATATGATTTAAAGGGTCAACTTGAAGCATTCAGAAGCTGATTAAAGACATGGTGAAATATCTTTGTACTTGCAAAGCATCACTAATTAAAATTAGCTTGAAAACTAGAATCTAACACTTTTGCATAAAGAAACATAATTTAAAAAAAATAGAAAAACCAACGGGCTAGAATCTAATAGAAGGAATCAGTTACTCACAATGTGACAATCGAATCTCTATGGAAAAATATGTCAATGTTTAGTTTCAGGCTGTGCCTTGAACATGATTATTGTCGATCTCTAATAGAATGATATTTATACCTATAAACAAAAACATAAAATTAAACCCAAATCATACATAATGATCGGGAAAGAAGCAAATTTAGATAAGATATGTGTAATGTTTATAGAAGGGACACTGTCGGTAGAGACACAAAAGCCAAAAGAAACATTATTCAACAGAGAGAAAAAGAAAAAGTCGTGTGGTGCAAAATCTGTATGTATATTTGACAATATTGCTCATTTGCGTCACACAAAGCAACCAACAAACTCATTACGTATTTGTCAAATGTAGAAAAAGATGAAGAATGTATGAATTTGATTACTAGGTTTTATTAGAAAGAGAAGGGTAAACAGTTTTTGCATTATCATGACAAAAAAGGTCAAATCACAAACAAACAAAAAAAGGTCAAATATTAACCAGATTTGATACTTACTTGCAATTTGCAAAAAAATAAAAAGTGACATATTTTCGGACAGAATTTGACATCCCTACATACTACACGACACACAAATTAAACAAGCCATGACATGCACCAATCTTTACGATTTTCATCACCATTTTTTCTTTATCATCTGATGAGTAAGTCCTTTCAAATCTCCTACGTAATATAAGTTTAATTTTTTTTATGGTATATGCTCATCAGTGTGAAATTTTACATGCAATTCACATACTCCATAACCATAAATACGAATATTATTGTTGGAGTATCATCAATAGGTCATGTTTGTTGAGCTGCTTAAGTTGTTATTACACTGGGAAGGATCATGTAGTCAAGACCCTAAGTGCTTATTTGGTTTATCCTATTTTAGATGATTTTGTGCTCTAGGAGGTAAAATTGTGCTCCCTCCGGTCTACAATATGACACTTTTATAATAATAATTTGATCCAAAATATAAGTTATTTGTAAGATAATTAATATTAATTTTTCAGTTTTGTACACGTAATTAATGCCTATTTGCAATTTTAATTTCCTTACTTATTAAATTTTCAAATAAATTTTTTTAATAAGAGTAAAAAAGTAAATATATATATATATATATATATATCAATTCAATTAAGACATATTTAATGAGTTAACTATCACTTCTTATTTTTCACAAATTATTTAAATGCCCTATATTATATATAGGTTGGAGGGACCAAGAGTAATTTTGTGGCATAAAAATTGAAGTGTTGCTAAACTGACCATAAGTCTCTGTAAAAGGTCCAAGTCATTAAATTGAGATTGGGAAGGTTGAATCTGACCTCATGAGAGATCGAGAGGGCGGTTAACTGATAAATATACTCCCACCGGCGTATAATATAGACCGCTTTCAAAAGAATATATTGATATAAAATATAAGTCATTTATAATATTATTAATGCTCATTTTTCAATTTTGTCCCTCTAATAATACTCATTTCTAATTTTACCTACTCATTAAATTTGCAAACACATTTTTCAGTAAAGGTTAAAATGAAAAAAATATATATAACATATTTAATGAGTTAATTGTCATTTCTTTTTTTCATAAATTAATTCAAATACCCTATATTATAGACAGAAAAGAGTATATTAATGTAAAATATTTATAACGTAGATGATAGATATAAATAGGATAAAGAAGTATGAACTACATATATATATATATATATATACACACACGTACATATTATACTTAATTGAATGGATGGGTTGATGATTGGGAATCACATCATTCACTTTTGAAAAAAAAGTCACATCTACAATTTAATTTATAAAAAAGTCGTAGAGTGTCTCACTTGGTGTTGCAAACTTCAACTCTCATAATAATAACCTCTCAATTGTGTGTAATCCACTCTACCAAACACACTGATATGTTGACATTAATCGTATCTTCACCTTCTTCGCCGACAAATATCATCAATTCTATAATTACATCTATCCCTTCATCATTTTCATTGACATGCTGGTAATGCGTAAGAAATTCTATAATTTTATACATTATCTTGGAGGATGTGGGAGATTAATTGGATAATCTCACATGAATAAAACAAACAATAACACTACTTTTGGTTCTTTATAACTGATTGCTTCTCGTTTTTAATATAAGATCTAGTTAATTATTTTGAAGGGATTACTATTATGTTTGGATAAAGAAAAAAGTGAAAGGAAAATGGGGGAAGTGAGTATAAATTAGGAAGTAAAACTTAAAAAAAAAAAAAAAAAAAAAAAAAAAAAAAAAAAAAAAATTGGGGGGGGGGGGAGAAGAAGATACTATGTTTGGGAGTTTTCCCTCATAGTATTTTTTCCTTCCCTAATTTTCTTTCCATCCAAACATACATAGGATTAGGAAACTAATAAATTAATTTAGAGCGTATTTGGTTTGAAGGAAAGGAAGGGAAAATTTTTACTTTGTTTTAACCAAATTGCCCATGAAAATTTTTCAATATTCTACAACTATACTCTTAACAAAAACAAAAACAAAAACAAAACAAAACAAAAAAAATTTCTTTTCATTAATGGAAATTTGGTAAAAGTCCTTCCTCCCCTCCCCTCAAACCAAAAACACCGTTAGAGTATTTATATATATCTTTTTAATACAAAACTAATTTGTTTAGCTTAAAAATGATATATAATCAAATAATACACAACATATGTTATAATTAATTAATTAATTAATTAATTTGATTTTTTAACCTTTCCAGAAAAAATTAATTAGGTCTCGTATTAAGGGCGGAGATAGTAACATGTTACTGAATTATCATAGTAGTAATATCAGAAGAAAATTTTAAAGAGGAGATATGCATCTAGCATATTATTTAATAAATAAAGTGTGGTAATATCCTCTGCATGACTAATATATGCATATAAATCAATATTTCACCGACAAATCGATAGGGTGTTTAAAATTACGGAATCGGAAAAAATTATATTCGAGATCAAGATCAGGAATGAGACTTCTCGATCTTCCCTGTCCCAAATGTGTGTGTGTTTAAAAAAAAAAAAATTTACCTTAAATCCCGAAATGGGAATGACTTTCAGCTAAACTAAGAAACAAAATTCAAAGCTTTCCAGTGTGGGGGTTGCAACAAAACATAAAATACTTATTGGAAAGATGAAAGTGCAAGGTTGATTTTTTTTTTTTTTTTTTTTTTTTTTTTTTGTCATCTTTTACTATTCAATCTTATCATTTCTCCACATCAGGTCTTGTTGATATTGTTTTACTGTGTAGTACGTATAAATTATTTCTTGTGTCTCTGATTTTAGTTACCCCCTTCCTCCTCCTCCCTTTTGTGAATTTGAGGAGTCATTCAACCTGTAAAATGTTCTATTCCAAGGCAAATTCACAAAAGGGAGGAGGGGGGTACTAAAATTAGAGAAAGGAAATGAACACAGGAGATTATACTTGGTTCGGTCTAATTCCTCGACCTACGTCCGGTCCCCAAGCAATTTAGGTTTTTGACTAACTCAAAGTCACTGTTACAATTACACTTCATACTCAGGATGATCCTCTCACACTAGGACTCACTCCCCTTTACAAGCTGTCATTGTACACTCACACTTAAGGTTCTGCAACCTTGGGGAGCAGATACTCTCAGTATCTCTTCCATCCTCATCTCTCAGTATCTCTCAATCTCGGCCGTCCAATATTTGATCCAACCGTGTAGAAAGGGACACATCATACTTTTTAAAATACCACATGCGGTAAACATGAAATTTTTGAAATGTATGACGTGTATCTCTCTATGCGGTTGGATCAAAAATTGGACGGACGAGATGGAAGGATTCTGAGGGATTCTGAGGTGCCTGCTTCTGAGGCAATCCGAGTCCGCAACCTTAAGATTTGACTAATAAACAATAAATCGATAAGTGTTTAACTCTCTTACAGAGTAGATAAAGTGCTGAACACTGAAGTACAAGAATATTATCCGAAGATATTAACCTCAGTTAATGAAACAGAAAATTGTAGTTGAGTCGAATTGATTGCACAATGTTTCGGTAGTTGGCTAATTCAATGCTTGTAATATTTATAGTTGATGGCATTTATGACCGTTGAAGAAGCTTGAGGATATATCCGTTGAGACTCTTCAAAATGTCCGTTAGAGAGATGAACCATTAATGCTGGAATAATCGTCGTCTTCAACATTCTTTAATTCCTTTAATTCTTCGTTTATGATCGTTGAGGCACAACAGAAGGAATGAAGAATATCTTGTCAGAAATGTCTTTTGTATGCTCAGAGGAATACTTACTGGATTAGTGTCTCGAATAGGCAAACAACATTTAATGCTCTGACACATGAGATTGCTTTATCCAATAACAAGGTTAATCCACATTCTAATCATCTGAAACTCATTAATAAACTTATTAAATATAATTAGAAACAATAATGATAAATGATATGAAGTATCTAAAGCAATCTCAAAGAATTTAAAGATTCGAACACTAGAATTTTTCAAATAGAGGATAATTGGCTCGAGTCAATACTAATCGGCTCGAGTCAATTGAGCTTTGAAAACACGAGAGAAGAAAAGAATCAAGATAATTAACTCGAGTCAACTAACCTTGGCTCAAGTCTAGGCTCAAACTCGAGGCTCGGAAATGGTGGCTCGAGTCAATTTCCAATTGATCACTTAGCTTCTAAAGGTTCTTCAACTCGAGGCGAGAAAAATATGGCTTGAGTCTAGGTCCAAACTCGAGGTAGCAAAATCCTGACTCAAGTCATATCCAATAAAAACCTGTTTTGAATATTTTTGAAAGAGATCTTTCTGGCTCGAGGTGATAAGTGAAGGCTCGAGTCTAAATATTTTTGAATGTAATGGTCAAAATTCTGGCTAGAGTCAATAGTCTGGCTTGAGTGAGATGAAATATAATTTTGAAATTATTTTAAGTTCGGCAACAATTGGCTCGAGGCACAGAATGCTAGCTTGAGTTTAGAATTAAACTCGAGGCTCAAAGATAGTGGCTCGAGTCAAAATGTCATTTTAGAAGGAAATAAGCACGACCGGCTCGAGTTTAACAACCTAGGCTCGAGCCAATTTGACAACAAAAATGACATATTAACATAATCCAATTTTAAACGAGATAAAATCATTTTAGCTTGGATCATATATCTTAATCTGTTTACAATGATTAGTTATCATCAAAACATACTCAAAGAACTAACAAAATATACACCCGTTAGAATTTTATCTTTTGGACAACCCTTCTTTTTCATAATTTTTGGGAAATCCTATTGGGACGGGAAATTCTCTAAATCAAAACTGATTTCGCTTCTTGAGCCCTTTGATGAGCTGCTTTTGTCGCTAAAGCAATCAATTAAACTAGGTCATAATTAATTACGCAATATAGGGTCAACCTAGGTCATTCTCCCAAGGAGCAATTTGTGGGTTTTTCTTTAGGTTGAATTTAGGTGGTAAAAAATGCAATGAAATATTAATATTAAACTAAACTAACTAAATGCAAGATAAAAACCTATATGAGAATGGAACTATTCTAGATGCGGATGCAAACTTGGGGGTTTTTGTTATGAGAGAATATTAAAATCCTAAGAAAAGAAATTAACAAAGATTTAATTCAATTATGATGATAAAAGGACAACTTAGGAATCGCGTGGAGTTGACTTTCTTAGCTTTAAATCAATTGATTAGACCAAAAAGGAGATTAATGAATTTAATTATCCAATTGAACATGGGAAACCCTCTAGCTCAATAACACATATTCCATTAGAAAACTCATAATGAAATAAGCGGTGGCTAATCAAACCCATTAAAAATCAATCACAAAATAATCTTGGAAATCTTGTTTACAATTATCTAATTAAACAACTAGATAATTTATCAACCCAATTAAACAATTAAGATGATAAACCAAATTAACAATTAAATTAATAACGAAAACTCAATTACTAATTTAATCGAAAATCCAAAGGTTGTAAACAAGAATCCAAAGAATAAGCATAAAAACTTCAAATCAGTCTAATCCAAAAGAAATAAGTTTACAATCTAAAACTAGATTGTTCTCAATTAATACAACTCAAAATTCTTTAAAACTAAATAATCTCAAGTTTGAATTAAAAAGATAAAAAGAAAGACACTCCCTTGTGGTCTTCAAGTGTAAAACCCTAGGTTCTAGTTTTCTCCATGCTCTTCCCAAGTTGCCTCCTAAAGGCATAAGCTACCATGAGAATTCCTCCTTCGCGTGTTGAGTAATTTAGCACAGCCATGAATAAAATTGAGAAGATTGATTAATTCAATTCCCCTGTCCTTGCGCACAAGCCCACTGGAGAAATAGTTGAAGTAATTGATGATTCAATTGATGCAATAGGCAAAACCGTGGGTCCCGCGAGTGGATTGAATCAATAGATGAATGAAGGATTCTCCTGTGCGTCTTTTGTGCGTCTGTCCTTCCGGCTCTCTAAGAGAGCGTAAATCTCCTCTTGGTGGCTAGGTTAATTTAATAGGAAGAAAAGAGGGCTTTTAGGGTATCAATTTGAGCCCATTAAAATATGAGAAACCCAATAAAATTCCACTATTGGATTTCTTTTTTGCTTACGAAAAATTCTCGCACCATAGGATCTTAATATGATAAAATCGTAATCTATCATATCTTAAGAAATATTATTTAATTACAATATAACAATTAGGATATTAATAATTTAAGCACAATAATCTCATAATTAATTCAGATTTATATTCTTTCCTAAAATTGGCTAACAATTCAAATATTATCTAATATATCCAAATTAGCTTAAAATAATCCCAAAATAAATGAATAAGGCAGGATAAAATATATAAAAATATGGATTTATCACCCTTCTTGTGGGAAAGGCCGGAAACAAGGTTTCCTAATCCCATCCTGTGACGAGAACATCTTAACCTAGAATAGATTAAGTTATTGCTTGCTACCGCTCTAGTTACTTCTAATGTGCATGTTTGGTATGACTTTTGGAGGATCCAATCGGACTTATGTACTATTTAAATCGGACTTATAGGAAAAAGTATGTTTGGTTGAGAAGTTGTTCCAATTAGACTTATGGATCAAAAGTAACTTATTTGAAAAGTTACTTTGGGGAGCTTTTGTTTCAATCAAACCTTATGGACCCAGATCATGAGGTATTTCTTTAGTATCATTTAATATCCGAATTATATTTTTAATACCATTCGATTCAAGACCTAAAAATATTTTTTAGGCTCTTGACTAGTACTAAAAATCATTTTTTTTAAATCCTAAAATAATTTTTCAAGACTATGAAGTATTTTTTTTAGTCTTGTTTAGTATCCGAATTATACTTTTAGTATCATTCAAGTACCAAAAAAATATTTTTAGATCTTATTTGGTACTAGAAATAATTTTTCAAAATCATGAAGTATTTTTTAGTATAGTTGAGTATCTGAAGCATATTTTTAGTACCTGGTCACTAATACCCTAAAAAATATTTCAGATTAACTATAAGTTTAAATATCAAAAATTCTAAACATAAATCACATTTCACTGATCTAACTTTTTACCCAATCTTTTTTTCATAGAGCAACTTAATTTTGTTATTTAATATATATATATAGCAAGTACCTTACCTCTAGACATTGGATATTTGAATTGACAATCTGCTAACCCAAAACGAGAAGCTAGAGAGTGCATACCAGAAATAAAGCCGAACAATAGTAGATCTGGAGACCCGAGTACCTTATTTTTTTCTAATATACTTCCTCATTCCTTAAATGTAAGAATCAGTAGCTCTATTTTTTTTGTTCTAAATATAAAACCTCAAGTTAGTTTATTTTATAAATTTATGATTTCTTTCCTAAATTATTTATATTGATTACACATATTAATAGAGGTTTTTTCATTAAGGAAATAATTTTCAATACAAAAGCACTTAGTTCCCGAGGTAAAAAAAAAAAAAAAATCCGTGGTTGGATATTTCATATTTGACGATCTGCCTAACTAAAAGGAGAAGCTAGTTAGCCGTGCCTCTGTGTGGGGTGAAAAAAAAGCCGACCAACTATTATTACGAGACATACACATGTTAATGTCTAGGTGAAAATTTTCAAAGTTTCTTTGAAGTTCGGAGCCGTTTTGGCTCCAGTAACATTAAGCGCCTACCTTTTTTTTTTTTTTTTTTTTTTTTTAATGAAAACTATAATTTATTAATAATTTAAAAGAGTATCTACAACATGAAAAATTATAACTTACTATCATGCAGTAACAACCGCCTTCTTGTACGAAGGTGGGGGGTGATCAAGGAAATAAAAGACGTTATATCCCCATGGATTCTGATGTTTCTACTTGCAACTTTGTATTTCATGGGGATTGTTGTTGGAATTGATTTGTCATAGCAATTGATAATTCATGCGTGACAAATTCTGTTTCATGCTAACCACAAAGACTCCAACACTTGAAAAGGTAAATAAGTCAAGAAATTACCAGAATCTTTATGATTTTGCAACCATGAGACTACCCATTGATGCTTGGAATGATCACTTTACAATCTATTCAAGATATAATGTATGTAATAAACAATTAATAATTGCATTATAGAAAAATAAAAATAATTTAATCTAAAATGCAACCCATACTGACCAACAAAATGTAACCATTACAAAGATGAGGATCAATATTTATCCTAATTTAGATATGATAATTCTAGTCAATATCAAACTTTTAAACTTTGTTCTGGACAATTTTTTTTTTTCCCCCAAAAAGTTCCACTTGAATATTTTTATTTTTATTTTTTTTATTTTATCAAATGATATCCCCGAGCCAATATTTGGAGTACTTTTGTTATATCTCATTTAAAGGGTAAGAGATAATACTTTATTTTAACCATTGTGGAATAGATTGATTTTAAGTTAGTAAACACCACTTATTCAAATAAAAAACAGATAAATGAAATTTTTTATTTCATGTTTCACGAAGTACCATCCACAACAAACCCGGATGGCGGAACGAGACTGGCATATAAAGCCATGCATTAAAGGGAAAACAGAAGACGTTCTTGTTGGGAATGTTGAATTTTCAGAACGTGAATATGAGATCAGTTATTACAATTCCACTTAACTTCTTTCTTCGCATGTTCACATTGCTTGAATTCCAATTCTTAACCACATGGGGCGGCGAATTATTCGAAAGCGATTCCCATAAACCAGGGGAAAAACTACGAACTTTGGAAAACATGAAGCATGCTGTTCGTGGAGATCTCATAATTGTAAAGAAGTAAAGAGTTCTAGAGACGATTCAAGACTTGATATTTCATGAAACACGAGCCACAAGACACTGGAAGATGAAGACGAAACTGAACTCTCAAATTGTCAAAACAGCCCAATCTGAATACAATAGGAAACCATTCAACTCAACACCGACCTCTAGAAGCTTAAGCTTTCTCTACTTTTTCACATCCTCCGACCACAGATATGGCAAGAAACAGTCAATCACCACGTTTCAATTTCTTTCATCTTTTTACCAATCTCAGGTAAAATGTAATTCCTTCACCGAAGGATTGGTGGGGCGGCCCCCCATACCCGACCCGCACTGATTTCAGTGCCATGAGATGTGATTAGGCACGGTGTCTTGCTAGCTACCAGCTTATTAATGTAAAGGTCCCCTTTTGATGTGACAAATTATTTTCACAATAATAAAGACCGCTACGTAAAAGGACCGGCCTACTAAACATTACATTTCATTAACACCTGAGAAATGGGAAGACCCTAAAAGGGGGGCAAGCTTGGGGGGAAACGAACATGCATCCACTGTCTCTCATATGTGGCCAAGTGAGTCCATCCGATCTCATCAAGCAATGAGAGCTTTAGTTCATAGAGTTTCTTCTTGGCTGCCTCCGAATCATCTTGAATCATGTCCATCAATGCCTGTATCGAGGGGAGAGAAGGTTGATATAAAATTGCTTAAGAACTCAACCTACCAAAGAAAAGTACCTTTTTCCCAATCCCAAATCATCATAAAAATTAAAAAACACATCCAGAAGCAAACGGGAAATAATAAACACTTGCTTTGCTAGAACAGATTACCTAAATATAATGTCTCACCGAAAGTTCTATTAATGCAGAAATCAGAAATAAATGAAGTAAGGAGTTAAAATGGAATATGAATGCGGTGGATACAACATATATTTGGGGTTTGAGTCCTCTTCATTTAATGATAAGAACAAGGGAATTAAATGGGAGGTTGTAGGTTTGATCCTATTTGCCATCTCAAGTTGGTAGCTTGCCCATACAAATTATAAAAATAAAAAAAAAGGAGTAAAATACAATGACCTTCCGTGTTGCTAAAACTACAAAGACCTCCCCACTAAATCCTACACTTTAGCCCAATAGTTAACAAATCCGTTAAATATTCTAAATACTAAATTTTATTATTTGTAAATATTCTGCTATAGAGTAATATGCACTTGTAATTCAAAAAAAGAGAAAAGAGAAAGGGAGTACAAGGGAACTATATGGGCTGGCGTGGAAGAACATGAAGAGGAAGAAGGAATCCAAGGATACTGTCAGAAATTGAAAAATTAAATATTGAGTGGTCATTCACATCAGGAACTTATGAATGACACGAGACTTAAGTGAATCAATTCCAACTTTGTAACAATAGATACCTTTAATGCTGTCCCAAGCCTTTGACAACGCCTCTCCCTTATCACTAGGAGGATTCCATATTTAGAGGACTTCACAGAAACCCACTTCTTCAGTTCATCAAAGTTCTCTTCAAACAAGTCTGGATGAGTTCCCTCTTCTGGTGCAGGGTCTGGATGAGTTCCCTCTTCTGGTGCAGATTTCTCATCACTCTTAGGGTCCGCAGACTTTTTTCTTCTTCCGTTCCAGATGAAGCCAAGGGTATATCCACCTCCTTTGACAATATACACCAAGTCAAGTCTGCCAACTTTTTATATGATAAAAAATGAATAAAATTTACCACTATCAGACAGTAAAGCATGATTTATCAAAGGTTACTAACTCCTTTGCTATCATCCACAAAGGAGTAATGCAAACTAGAGACTGAAGGATGCATGTGAAAACAGTGGTTCAAACAAGTCATGTTATATATAAGCAAATGCATGCAACAGTAAGGTATGGGTAATGAAAGTTGCCAGTTCTGCCTTCAGAACCTATTATAATGGTCATCTTGGTCAGAAATATGTAGCATTTTAGCCGAACTACATTCATGGTCGAGTTTATGAGAGGAAAAAAATTATTACATTCAGGGACGTTTCACATTTTCAAAGGAGCACTTGCTAATTTTACAAGATCAAACGCAGCCTTAAACAGCTACTTTGATGAAGAGTTCCATATTGCATGGTTTGCCAACAATCAGAAACAGATAAAATCTCTAACCTTTAAAGATTCAATCTCTGCCATTGCAAGCCCCTTTTGGTACAGTGCCTCCGCCAATTGGTCTCGGGTTGACTCCATCTTTTTTCTTGATTTTCTACAAAAACCATTAAACCATCAATAATTTCCAACTATTTGCAATATATATATTGAACTTCCAGAACAAATTAAACTAAAAGCAATTACTTTAAAAATGCAAGTAAATTGCTCAATTGTTTTGAGGCTTTGCACTTCAATCAATCATTTTACACTTTTAACAGCACCATCACCATGCAATTTAACTTCCATCTTTCAATGCTGATTAATTATTAGCATCATGCATTCAGTATTCTCTTATTTTTGTCTTAAAATTTCTCGTTTATTCCACTTTTCCTTTTCTCTTCTATTCTTTATCTATCGTTCCTCCATATATTATTACTTTTACTCTTTTTAAATCTACTTATGCAATGAAGCTATTTTTGGGATCGGTCCATCATTATAATTATTTGGTAATTATCTTACCAGGATGCTGGTGCATATGCAGGAAGAAATTTTTCTACAACAGAACTTTTCTATTATGCTAAATTCATATTTTATTGAACTCATTACACAACTAATTTTTCATAAAATACCCTAGACCTCCAGCAGGTCCAACATGGACTCTGTCGAATTCTCAATGTATGTTTAGTCAATATGACTTCCCACTAAAAGCAGAGAAAAACCTGGCAAGTGGTGGAGGCAAAAAAGAATCCAATTTTACAGACTACCAAAGTGCCAAAATAAAAAATTTGAAGTGTAACTCAGGAACTAGCACCACTGAGTCAATATGTGAGTATTGGCTTCCTGTGTAAGTATAACTTCATGAGCTCTAATTTAAAAGTGGTTGAAAGGGATAACTAGATTACAAGAAGCACAGGGTACAACAATACCTCTGCTTCCTCATCTTCTGTCTCATTTTTCAGAGCAAAAAATTTTGCTAACTCTTCCCTGTCAATACTATCAATCACCTCATTCGCTGCCTCAATTATCTGCAAAGTAAAATGTAACACAGAATAAGCCCTTTTTGACATGGAGGTAACGTTCATGAAATACTTAAGTCATACATTTACCCATATAATCGGTGTTCTAGATGCATGTATCATATTACTTTTGTGAGAATATTATGCATTTATTATGATTATTATCTCATTATTATGATTAGGATATAGGTATATTTTTCATCTTAGGATATTTCCATTATATCTCAATTAGTTTGATTTACTTTGATTTGATTAGATTTTATGGGATTCTAGGTTTAGCTCAATTTGCCTTATATAAAGGCTTATATGTACTCTTTCGGTTGTGAGATTAAAATAAGAATTTTATTTTGTCTCTAATAGTCCACATGGTATCAAAGCTACTGTGCTCTATTTCTTTTCTTTTTTTCTCCGCGCACGTAGTTTCAAGGAGAGAGGTTAACGACACGGTGAGAGAGAGGGAGTTAGAGTTCTATCTTCGCCGGAGTTCAGACCACGGCGCGCCCCACCGTGCTCGGGGTGTCCCGATCGGCGGAACCCCACCGGCCGTTTTCCGTTACGATTGCGCGCGTGGTGGTCCACGCGCCACCTACAGGCCTCTCGCTGGCCGTCCACGCGCGGCGTGACGCCATTTTCTCCAGCCGACTTTTTCGCCGCCGTTTGGCTGCTCCGTGTCGACTCACTCCAGTACCTTCCACTCAAATGGTTTCGTGGTGTGGGTCTCTCTGTTTGGCATTGTGAAAGGATTTTTGTGAATTCTTCCTGCATTCCGGTGACGTCATCGCTTCGATTATGAAGTAAAGCCAGATTATCTAACCCCTAGTAACGTTTGGAGCTACAGCTCTTTCATCAACATCATTTGCCATGTAGAAGTTCCTCTCGTCATCGTGCCTCTCATCTTGTCTCGACGGCCGGTCTGGCTGCCACGCTTTCCAAGATGCTTCAATAACATCATTGTTGCTGTAGTTCCCTTCCGTCATCGTGCCTCTCATCTTCGTTTCGACGACCGGTCCTTTCAGCTTCGTCACGCTTCTGGAGATGCTCTTTCATCAACATCATTGCTTGGTGGTAGTTCCTCTATCATCGTGCTCTCTCATCTCGGTTTCGTACATCAAGGTCTCTGCCGCTCCCAATTGTGAGTACAGCTTCTTCATCAACTCATCTCCTCCTCGACGTTGTCATCGCCGTCGGTAGCCTTTCATCGCTGCTGGTGGTAGTTCCTTTGTCATCGTGCTCTCAACTTGTCCTGGACGCGGTCCCGTCATCCTATCGTATTATTCATTTTACCTTTGAGCTTCGTTTGTCTCTACAACTGCCGTACTCACACGGTCGGATGCCTCGTCCTCATGCCACGACTTGGGTCTAGTGACATCTCCATTGTTCTTATTGTCTCGAGAAACTTACCGAGAACAATTATCGGGAATGGTCTCAATCCATGATTCTTGCTCTTGATGGAAGAGACAAGCTTGAATATATTAATGGTGAAGCGGTAAAGCCCTCAAAATCGAAACCCGGCATTTCGAAAATGGAAGTCGAAAATGCATTGGTATCCTCTTGGTTGATTAACACGATGTCCTCCTCACTTAAGAAGAGGTTCATGTATCTTCCATCAGCCCGCGAGATTTGGGAGGCTCTTCGTGAGTATAGTATCAAGGAGTCAAGCCCCGCATCTTTGGTGTTAAGAAGAAATTATGGAGCTGAAACAGACCACATGTCACTCGATGATTATTATCTGGAAAAATCAGCTCTGTGGCAAGAGTTCGATGCCCTAACAAATAAAACTCATCATTGTGGGGCCGATGCTAAAGAGGACCACAAAGAAAAAGAAGAGGAAAGAGTCTATGAGTTGCTGGCTGGGCTCAATGTTATTTATGATGATGTTCGGCATGGATTCTTAGTCAAGAGTCCTTGCCTTCCTCGTGCGTGAAGTCTATATCACTTTG